>VWZY01005377.1:395654-422418 GCA_013399075.1 Chloroceryle aenea
TGTGGGTCATCGAGGCGATGGAGAATCAGGTGGGCTTCCTCTGGCAGCCATTCTTGTGCCAGGCCTGGCGCTTGCTGCGGCAGCAGTCTGGATCTTGCTGAGGTATCGACAGCGGATGTGAAGAGCTCACATTTTGGATATCACTGCGTATTTTACACAGCTATGATGTAATTTAAAGATAGAGAATCAACGATCTTATCAGAGACTGATGTCAAAAAGGATCATTGCCTATCATAAAGCTGCTGATGATGTTCTTTATATATTGATTTTGTTGCAGGGTGGAGAAGGGGAAGGGAGTTGACTGTGTTCACGTATAGAGTGGGAGAGCTATTTTTTTGACTAATCTGAGGAGGTTTTGTCATCCCCCTCTATTTTGCACCATGGACTTTCAAATACACTCATTTATTCCGTAAGATGCGACCTCTGGTTAAAGGGAGTGGGGTTTGGGGTGGTTTTAAATCAAACACATTTACTAGAGGCTTTGCCTTATTTCCACTGAATTTTTCATGAAAGTAATGATCCCTGTCTGAACCATGAATAAAGAGAAGCAATGCAGAGGGTATATTATTTTTATCTTTGAACTTTTGTTGGTTGTTGCTAAATAAATGCCTTAAAAATATATATATATTAAAAAAATCTAATGTGTGGTTTCACAGGTAAATTCACCAGTATATCTTCTGCTTTCACAGTAATATGCAGTATTGGTGAGGTATTCCACAGGTTTTGGAAAGATAGAAGATAGCCTGCTGCCAGAAAAGCTTTTGGTTGTCAGCTTGGGTCAGGGTTGTAAGAGAAACCTTTCCACAAAATGCTAGCATACTGGAGAGAGACAGGCAGGTGACAATCACAAGGATAAGCAGTGGCAAGAGAATTGGGCATGCTAAATCTACAGAAGAGTCTTTAAATTAGTTATGAAGCAAAAGTCCCTCCCTCCATCAACTAGGTTGAAGTCTGCATCTCTCAGGTTAAAGGTCTGTTTAGGGGGTAATTTTTTTTTCCTTTGGGGAATACTTTAGGAAAAGTTTTCTGTAGCAGCTCACTTGGTCTCTGCAGTCAGAAAATCTTAGGGTGATTGAAAGGGAGGAGTTGAGAGCAGGCTGGGATTGTCCTGGTTGTTGCTTGGTTGTGAAGACTGATGTGATTGGTGTTCAGGAGATAGACTGGCAGGTGTAAGCCAGGGTAAGGCTTAATCAGTAAAACCAAAGGGAGAGACCCTTGCTCTGGAAAGTGTGTTGCTGAATTTACCTGCAGGGTCTTGCCTCTTCACTGTGATTTGAATAGTTTAAAATGCCCCAGCTGTCATGAGCTCTGTGGGGTAAGACCTGTTTCTCTTGTCTCCAAGAAATCAATGTGTTTTGTTGTTTTTGTAAAAGAAAACCAAAATGCATGGTCTGGTTTGTATGATGCCAAAAAAAAACCAAATCACATATGCAATATATGTTTTCAAACAAAGAAAACCTGATGTCTCAGTGCTTTATTTATCTCTCTTTCTTTATTCTCCTAGCAGAACCTTGCTGATGTGTTTGAAATTGTTGTGTTTGCTCAGGGCTGTATTCCTGCCGTCGGCCGGAGATAGACATGGTGTGCTGTTGTACATGACATTCCTATATCACCATGGAGTTCCACACGGCTTAGATCACATGAAATCTTGCTTTGGTGTATAAACTGCTTTAGTGTAACAGGAAGAGGAAAGAGAAGGAGTTTTGTTCAATGTTCTTAGGGGACTTTTGGAACAGACTTGAGGTTTGGTGAATGTCTGTTGGTGTTGGATGGTTGTGTGCATCAGCCTGGGCTGATGCATGCAGTGACTTGCCTTGGCCTGCAAACCAGTTATGCGTGATAGCAGAAGGGCTGCTGTTGGGACAGATCTTTGCAGATGCAGCTTGAACCACCTTGCTTGTCTATGACCTGCTCTGAGTATTTGGCTCTGGTGTCCATGTGGAGCACACGCTTGCATTAGGAGGGGTGGGTAGTCTTTGGTGCTGTTGTATCACAGCAATCAGAATAAAGATGCAGACAGTAAGAAGAAGGTCTGTCTAGGACAAACCTCTTGTTAGCCCTTGCCTGGGTTGAGTTTCTGTGAGAGGGAGCATGTGGAACAGGCTAGGAGGAGAGGATTTCTGAGAGCGAGTGGTTAGTTTTATTCATTTCCTGATAAAGTAAAGCAGAGAAAGCAAAGCCTTTGGGGTTTTGGGGTATTTGATTTGAGTTTACTTTCTTTTTACCTTTCAGCTTTGGGATTTTGGAACTGTTCAGACATGATTGCTGTCAGTGTTGCAGGCAGTTTATTAAAGGGGAGGGTTATAGCCAATACTCAGATAATTGATGTGGCTTACTGAGAGGAAAAAAAAGACCTTTCTGGTTCATGGTGTTCCTTTGGATTTCTTTTCACAATTACTGAATAATTTTAATATCATGGCATTAACTCAGTGGCTTTTTCAGAAGCCTGAATAGTCATTTTTACTTAGAATTTAAACCATTCTATCTAACCCTCAGGAACACCTTTCTGTGTCTGCTGCCTTCAAACCAGTGCCTGAAGAGTACTAAATAATCCCTTTTCCAATCCCCAGCCACCTCTTGTCCCATTTATTTACAAAATCCTTATGGAAAATACACTTCAACCCTCAAAATCTCCTTTGAGCTGTGGCTCATGTTACCTTCTCTCTCCCCTAAACATGCATGTTTCTATGTTTTCGAAGTCTTTTCCACGATGTGGTTTTCTGTAGCCTTGAGTTTCATCTTCACACTGAATGGTGTGTGTATATATATTCTGGCATTGCAGAAGTGAATTAAAAAAAATCTGATGAGGACAACTTGTAAATGCAAATGATCAGAGAATGTTTCAGCTTTTGTTACAACTTAAATCTCTGTGTTTAAAAACACGAGAGAAGTTGAAATCTTGAAAACAAATGTGAAAAGCATCCCAACTATAATTTATGTTTGGGTTTCTTAAGAACTCATTTGCCATTAGTACTTTGAGCAGCTAAAAACTCTTAAATCCCCATGTTCCCCTTTTTCATCTGTTCCCTCAACCTTATTGTGAACTTACTGACCTGCTGAAGCTTGGATTTTCATATTCATAAAGACAAACCCATCTAGTTTGACTTCCTGTATATTCCAGGCATTCGTGTCTCAGAGAGCGTTCTGATTGTATGTGCTAATAATATGTGTTTGATTTAGACACAACAGTGAGAAAGAGCAGCCAGACTTGATCTGAAGATAGGAAGATTCTCTACTTCTGGCACTTTTTAATTAAAACAAACTAGAAAGAAGTGTGTGGGAGGGAAATGTGCCTTGCTTTCAGCTTCCCTCTGGATTCCAACAACTGGTTTGTTAGGTCGTTCTGTGCTAGATTAGAGGCCTCTTACAATTTGTGTGTTGTAATTGCCTTACTTCTCACATTATTTTTAAGAAAGGAAGCCAACTTTAAGATTCTCAGTGTGAGATACTTTCTCTCTCAGAGTAGTTTCTGTAGCTTTCTGCACCCTTCCCGGTGTTTCTGTGTTGCTTTGAGACCCTCCAGCTGTGTGCAGTTTCACTACTGAGCATGCCAATGCCATGTACCGGGAATTTGCCATATACATAATTTTTATCTGCAAACTTTTTTTTTGTGAAGGTGCAAATACATGCAAAGCAAATTTTCTTAAATAACTTTTCCAAGTCTCTTAGAAGTGGTATACAGCTTTCCTCTTCTTCATTTGCTTTCTCAAGTGCCCTGTGGAATCTGCAAGCCTCATAATAAACACCACTGCTGCATGAGAGGTAAATTTTCCTCATTCCAGTTTGCAGATCAAAAGAGCAAGTCCTTTTGGTCATAGTGTGTCACTAGAAATGAGTGTTAAGTGCCTGTATATTATGACTCCTAAATCCTTGTTCATACCCAATGTGACCCATGTGGTGTGGGTGATGGTGTCTGACATTGCATTTTGTTGAATGACTGCATCTCCTGTTTGTATTGACTGTGGGCACTGACAAGCCCAGCTCACACTCTCTGCCTTGTCTGCTTTATTATTTATCAGGATAATATCTTTAGCAGTACTGGGTTTGTCTTCTGGCAGAGCATTGGTGAAAATACTGAATGAGGTTTGGTACAGAGGAAGCTTGCCCCATCCTGATTACTGGATTTTTTTGTCTGCTTAATGGATGAATTTTGATAGTGTTATAGCATTGTTTTAAAAACAACAACAAAAGCCAATCAACCACCAACAACAAAAAAAAAAAAAAGGAAAAAAAAAACCCAACCAAACCCGTGTATCATCATGTTGCACAGTACTAATGAGACAGTGTCCTATGGGCTAGGGGCCCAAGGGAAGGGTTACGTGGAGAAGTCTGAAGGCCAGTGGAATCCTGGGGTGCAATCCTGCAAGAGTGTGACCAGCAGGTCAAGGGATGATATTCTCCCCCTCTACTCTGTCCTCGTGAGGCCACATTTGAAGTATTGAGTCTAGTACTGGGCTCTCCAGTTTAAATGAGATGGGAAACTATTGGAGAGAATCCAATGATGAGCTACAGATATGATTATTGGACTGGAGCATCTCTGTGATAAAAGAAAGCCTGAGAGACTTCTGTCTGTTTAGCCCGGAGAAGACTCAGAGAGGCTCTTGTCAATGCTTATCAATATCTGAAAGGCAAGTGTCAAGAGGATGGGGCCAGACTCTTTTCAGTGGTGCCCAGTTACTGGGCAAGGAACAATGGGCACAAACTGGAACACAGGAAGTTCCACCTAAATATAAGGAAAAACTTCTTTACTACTAGTGAGGGTGATGGAGCCCTGGAACAGGCTGCCCAGAGAGGCTGTGGACTCCCCTCTGGAGACTTTCAGAACCTGCCTGGATTCCTGTGCAACCTACTCTAGGTGAACCTACTTGGGCAGGGAGGTTGGACTAGAATGATCTCCAAAGGTCCCTTCCAGCCCCTGTCATTCTGTGATTCTGTGGGGTCCTTAACTATACCCTTGTCCTCAGGCTTTTCCTCATGACTAACTTTTGGCCAGCTCACGCTGCATCCATGCTGCAGTGCTTGGTACTTGTCCTCTCTGGAGCTCTGCTCTGTGTCTCCTCCCCACATGCAGCTGAGGGGGACTCCAGGCCTTTCAAGCTTCTTTGAAGAGGGATCCACATACTGGTTCAAATGAAGAGCAGTGCAGACTCAAAATGATTTTCTTGTTCAAATCTGAAAGCTTTTGTCCTTACTGCTGCAGCTGTAAGCAACTGAAGGCAAACCTCACTGTAGAGTAAGCTGTGTCTATCTTACCTGGCTGCCAAAACCAACTTTCCTAGGCTGGCACTCTTAGCAAAGAAGAGTAACTGGGCAAAGTGTACAGGGTAATTATTCAAAATGGCATGTGAATGACTGGAGATGGTTCCCCAGGCTTTCACGCTTGTGTTTGTGTCCAGCTCATCCAGCCATATTTCACTCTTGCCTCTCATCCCTCTTCACCACTTCTCAGCAGCCTAGCCTTTCTGCTCAGCTTGCATTTTTTGCCATGACACAAAAGCAATTGTCATAGAAAAACTGCTGCTTTTGCTCTGTGTCAGCAGTTATTGATATTTGCTAATTCATCTGCATCCCTGTAGTTGTTCTGAACTAGCTATTGGGCTGGGTGTAAGTTACTCCTTTTCTCTTCCCTTTGGAAATGAATGTTGTGACAGCCCTGGTTTGGGCTGTGTTGTCAGATGCTGGACAGACTGCCAGAACACCAAGCACAAGCATGTTCTCCTCTGGGGTGGTGGAGGCTGTACAGTTAGGGCAGTGAGAGGCTTTGATCAGCTCTGAACTGAGTCCAGAGAAGCCCTAAGGCCTTCATTCTGTGATTGTGGGTGCCTGGAGCTCTTACTGAGTATCACTATTTTAATCAGGATGGTTCAGGACTGGATTCCAGTTTTAGGAATGCCTCTGGAGACCTGTGTCAATGTCATGACAACTCCCAGCTCCAGTCCTGCCCCTTTTACCCTTACAATGCATCTCTCAACTTTCCAAGATCCTGGTCACAGTTATGCTGGGAGAAAAGATGTTTTCATTTGCTGAAGCGTGGCAGTCCACCTTGGACCTGTACTCCATCTCCTGTGTGGGTTGGATGGGAAGGATAGGCAGATCTTGGCGCTCACCAGCCAGATGAGTATGTATCCATAACTTGGGAGGGTGCAGCAGGAGTGCAGTTTATGTCATTCTTCTCCTGGGGCAGACTATTTCTACAGAAAGAAGGTGAAAAAAACATTCACCAGAACAAGAGAAAGTTTAGCAAAGGCAAGCAGGGTTTTTGACAGATAGCTGTACTTCTGCATGAGAGCAGGGATGTCTATATATCTGTGGCTGATAACTTTGGGAGAGACTTAAGAGTGGATGAGAAAAGAAGGGCTGAAGAAAACCTGTTTGTTCTTATGCATAGTGAGTGTGTGAGTGAAGTGTGCTCCTAAAGAGAAGGAAATGAGATTTAAAAGAAAGGGTGGCTGAACACAGACACTTGCATCAGCTACTTTAACTGGTAACAAGCATTCGATGACCCATTAGAGCTACTCTGGACATTAGTAACATCCATGCAAGTAGACTAGAAGCTCTGTTTCCCTGAATCACTTAAAATTTATTGTTCATAGATAGTTTCCAAGGTAGATTGCTGACATTAACCGAAGGACATCAAGCTGTTAAATGGGAAGTAGTCACATTAGAGATGATTCCTTGGTTATTTAGCATTAATTAGTGCATGTAAATGCTTGGTTTCTTAAATGTTTTTTAAATCTAGAATGATCAAGATAGTAGCAATCTGGTGTTAAAAGTTGTTAGTGTGGGGATTCCCAGGTGAAACTAGAGACTGAATGAAAGAAATTACTTGCTTAACTGGTGAAATGTTTGTGGTCTCACTTAAGTACTTAGGCTGTGTGGGTGTCCAAATGCCACACATGAAACAGTGGGTTCAAGGTTACCCCAAATGGTCTTTTGCATTCATTGCTCCTCTGCATGTTTTAGTAAACTTCCAGATCACTGAACAATTAAACACAGAAGGAAAGGGCATAAAAAAGCTGTAGTATTTAGAACTTCTTTCTTAATATAACAAGGATACTACAAAAATTTGGAATACAGAACAGATATTTAATTGTAAAAGGTGAAAAGTAATCCATGTTTATGTGTATTTTTTTCTTTCACTGTGTAAATAATACTCTTCAGAAGGGTTTCTATTGAATTTAGAGATTTTATCCAGCTTTCCTTATGCTTCTCCACATCCCATTGTCAGCTGACTCACAAAAAGGCACGTCAGTCAGGAAATCTAATGGCAAAGACACTACCTTTGGCTGTGAAGTGCTCTTACACGAGGGAAGTATTCATATGTTCTTGTCTTTGCCATGTGGGGTTGCATGGGAAGGGAGCAGAAATCAGGTAGGAATTATGGCCAGAAAAGGCACAGAGGTCTTGCAGAAGCAGGGTGGGTATCAGTGGGACACATGGTGGAGATGCCGTCTTCCTGGCATAGTGGTCCTCTATGCTGGGAGCTTCCTGACGGATACCAAGCTCCTTGGCCCCTTCATCCAAGCTACTGCAGCAGTGTGGGTCTTCTGAGTCCCAGATGAGCAATCATGTGCCATGTGGCTGAATTGCAGCAAGAGTGCAGCAAAAAGCCAGTTTGTTTGCTAGGCTGGCACAGCTCTCCAAAGAAATTTCTGTCTTACATCCTTTTTCTTAAATTGCTTGAATTTTTTCCCTAGCAGTGGTACCAGCCTTGCTGGTTAAGTGTAAACCACTGAGGAACTGTTGTGTAGACATTGCCAAGGAACCTGATCAAACTCGTAACTTTCTTCCAATGATAGTTAAAAAGGAGTGTTTTTAAGTCTACACTGAAATTATGCAGCAGAGTGGTTTATGGGCTCCACTGTATTTCTCTCATAGGTGAAATGGAACTTCGGGTGTTCTGTGTGAACAATTAGATGTGCTGGGATGGGGAGGAATGCCCTGGTAAATTCTTTCTGATGTGCAGTATTCCTCTGGGTTAGCCCTCATACTTTTCATGAGGGCACTTGATGTACTGTCCCTATCTGAACATAGCTTTAAGAGTGTAGTAGAGTAGGGATGAAAAAAAAAAAAGTAATACTGTGTGCATACAGAAATGCCCCATGTGTACAGTCACTGAGCATCAGTGACTCATTAGCAATTTTCAACTCATTGGTTCCCAGGATGGTGATACAAATCAGTGCAGTGTTCTTGGTTATGATCAGTGGCTCGTTTAAATACACATGTGTTAATGGTGGTGGTTTTATGGAGAATGGTCAGACTAGTGTTCCTGGAAGCTGAGAAGCATGAATGCTAAGAAGAGTGTGGAGCAAGGAAAATAAGGGATTAATGCAAATGACATGTTGTTGCGGATGGTGGAAGTGATGAGTCAGACTTGGACGTGCTAATAGCTGTTATTGATGAAGGAACTCTTTCTCAAACAGTTGTTTGTATGGTTTAAGCTTATCATTTGGGGGCCTGTGTGTTTACCCCAGGCTTTAACAACACAGACTGTTCAAGAGCTGATGCTCATAGCTACTTGTTCACAGCTGCTTGCACACATGGCTGCAAGGAGAAGGTCTCCAGCAAGTTGATCTATGCCAGAATCAGTGACTGGCTATATTGTTTCCCCTTGGCTAAGAAGATACATGTTGATTATTATAATAACCTTAAAAAAGCAGGAAGAGGGCAGAAGAATATAGAGCTTTATTATTTTACCCAGCACATCTAAAGTCCCCCCCTTTTTTAAGAGGCTTCATTGATTGTCTTATTTCAGGATGATAAGGAGCTTTTCCATGGAAGGAATGACTCCAAACTAAGGAAGTAGTTCCAAATGTCACACAATTTCAAACAGATGTATCTGGACCCAGTGTCTGTTCAGAGTGGAGACTTTAAAAAGCTTATCAAAGTGGACAGTGCCACAGCAATCTGAACAATAGTTCATGGACACCAACTATATTCTGGAACTCTGTTTTTTATTCAGATCTGCTGTTTTTTTTATTTTCAGAGCTTCCATTGAAGCCCTGCTGAATGGAAGGGATCTTTGCACAGCTAGCTTTGCTTCTGGTTAGCTGTTGCAGACAGTGCCTCAGATGCTTCTAGGAGCTCAGGGAAGGCACACCTGCCTTCAAACAGTGAAGATCTGCTCTCAAGCGCGAAGAGATTTGTTTACGTGCCATAGCATATGCATCTGGCCACAAATCCTGCTACAATAGTACCTCTAGAACACTGAATTAATGCAAGAGTCATCAATATGAAGTATATTTTGCCCAGTAGTAGCACAGCTATAAAACCGCACTATAAAGATCCAGAGCTTTTGGTGTCTTCTGGAGCCAAATTCTTTCCTAGAAGACAAGACAAACTCTGTTTTGGTGCTCCTTTCCTGAAACACTGTTTTTCTGACTATAGAGGAGTAAATTTATCTGGAATGGATACAAAATTTGTCTACTAGTTTTCCTACCAGGGAAGTGCTGCAGGAAGAAGTATACTTGGCTTCCCAAATGGTTCTTGTAATTAGCAATACAAAGCTGCCTGTGCTTTCTGGAAGTTAATGAGAGAGCTTGATCAAACCTCTTGGATATTTGAACAACAATTTCTCAACAGGGAGAGCTAGTGGTTAAACTGGCTAAGTGGTCCTTTTTACTAGACTAGAGGCTTAGCAGAAGGGAAAATTAATCCATTAACTAGAAAACCTGCTAAGTGGTTTTGCATTTTAAGCTTGTATTCAGTGTGAGCTGAGTATATTTTTAAGCCTCAATGATAATTTCTTGCTGCGCTTTTACCTGTGCTGAATTTAAAGTTAACTGTCTGCTTAATAAATAAATGAACTGAATTTCTGAGCTGTGGGAATTCATCTTGCAGGTGAGGTATGTCAGCACATAATGTGTTTTTCTATGAAGGGGCGTATGCCTGATTTGAACCCTCAGTACTACTTCTGTTACTGGCAAAAGAAATATAATAATGGAGGCATGTGGATAAAATCATCTTTTAATAAGGTGATATTTAAAAAGCCTGTGTTAGAAGAAGAGTCAGTAATGTTCTAAATAGAGTATCATTAATGTAATAGGGATGGAAGCACTGCTCCTCTAGAACAGTTCAGAGTTCCTTCCATTTAAGTCCTGATTCTAGTTCCAGTCTGTCTCTGGGACCAGTCTTGGCTGTTTCATGGAGATGCAATGGACCCTGCAGGAGACATTGAGAAGATGGTCCTTTTTACAAACTTTTGTAATTAGTTGTTGTGTTATGTTTTGAAGCACCAAGGTCCCACTGAAAATCCTCCTCCTAAATACTGTTGCTGGTAGTGCTGTTCAAAACACCTTTATCTGTGATACAAGTATGGCAGGTTTCAGAGGGGAATGTTTTTATCCTTTAATTAGATGAGCTGATAGAATTGAAGACAGGCAGGTCAGAGGAGTGTTGGCATGCCTAGATGCTGGCTTTTTTCTGCCAGCTATATCCATTAGTCAAATAAAAGGTATCACCTCCCTGTATAAGATTTGCTTTTCTGTGTAATGGTATTGCTTGAAATATTGTTACTGTATTGCTTGTCTCCTCTTCCAGTTCACTAGCATATATTTTAAACAAAATATATCCAAGTGTTGAAAGTGAGGGAAATTGTTTATTCTCATTTTTCTGCCCTCAGTCATAGATTGGAATGGTCAAATTGTACTTCTTGCAGCTTGAACAACAATTATTCATTACTGCACCATGAAGAGCTTTGCTAGATGCCTTTCAGAAATAGAAGTTAGTCACTAGTTCTCTCCTGATAACTTGTTTTATTGATGCAATCAAAGAATTACAACAGAGGATGTTTTTTCTTTGCACCATAACCCTGAAGGGATGTCTTTAGGATTATGCTTTCTAGGAGCTATTCAGCTGATTCATTAAGGCAGTGAGCAAGATCTAACTTGCCCAGATTACTGTCTGAGCCTTTTTAAAATTAGATAAAACAAACTCCTTTTCCAGTTTTGTGGAAGACCACTCAAATTCACCAGGAGGAAAATTAAGACTATTTCTGCTTGCAGTTCTCCAGATTACTCCCTGTGCCTTTTTGGAACATCATACAGTGTTTTCTACACTCCTGTCCTCTGGAAAAGAAGCTGATCTTAAGATGATAGTATAATTTTTGGTTGGGATGCCTAAGGAAAGCTTCACTAACTCTCCAGTGTTTTTGCTGATGTGTTGTAGGTCAGATGAGTACCAAGCCAAACGACTCCCTCTGGAAGGCCCTGTGTTCCCTTTTAAGGGACTTTTCTGGGCAGCTATTGCAGCTCAGCTCAGCGGAACATCACTCACTGGGTTTTTGTCACTCCCACAGGCTCTGGAATTGTGTAGCAGTCAAACACAACCCTTTACAGATGGTAGCACCTAGAAAGATTCAGGGAGGAGTGATCTAGTAATATTTCAGTGAAGCAAGTGGACAAGTTGTCTTCTGGGACAATTTAATAAAGTTATAGTGACCCTGTAGTGTTGGGGCAGTAATACCTTAGAGGTAGTTATAGTTCAGTGGAGAACCAAGTACTTAGTGGTGTTTTAACAGCTCCTTTTCGTTTCCAGGTTGTTCCACTCTTACCTTGTTCAGAATTGGAGATACTCAAGAATTTGGCAAATAAGGTTCTTTTATCCACAAAATGCCCTCTCCTTTCCTTATCTTTCCTTTCAAACATCAACATTTATGGCAACGGAAAGGTTAGAGGCAAATAAGCAGCTGGCAGACTTCCTAATGGGCAGAAACAGGGGCTGGAGTCTCCTGAATTCAAGAGCACGATGGTGGAATCACAGTAGCATTGCCAACAGCGGCACAAAGCACATTTTGAGCTTGCAGGGTAGCTGGATTTAATGAGGTGAGATATTGCTCATGCTAAACCTTCTGCTGGGGCTGAACAACGTGATGCATACAAATGCAGAAAGTACAGCCTAAGGTTTTAAAATGGCTTTGCTTGCTTATTTATTTATTTCCCACAACAAAATGGTAAAAGATGGTCTGGGTTGCAAGGCTAGAACTGAAAGAACTGCTTAGTTGCTGAATCTGGATTACTTGAAGAAACAAAAATAAAAGGAGGGATGTTATGGTTGCCATTCCTATCTGGCTTTAATGCAATGCCCTTCTTCCAGCCTAGCAATTTTTCCACAAATGAGAGAGAGGGGGTAAGAAAGTCAGTTGGATGACTACAGAGTTAGATACTAGTGTTCCAGGGTTTGATTTCCAATATACTTGTATCTAATCCCTTCTGCTGTTGCTGTCTTTTGTTGGACCCTTACTCAGACAGAGTAGGGGCCAGTGAACAGTCGGACTGGTTTTCTGACATGCCTGTCTTACGCTTCAATCCATTCTTTTGGCTGCTGAGAGTTTCCTTAGCCCTGATCCCAGTTACAGGGTAAAAAGATACTTTACAATTGATACTGCAATAAGGTGAAAGCATTTGGTAACTGTTACATTTCCTTGGCTCTGGATTTAAATTGTGAAGATTTACTAGGTCTAATGGGACAGATTCATTCTTGATGTGATTGAAAGGTCTTGAAAGGCTGAATATGTCCATAGCTATCTGTGAATGGAGGTGAGTACTCCAAATTTCAGATCTCAGTCCTCATCTCCTGAATTTTAGAGAAGTTTTGATTGGAATTTCAATGCAATCTCCATTGCTTAGCTTTATCTGCCTACTGGTTTGAAATGAATCCAGAGCTAAAAAACCCTCAATGCTTCAGGGTGGTTCAACTTTGAATTTCAAGGATGAGGAAGATCAGGAGTGGGGGAGGAGGGAAGCCAGTGGGATGTTTTAATACACATATATGAGTATGTTAAGAGATACCTGCACCAGAAGTGGTTCTTTCTCACAGCTTCATGGCTGTGTGAGAGCCATTTTATCCTGTCTTTTTAATGAAAGTTAAACCAGGAGTGATAGTATTTGAAGGCTCTCACTTCCAGCTAACAACTATTTCATCTTCATTTTCATGCACTCAGCTTTATGATTATAAGCATCCCCTGCAAAGTAACAGCTTAAATATACATACTTCTGCTGGTCTGTACTATATATGGACTACCTATAAAATCCATTTGACTGAAAACTGTTCAGAAGTCAACATTTAGATGTGCAACATAGGAGAGTGTGTGTTTGTGTCTGCATTTGATGACAGACTTTGGGTTTAATCCTAAAATACCTCCTAGGTTGCAGCTATTAAACATGGTTGTTGTAAGCAATAGTGGGTAAGGCCAGCTCAGCATGTGTCGAGTTGTATGGTGGCATGTGTCAACAAAACTACTCTCCTACTATTTTTAGTGCCAGGGCATCCCAGAATGCTGCAACTGCTGCTGCCTGCACTGAGGTGCTATGGGCTTTACCTTGGCCTCTGTTAGCTTCTGCTCCAGAATCTCTTATTCCTCCCCTGTGATGGAGTGGCCATACAATGCCAATCCTGCAGATGACACCTACTGCCCCTGACTTTTGCTACCCACCTGTCTAGAAGCGATGCAGAAGGAATTTGAGCCTTTACATGACTCTGGGGTTGGAAGGGCAGAGGAAAGGGAGACAGGGGATGTCTGGACCTGTGTGACAGTGAAATTCTACTGAGTGAACTTTCTGCAGTGTAGTGCAGAGGAAGCTGTCACTGTGCTCCAGGTTTTCAGGACTTGAAAAGGAATGTCAGTCTTTACAAGCTTGTCTGGAAAGTGCGATGGTGCTGCTTACTTAGAGCCTGTGAGTCAAAACCTTGTGGGAAACATGTTTGCTGTTTGGGGACCAGCAGAGGCACTATCAGGGATCCCCTCTATGTAGCAGCATGGGCATGGTGATGCAGTTGCACAACAGAGGGGCTGCAGCCCAGGGCCTGTTATGTCCTGTCCCCCAGAGTCACAGCTATGTGGGCATTAGCCAGAGGGCACAGGCTGAAAACGGCAGGAAAGCCCAGTGGCAGGGAGAATAAGGGCATTTGAAGTGGTGGATTTCCCTACACTGGACAGTTTTAAGACTCAGCTTGACAGGGTGCTGGGCCATCTCATGTAAAAAAAAAAAAAAAATTACATTTAAAAGATTGGACTAGATGATCCTCGAGGTCCCTTCCAACCTGGTATTCTAGGACTTTATGATTCTTCCTTCTCATCTTCATTAGACTGGCACATGGGCTCTTCCTTCTCTCCCTACACCTTGTGTTGCTCTCCGAGTGTGGTAGGACACTTCCTCTTTCCCCCAGAACCATGAGATTGCTGCTGCTTCTTAGCACTGAAATCTGTTCTGCTCTCTGTGGTTTTGGGTCTGCTTTTGTTTCTGAATTCAGTGGGGCTTCTGTCCCCAAGAGGGACATTATTTTTAAAAAGCAAAGCAAACATAAATTCTGAGCAGGAAGGTACTTTAAAGTATAATTAATTTGATGGTAATATACTTTCAAGGTGTATATAAAATAGACAAAAGTCTTAAGAAAAATCCTTCAACTGAAAAGCAAAACAAACTTGGCACATTAAGTAACATGTTAATAAGCATCTATAAAATAGATGATGGCTTCCATATGATTTATTTTTCAGTCCTGTGGTGACAGCAGATGAATCATACATGCTTATGGCACTTTTGAATTGTAAATCTCCTCACAACTGAAGGTAAATGTCAAAGATACCATGTGTTACAAGAAGGTATTTTTCTTGGCAGGTATGGCTTGTTCAGGAAATAGGCTTCTGTTTTATACATACACACTCTACATTGCTCAATTGAGTGTACCAGTGCCTTGAGCACCCATCCTGTAGCTGTCTTGTGTGGTTGAATACCTCCTCCTCATTTAGGTAAACAGCATTTTCTTTGGTAGTGGACAAGGGAGAGGGTATGAGCAGTGAATCCTGTCTCTTTGGTACTCTTCTGCTTACCAGAAGACATCTGTCGCCTGCGCGGTTCAGAGGCACAACATGAACTGAGTTAGAACTGAGTTGCCAGAAGGCAAAACATTGGTGTCTGTGTCCTTTGCTCTTGCTGACTTTGACTTCCTACCTGAATGGGAGCGAGTTTCTCCTGTCTGTGCTCAGAGCTCTGTCCTGGCCTTCTTCCAGCAAGCAGAAGAGGCTTCAGACAGCGAGGCTGAGCAAAGAGCATCAGATGCAAAGCTTTTATCTCCTGACCTTCCAGGGCTTCTCTGAGAGAGGTGAAACCTTTCCTAGAGGACCTGGTTCTGAAATGGCTCCCTGGAGAGTTTTCACATCTCCGGGTCTCTTTCAGCTTCTCACTGCTATCATCACAGAGCTTATTCTGAGGATAAATCCAACAGCCCAGGTGCTGACTCTTGAGACACAAGAGAAGTTCCCCCCTTTCTTTTGGGCAGCAACACTCACAGTCTGCAAATTTTGCTCAAACGTGAGCGCTGTTCTTGTTGTGCAGTGTATGTGGGAATGTGAGACACTCAAAGGGGAAATGGGAAGATGATGGAAAATGGCACCATACTTGCAGTACTGCTGGTGAAGCACTCTCTAGAGAATACACTATATCCACCAGACACACAACTTCCTGCTGAGCCTATGGCTATCCTCCCTTCATCTGAGAAACAAGTGTAACTTGGGAGATTGGGAGACTATGGGTACATGTACCATCATAACTCTAAGACATAGCTCTGTGTATTTTGGTATCTGTATCTGTTTGGTATTTTAATGACTCTATGAAAGAACAAAGTATGCTTTGGGCCGGGCACAACAGACAGATAGGATTGGTGTCAATGAGAGTGAAGGTGCTGGTTTCCTTATAGCTTGGCCTCAGCAAATCAGACACTGGAGAGGGTATGAGCCTTGCTGAGTACATCTGAAGATGAGATTACCAAAGTATTTTGATCCTGTAACTGTTCCAGTGGAACACACATCAAGGAAAAGTGGAGCTTCAAGATATGCCAAGCATCTGTACAATGATGCGTCCCTAGTAGCACCACATGGATAAAGGTGCCATTGTGCACACATGAAACATGCCTCTCATGGCTGCACCTTGATTCCTGTAGCTCTGTATTCTGTCTCTTTTTCCTAGATCACTCGCCTCTTGTCTGTTTACTCTGCTTACAGCCATTGATTACTACTCTGCTGCTGTGTAGCATAAAGAAGCTGTTGTCCTGTGCCAGCCTCTCTTAACCTTGGGCACTCTGCTGGATGGAGTTTTTGAATTGCCCTGCTTTGTTCTTTTTGGATGCTGCTTCCCTCATAGGTTCTTATGGCTGTGATGAGGCAACACAAGGCGGTTTATGGGGAACTCTTCACGTTATATTCTTTTGTAGATTGATTATGTCCTATAGAGATGATTGATCCCCTCTTCCATTATAGTCCCCGGGGAGGTAAGCTCATCTTTGGCCAGTGGTGAATGGTGGTGTGGGGACAAGGGAGTTGGGAATGTAGCCCTGGTGAAAACCCTGTTGGACTGGCAGGTAGGGCTATTCCTGTGCTGTTACACACCCTACACATATCTAAAAGGACCTCATAGATGAAAGTCTCCTTGTGGCTAGCAGTTACTTTCACAGATGGAAAATTTAGGTGTTCTGAGTTGTTACAGATGTATCTTGCCAGAAACAGAGCTGGACTGGTGCAAAGGATTTTGCTGACTGTCCTTCAGCTGATGGGATCAGGATACATTTCTAGATTCTATGAGTTTAACAGAGTGGCATGGACAGGGGATGCTACTAAGCAAATTTTAAGAAATTTCCTTTAAACCAACATTTATTGGAATCTGGCATCTGAATCTCTCTTCTCATACAGGAAATGTGATTAGCAGAGAGATTTCAGAAGCAATGCAGTTCAGTATCATGGAAGACACCTGACCTGTATCTGATTCCACTTGGGATCTGAGAAACAGCTGCAAATGAGGCCAAGCTGAATTCCATCAGCATAGTGAGATCTCGAGAGCCCCTTTGGAATATGCCTGGAATACAAAATATGGCTAACCCCCTTGCATTCATTAGCATCACAGCTCCTTCAGTAGGAGAGAGAGGCTGTGTATATGTGTGACTTGGTGGATAACAGTGGAGTTGTGCTACTTACATTTCTAAGGATTATTTTGTTGAGGTCTTGATGCTTGATGAGGCTGGGATGCTTTTAAGCTGGGGAAGGAGAAAGATTGAGCCCCTGCTGGGATTCCATTTTGCAAGCAGTTCCTGTCTTTATAATGACGGGAGTTGTTCTGCTGCAGTGTGTTCTTAGTAAAAACTGACTTTTTCATCCAAAAGCCTAAGTTGTTGTTTTTTTCAGGAAACCTTGATTTTTCCACTCAACCTCAGTGGGACTTACCAAAAGAAGCAAATTCCCTTCTCCATTGTCCATGAGGAGGCTCTGGGGAGTGGGTAAAGGGATTTCAGCAAAGTGGGAATAATAACGCACGGAACTCTTGCAAAAGTTGAGGCTTTTATATGTCTGTGAGTCTGTGTACATATAAATATACACCCTATATACACCATATATGTCTAATGGAACACATATAGCAACACATATAGCAACATTCCTCTTGATATAAATACATTCATTGCAGTCTTTGCTGGTTCCCACATAAAGAGTTGTGTCCCAGGCCCTAGCAGGCTGGTGTGTTTACCAGCCAGGGCTCTCTGCTGGTAGTGCTAAGGTGGCATAGTTCTCATCTGCTACTTTGGCACATCTTGGCCAACAAAGGGGTTGCACTGGTCTGTTACTGCCTGACAGCCATTTTCATCTGTCTTACTTAGTGGTGAGCAGGAAATGATACAGGACACACCATTTAGGTCTATGTATCTCATAAAGCTTTATTTTCATGAAGAATACAGGTGGTATTACTGCAGTGCTATAGCTGAACTTTTTAGCCGTTGAAGAATGCAGAAGCACTTGCTATTTCCACTGCTGCCTTGATGTGTTTTAGTTTCTAGATCAGCAAGGACTGCCCAATCAACTCAATTAATTTGCAACCCAAATGATTTATTTTTCCACCATACTTTTAATCGCATCAAAAAATAAAGAGAAATTCAGCCAGCAGACAGATCAGTTCCCCACCTTTCATCGAATAATAGGTTCTTAATGGAAAAAAAATAGATCAGAAGCTATGCTTGGTGTCTCCTCACCGCTGAAAATCTGAGACACAAGTTTGCCAAGAATCTGATAGGATGAGTTCAAAAAGGGTCAGTTTTAGGCTGCTGTCTCTCTCCTTTTTCCCTTGGCTTCTCTGTAAATCATCTCCCTCTTCTGGCTGTTCCAGGATGACAGAAGCAGAGGAGCTGCTGAGTTCTATCCTATGTTAGCATTAGCTCCCTGACCAGGTATTCATCTTGGACTCAGAGATGACTTCTATGGCAAGAAGAACCTTTGAGGAAAATGAATAAGTCCAGAAAAACAGAAGACCTGGAGGTTATTGTCTTGTCCTGTTGGCAATAAAGGACTGTGGTGCTGGTTATGGGGTAGGGGTGATACGTAGAGGCTATTTCTTCCTGCACACTTCTTACCCAAGGTCTCTGTTGCAGACCTTGTGGTAGCCACATCAGCCTGACTCTTATTCAGTGATTTCTGCCCAAGAAGAGGGTTTTGCTCATCTCCTTTCCTTCTGCCACAGCACTGACACCTTTTTCTGCCATTCACTGCATCTGGTGGGTGAGATTAGGAGTTAGGAGAAGAGGTGCTGGTCTGGGTATTGAGACACCTTGTAGGAGAAAGGAGGATGCCTGAAGCAAGATTAGGACTCTTCTGCTCCAGTAAATCCATGGCTGTATAAACTACACAAGGACAGTCTGGGTATAAGTGTTATCTTTGGAGCCTTAGCGTATAATGGCAACCATTTTGTCTCAGTTAAGTGCAATGATGCTAAGATTTTGCTATATATTCTGGAATGCTGGTAGAACTGCACCAAAAGTGCATGTGAAATTAAGGTAGCAGGTGTGATGTGCTTTCAGGATCACGGGGTTCTCCTGATGGAGTAGATGAAAGAGCAGATGTCATCGCTTAAGTCCCCAGGTTCTTTAGACGAGATCTGTTGGAGACTAAAAGGTACAATCCTCATATCATTGAAAGTTATGTCATAATCTTAGATTTTACACATGACAATCAAAATGTAAGTCACAAAGAACGAAAGAAAAATTTCATTGTACAAGTAGGAGTGTCAAATTTGAGAAGCGGGAAGATTTATCTACCTCAGTCCATTGTTACCCTCCCTTCTTTACCTCAGTCTTTAGCAGCCAGACCAGTTATCTTCAGGATATTCAATCCCCTGACCTGGAGGACAAGGATGGGGAGCAGAATAATTCCTTCATAATCCAGGAGGAAGCAGTTAATGAAATGCTAAGTCAACTAGACCCCCACAAGTCTATGGGACCGTACAAGATACACCTGAGAGTGCTGAGGGAGCTGGCAGATGAGCTTGCCAGCCCACTCTACATCATTTATCAACAGTCCTGGTTAACAGGGGAAGTCCTGGATGACCAGAGGCTTGCCAATGTGACGCTCATCTACAAGAAGGGCAGAAAGGAGGATTCAGTGAACTACAGGCCTGTCAGCCTGACCCCGATGCCAAGAAGGATTATGGAGTGGTTCATCTTGGGTGTGATCACACAGCAAGGGCAGGAAAATCAGGGGATCAGGCCCAGCCAGCATGGGCTCATGAAGGGCAGGTCCTGTTTAACCAACCTGGTCTCCTTCTATGATCAGGTGACCCTGGGGGGAAAGCAGTAGATGTTGTATACCTGGACTTCAGCAGAGCATTTAACTCTGTTTACCACAGCATTCTGCTGGAGAAGCTGGCAGCTCATGGCTTAGGTAAGTGTATTCTTCGTTGAATTAAAAACTGGTTAACTGGCTGAGCACAGAGAGTGGTGATAAACGGAGTTAAATCCAGTTGGCAACCAGTCATGAGTGNGAGCTTGCCAGCCCACTCTACATCATTTATCAACAGTCCTGGTTAACAGGGGAAGTCCTGGATGACCAGAGGCTTGCCAATGTGACGCTCATCTACAAGAAGGGCAGAAAGGAGGATTCAGTGAACTACAGGCCTGTCAGCCTGACCCCGATGCCAAGAAGGATTATGGAGTGGTTCATCTTGGGTGTGATCACACAGCAAGGGCAGGAAAATCAGGGGATCAGGCCCAGCCAGCATGGGCTCATGAAGGGCAGGTCCTGTTTAACCAACCTGGTCTCCTTCTATGATCAGGTGACCCTGGGGGGAAAGCAGTAGATGTTGTATACCTGGACTTCAGCAGAGCATTTAACTCTGTTTACCACAGCATTCTGCTGGAGAAGCTGGCAGCTCATGGCTTAGGTAAGTGTATTCTTCGTTGAATTAAAAACTGGTTAACTGGCTGAGCACAGAGAGTGGTGATAAACGGAGTTAAATCCAGTTGGCAACCAGTCATGAGTGGTGTTCCCCAGGACTCGGTCTTGGGGCTGGTCCTGTTTAACATCTTTGCTGATGGTTTGGATGAGGGGATTGAGTGTGCTCTTGGTAGATTTGCAGATGACACAAAATTAGGTGGGAGTGTCGATCTGCTTGAGGGTAGGAAGGCTCTGCAGATTGATCTGGAAAGGTTGGACCAATGGGCTAAGGTCAATTGCATGAAGTTTAATAAGGCTAAGTGCAGGGTCCTGCACTTTGGTCACAACAACCCTCGGCAGCACTACAGTCTTGGGGACAAGCGGTTGGAAAGCTGCCTGACAGAAAGCGACCTTGGGGTGCTGGTTACAGCCCACTAAGTATGAGCCAGCAGTGTGCCCAGGTGGCCAGGAGGGCAAACAGCATCCTGGCCTGTATCAGAAATAGCGTGGCCAGCAGGAGTAGAGAGGTGATTGTGACCCTGTACTCAGCACTGGTAAGACCACACCTGGAGTACTGTGTGCGGTTTTGGGCACCATGGTATAAGAAAGACAGATTGGTACTGGAGAGGGGATGGAGAAGACACTTTTACATACTTACTCCATTACTTCAAGCAAAGTCATGAGATTGAGCAGTACTTGAGAAAAGTTGGCTTCTATTGGCTATTCATTCCAGGACTGACCTTACAAAATTATATACTTAGAACTGTTTCCTTCAATTTTACAGTGATTGAGGGTTGAAGAGATATATATTAGCCATGGAGCCTGTTGAGAAGATCACCAAATTCACTTAATTCTTATAATAATAATAATAAGCTAGTCCATTAGCCTGCAGTGCCACCTAGCCTCCTGATCCTTTGGAGAGCAGGAAGTATGGTGCGAATATTTAAAAAGATAAAAACTACTCAGAAAACGCTCATGTAATGATCTTTTCCCCCTTTTGTTTAAAGTCACAATAAT
The DNA here is from genome assembly GCA_013399075.1 of Chloroceryle aenea. Classification (NCBI taxonomy): domain Eukaryota; kingdom Metazoa; phylum Chordata; class Aves; order Coraciiformes; family Cerylidae; genus Chloroceryle; species Chloroceryle aenea. The sequence goes on from VWZY01005377.1 coordinate 416,851, forward strand.
TCATTTTTTTTACCATCAGTCTTAAAATTGTTGCCCTGGTATTAGACAGTGTGGGAAAAAAATCAGGAGAAATAGAGATTATTTTTCTTCAAAGTGTTAGTTCCTTGTTCAATGCAAGTATTACTCATAATTGGTAAGGAAGCAGCCAAGCTGGTGCATGACTATTAAATATTTGAACAGTCTGATTCATCTCAAAGTGATTCAGAGGTTATTGATAGTAGTCCTGTCAGGAGTTGCCATCTCTGTGGTGAAATTGGAGCGGTTAGTGACATACCACTAGTGCTTTGTGGCATTTCATAGTGTTCACGAGTTGGAAGTGTGCAGGGAAGTGAAAGCAGCAAATGGAATTCTGCTGGGGTGCTGACACAAGCATCTCTGCTACCAGTAGAAGTCATGGAAAGTTGGCTTCCATCCATGGGTGGGTCTCAGGGCAGACTCTTGAGGGGAAAATCAGCCCTGGGAAAGAGGAGCCAAGGCTTTGCTGCCCATGCTGCCTGAACTTGCCTTGGGGAGCCAGGGCTGCTGCTCTCCTTTCCTTCTCCTTAACCAATTCCTTATTGGGTGAAAAGAAGTTGATGTATTTGGGTATGGAAAGTAGCTACTGCAGGATAGCTCCATGTTTCACGGGGATCCATGGTCCTGGAACTGGAGGATAAAACTGAGACATTATCAAGGATGCAGGATGGGACCAGCATAGAAACATAGAATGGTTTATGGTTGGAAAGGACCTTAAACATCATATAGTACCTTCCACTAGACCAGGTTGCTCAAGGCTGCATCCAAAATTATCAGGTTGGATGCAAGAGGTTAGTAAAGGGTAGGAAGCACATCCTTACATCCATGAACTCCACCAACTTTGAAAGATGCTTTTGTGCCTCTCCCAGCCTCTCTGTCCTACCTGCCAGTTGAATCTTCTCCATCACTTTTGCAAGATGGAAATGTTTTACCTCATCCTTTTGATGACTATGCTCATATTTTTTGCTTGCTGTTCAAATGATGATTTGACTTCTGTGTTATAGGATTGTTAATAAGTGATAAATAAATTAAAATAATCCATTTCTGACCAATACACTTCAAGACATCTGTGATAGCTTCTGCCTTCCTAAATAGCAAATGTATTTAAACTCAAGTTTTGGGTTTTGTTAGCTCTGCAGAAAGAAACGGGCAGCCTTCTGCTATGGCACTGTCAACCAGAATCTACTTGCATTTAGACTTGGAATGGTGACTAAGCCAGGGGCCACTCGTGTGGTCATCGAAAATAGGCACAAAAAGGAAAACGGGAACTGCCACAGGCTGCCTTTGTGCAGTGAGCTCTTTCAATTAGTTTGCCATTGTCAAGTAAGACCGCAAACTAAGCTCAATGAATGTGGTCCAGGGTGGTACACTGGTAACTCGTTTTCTTTGGTATGGCTTTCATCTTATATTATAGCAATATTCACAAACATTAGTTAGCCAGATTACGCCATGTGTGCCACAGCAGGCTTAGGAAAATTTGGGGGTGGGAGGAGTGAGGGGAAAAATAAAAAAATCTGTTGAGTTGCATCTCCAAATCTTGTTGGATTTTCTTTATCAGCAGATGCTCCTTCACTGTTTGGTGATCTTTTTGTATAGGAATAATTTTGTTTGAGAAGGCACTGGGGTGGATTTTGGCTTGACTACATGGAGAATTGTGTGACTAGTGCATACCTGTCTAATGGTTACCCACAGCTTATCTGCTCTTGTGGATTATGTGCAAAGGCCTGTTACAGCCCTTTGGGTATGTCTTACAGAATGTATTGGGTTAAGCAAAATGCTATCCACAAGTGAATCAATTGAAGCCATACCCTCTTGTTCTGAGGGAACACTCTCTGTATCTAACCAAACAAGGGACTCCTGGGGAATTAGAGTGACCATCTTTGCTTAGGAATAGATAGGTATGTCACTCTTAAAAATTAACAGAGGTTTTTGAGTGATAGGGGTTAAAACTAGTTAAAAAAATGACCCAACTAAAGCTGGCATGGTAGTACCTATAGGTGGTGCTGGTCAGTAGAGCATACCGTCTTGAACCTATCATAAGGCAGTTGTGGGTGCATCTGCCACCAGATGTGGTATTTGGTGTGTTATTCTAGAAGCTAACAGGTTCCTGGTGTAGTCTGCATGCTGTAACAGCCCCAGAGAATTGCAGCATGCTATTGTATCTGCTGGCTAGTCCTTCAATGTGAATGGCAAGTAAAATAGAAAAGGAAATAAAGTTTTAGTATTCTGAATGAGTGAGATAAAACTCTCTCAATTAATATACCTCTTCTGACACTCCTGGCATAACACTACACCAATTCAGGAGGTGATTTATTGTTGTAGATGGAAGAAGCACAATTCAACTCTCTTTAATTTCTCAAATACCCTCCACCAGTCTCAGGGATCTAAAAAAAATACAGTCTCTAGTCTTAAAAAAGCCATTTTTTACTTCCTTTAAAATGGATAGTCTTGACTTGTGTATTTAGAATGGGATAATAATGACAACTTGACATGGACAAAAAAGTTCTATATACAATCCGAAATGACAAGTTGTTGAAAAGTGTAATAAATGGCCAGGGGTGGTGTACCTGATGTGGAGACAAGACTGTTAAAACATGTCTCGAAGTGTAAATTGGGCAGCCCCACTGTCAAACATGCTTGAAAGCCCCATTGTCTACTGGTTGCCAAGGAGCCTTTGAAAGTGAATAAGTTAAGGAAAGGTATTAGTTTAAACTAGAATTCCTGAATAGCAACACAAGTAGACAGGCCCTCAGATACAGTGACCATCACCTCTAATATATTCATTAGCTCTCTCTTGCACTGCTGTTCTTTTGTCCTTGACCCCAGTGTAATGTCACAGCACTTCTTAAGTGCCCAGTGCTGCCACTTTTGTGACTGGGACCTGGAGGAGGTGTCTGAAGCTCTCAGTGCCTTGGCTAATGTACCAGGTAATTACTGAAGGTTGTACATGATTCGTGGTTTACTAATCCATGCTGAATGGAGCATTATTTTCCTTTTAACCCTTTTCACCTTTTTCTTAATCTGAGAACACAGGTGAGGCCACATGGTCTGCTTTAGACAGTGATCCTTACTTATGCCAGGAATGAGTGTGGCTGACCACAGTTAAATACATGAATCCTTCTGAAGGCAGTGCTACACATGTGATGAATCTGAGAAAATCAGGCCTTGCAGCAGGCTACTTAAATGTGGATGAAGGTGCTGTCTAGCTTTAGGCGTATGTATGGGGAAAACATGGGTTTCTGCTATGTCCTAAGAGTAGTGTAAGTGGTTAAAAGAATTCAAAACAGATCCCAAAGCTCTAACGAGCAGTAAGAATCTCCCTTTTCCTCTGTGTTTGCAATTCACTTAAATTTTAAAGCTTTTACACGGCAAGACTTGGGACTCCGGTACCTGTTGGCAGTGGGGCTATTTTACTCAATGCCCCTGAAACAGAACAGTTCAGTTTCTTGACTGGTTATCAGGCTGAGCTGTTGATGAAACTCTTCAGTGCAGCAAACCAAGCCTTGTAAAGAGTTTATGTGACTGTTGAACAGCTTATATTAATGTTGTTTGTATTCAGACTGATTCCTTCTCTCTGGAGCTAGAATAGGTTGCCTAGAATAGAAAGGGGTAGAAGAAGGAACTTTCAAAGGATCACTGAAACACTGATGAGGAGTAAGTGATCATGTGGAACAACTTCTTTCCATGAAGGGGAAGAAAAGGGAGCCTGGAGCAATGACATTCATAATGTAGCTCTCGCAGTTATGTTTCAAGTTACGGGGAATTAATCCAGGTCTTAATGTGCAAGTGACATTTACTGTCTCTCCTGCAGCAAAAGTCTTTCAAATAACAAATGAACATTTAGACTGGCTTTGATCTTTTAAAGCAAGAAGATGGGATTTTGGGTTCATTTTTTTTCCTTCTATTGCTAAAATCTAGAAGTGGAATTCTGGCCTGAATTCACAGCTTGTTGTTTTTTTTTATTCCCCCCTGCCGCTAGATGATTAGTTTAGAGATGTTCACAGGACAAAACATTTAAGCTTGTGGCTGCCTGTCACCTTCCCCAAATCCAAGATATTTATAGATGTCTGGAATGTGGGATCTGGTTTAAGTCTCTTCATTTATTTTACTGAACTCTGGGCACAGCAGACATTGGAGTTAATTTAGCAAGTAAGCATGTGGACAAGTGTGGGAAGAGCTTGCGTGCTGCTTTTCTTTTCCAATTACATCAGTTGGTACAATCTTTTGCCTTTCAAGTCTCCTTAAAACATCACCATCACCAGAGCAGGACACATTTCCAAAAGTGACAATGTCAGAGTATCTTTCAGAGTTTAGCAGGAGACCTGTGGGATTCAATAGGAGGGTTTTTTTCCAAGTTAGGGCATGAATGATGGTGCTTATCTCCTTGCAGAGGGAGCTTTTCCTTGCTTCATAGTCTTTAAAATGATGACAAGGCCTCAGTCTACCTCCTGAGCATTATCTGGACTCTGAGATGGAGGGGAGGAAGAGGAGGAGACCCCTTTCCCACTTGCACAGACTGCTCCAGCATGCCTGATCGTTACTAGCACATAACAGGGAAGTTGGTGGGTTGGGGGCCAAGGGGGCATTGGAGTGCTGGCCTAGCCCTTGTGCCTTGTGCATGGAATTGCCTAGCCCATCCAAGGAATGACTGACCCGGGTGAAACTGCTGTGCTGGAGTGCCTGTGAAGTTGCATGCTGTCATGCCCGGGGCCAAGCTGTGGCTTTGCTCTTTCAAAATGCAAATGTGTGATGGTAGAGCAAAGCAGTTCTGGGGCTCGTTTGCACGGGTGCTGGAGGCAAAGTTTTATGTCTGACTCTGTCAGGCTGGCATTTAGCTTTGCAGGACGTGGACTCACTTTCCTCCTTTGCTGCCTGCTTTCACCGCAGATCCTCATACACGCTGTGTAACACGGCATTTGCGAGGCTACAGCTCTATGATCTTGCTCTTCTGCTCCTTACAAAGGGAGGTGAGTTCTTCTCCCGGACGGGATGGTTCCCGTGCGGGTGAAGACAGTGTAGGGAAGAGGAGGGCTGGGGCATGCCGGGCTTTGCTGATGTAACGAGCTTTCTGCAATTTTCATTCAGCTCTGGTTGGCTGCGAGCTGGCAGAGAGCCTCAGATACGCCTCCAACTCAGATGAGGTCATCCTTTTTTTTTTTTTTTTTTTTTTTTTTTTAGAACGCGGTTGCGGTGGTGTTAAAGGTCAGCGTGCTAATTCCTACACCAGTGCAAATCTCTGGGTGTAAGAACTCCTTTCTCCCCGCCAGCCTCAGCTGCACCCTTTCCCAGCACCCTCACAGACCCTGCTCTCCCCTGAAACAGAGAGGAGGAGCAAAAGGAAGATGAATTTACTGCAGTGGATTTTATAGTTGACTCTCGCATGCAGGTGAGAGGGGAGCGTTTGCTGGCAAGACATTGCAGAGCTGCCCGGGTGTAAAGTAGCTCCAGGACGGAAGAAACTCCATATCCTGCCGCTGCCAGAAGTGAAACTACTCGCCCTGCCCAGTCGCTTCGTCCCGTCCCCGCCCTCCCACCGTGTGTGCCATGCAGCGA
>VWZY01005377.1:423081-467944 GCA_013399075.1 Chloroceryle aenea
GGTTTATCTTTGGGCTCAGAGTCTGTCTTCTGTGGATCGGGATTTACAAGCTTGGACGGTGCCTGGTTACAGGCGTGTACGAGTCTACAGACCCCGAGGTATGCTACAGAGTTAGAAACCTCGGTTTTGTCCTGCTGCGAAGGGGTAAAATAAACCCTATACAACCAGCAAACCCACCCAAGCCTTCTCTGCAACCAACTTTACCCTCCCCAACCGCGAGAATTCCCTCCTTTCCTCCTCCTTCCACTCTCCTTCTTTCGGAGACTGTAAGATGAGGCATTTCCTTCTGTCTGGCTCAGGGTAAAAGCATACCCCGAGGGCAGCAGCACACATCTGGCAGGGACCGAAAGGTTTTAATCCAGCCTCTGCTGCAATCAACAATGGCAAATGAACCGGTGATTCTGAATGTTTATGACATGGTGAGTATGAAACAGAACTGATTTGAGGAGGGGTGGGTGGTAGTTGGGAAGGGTGGGAGTTTATGCTTAGAGGCAGGCAATGTATGAAGAGGAGCCAAGCACAGATCCCCAGGGAGGCTGATCCCCACCCCCCAAAACTCCTCATCCAAGCATATCATGCTCTGTTTGTCAGAGATGATGCTGACCCCGGCTTTTTACTTTGAAACGTTTATTTATATTTGGCCAGATTACAGGTAAAACTGTGCCTGATTTTCTGTAGGCTCTTTCAGGAGCAGCACTGGGTGAGGGGAGGACTTTTTAATTTCCAGTGTCCCATTTAAGGAAGGAGATGTGATCACCTCTCTCTTTGTTGAAGATACCCGTCCTTTAATTTTGAGTGAGCAAGCAGTGCCAGGCTGTGGAGAAGTGCTCAAGATTTCATCCAGGAAGGAGAAACAACTGTAGAATTGCAATAAGGACATAGTTTCTAGGCTAATAATCTGGATCAGTCACTCATACACATAAGATTGTAGTTACTAATTTTCTCTGAAGGTTAATTGCAACAACAGGAAGAAATTGTCTGAACTGGTGAAGTTTCAGCACAGGGAGGAGCACAAGGATGTGATTGTTTCCTGAAAGTTCACAGTGTACCAAGTGGCTTTCTTTGCCCTCCTCTTGCAAGGGAAAGGTAAATGGAAATTATCTGTGATAAGAAATCAGATCCAAATCCTAGCCTTGGCACAAGCCCCCAAAAGAAGAAAGCTTGTCACAACCTCTTCCCTTTCTGGTCTGACAGAAGCTTAGGATAGGCATGTTCAGATGAGAAGCATGTTTTGATGAGAAAGCATTTTTATGATGATGTACTTCCCCTCTGTTTTTTGTTTATGAACAAACAGCAACAACAACAAAGTCATTTTCAGATCTTCCAAAGATTTAGAGAACTTTGCTGGGGAAAATGCAGCCTTTTGAGGCCCAGTTGCTGATCGAGCTCTAAATATCTAGCTCCAGACCTTTCAGGTTATGGCATATATTTGTGTTTTGTCATAAGACAGTGACACCTTTCAACAGGAAGCCAACACAATAGTGTGGGTTTCCCGGTTGGGGGAATCCAGAGAATAGACACCAAAGAGATTAGGAGTAGGTTGCTGTAAATGTCAAGCCTCTTCTTAGTACAAAGATTAAGTGATCTTTTGTTGACTGTAAAAGCTGGGTTATTTTCTGAAGGAAGAAGGAGTGGTAAGGGCAATCAATATAAGTAGTCTGTATTATAGGACAGTCTGAAAAAGCACAACTACAATGGCTACACGTGTTAAGTACTAACTCCATGGTTTAACCACCCTGTACATAGAAACCATTCTATTTTCATATAGCATCTGTTTGACTACCACTGAGTCACCTCCAGTTCACTTCCTACATTATGATTATGGAGGCTACATGCTTCTCCATCGCTGCTGTGTTTTAGCACCATGGAGTTTGGAATGTAGCCATGCAAAATCTGCACTTGCTACACTGTGATGGGGAATTGCGGGGGAACTGGGAAGTGAGCACATTTGCTTGAATGACTGTTGGAAAAGTAGACTCAATAAAAAAACAAACAAAAAAAAATACATCTGGGGATAACAATTAGCTGGATGTAAAGCTCTGCTTTCCTGATAAGGACCTTGATCCCTGTATGGTATCTGGAAGCACTTATGCTGCAGGAAAATTTACCTCTAGGGCAGAAGTGCAATTATGGGCTTTGTGCAGCTATGAAATACCCATTCTGTGTAGTCTTGTGTATTCAAAGATTATAGTAATTTATCCTTTTACCCACTGGATATGTACCAGGCTTCTTTAGGAAAAAAAAAAAAAGATTCTATTTAATAAGGTGTTTTATACAAAAAGCTAAAGCAGGTAGATCTATTTGTAGACTTATTTTTTTCAACATAAAAGAATGGAGCAAAAATTGCCAGCTATTCCAAGTGCACAGAATATTATCCCCAAAAGCAACTTCCATTACTCCCAGCATGCAGGGTGATTATATCCTGTTTTATCTGCTGCCAAAGAGCTTGTACACACCTGTACACTTGCAAAAGAGACATGGCAGGAGAGCTTTGCTGCTCAACCGGGGCATTTTAAAGAGTGAATATGCAGGATACTGAACTTGGATTTAAGGTGTAAGTGTGAACACAGAGTAACAACATGGATCAGGGGTTTGATCACAGATGAATCTCTTTCCTAATCTGAATTCAGCTCTCGCATGTGTTTACTCTAATCCAACATCTTATACCTGCAAGAAATAACTGGTATAATAAAATCTATGACAGAGTTTTCTCGAATCAGTCAGTTATTACTTTACCTTCAATGGGATAATTAAAATTCCCTTTCATAACCTGCATCTCTCTTTGCTCCATACCACCTTAATAGGCTGGTTTTTGTGGATCAGATCTTACTTAGATCACAGGGTTGGCTTCCTTCAGCCAGGATATTATCCTGTCTCTTCATTGCTTGAAGTCTTTGTGGCTTACTTCGGAAGAGTCGACTTAACCACTGTACATTAATAAATGTTGCCTACTTAAATCACACAGAGGAGTAACTGCAATTATTGCCTAGGTTTAAATCTTTAACAAGCAAGCTAAACACATTCCACTAAAAATAGTTTGCTTGGCGGAGATTCAAGTTGGGGGATCTCATAATATTTTCAGCTTATTGCATAGCACATTCATGCTATCAAATTAAAAGCAAAGTTATTCATATCACTGCTGTCCCTCTTTTATTACAGATATGGTTGTCCTGAATTGCCACTGTCTTTGCAGCTGATAGCATTCAAAACTGTCATTTTGATCTACTGGTATTTTTGCATACTCTTTATGCTGGGGAAGATGAGCCCCTGGGATGTGCTGCAGAGGAGAATGAGAGCCCAGGTCAGCAGGGAGCCAGGGAGCAATGATGTAGGGACTCTTTGGTGACAAGGGTGAGTCTTTTTCTCAGCCTCATCCCTGTATTATTAGTCCATTGATTCCACCGGATTTACTTGTCATCATCTCTGGAGTGAATGAGAGGTCACTGCAGACCCACTAGCTCTGAGATTTTTCCCTCTGATTTCCAGCTCCAGAGAGGTAGCCAGAAAGTAATTGTTTCTAAGGTCCTTCCAGTTCTTTGCATAATTTACATAATTTCCTAGCTAAACAGCTAAAGGACAGTGGCTGATGGCAAAGAATGGCCCTGCAGGTGACTGACTGGGGTCTCTCTTGTTTCACTGATCAGTGAGTGATAGTGTCATTGATTTTCTTTCTCCACCACACCGCTGAATTGATCATCCAAATGGCCCTGACAGAAAGACAGACACAACATTATTCTTGTCTCCACAGCAGTGATAAAGGCCCTTGTTTTGTGCTTGTGATATTACAGCAAGCAGCCTGTGTTGAAGTAGATGTGGCATTTTTAACTGTAGATGTGAAAGCTTATAATCATGCATAGAGTTTCTAAGAGTTCCAGGAACATAAATCTTGGTCGTGATTTTTATTGGTGTGGTGGAACAGAGCATTCTGGGAGGCTGCATGTGCACAGAGGACAGCAGTTCTGGGGAGGAAGAGAAGGAGGAAGGTGGTGTAACAAACCATAAGGTTGTAATGAGTTTATTTTCCTGCTTGGGAGAGGAGAAGTGGTTTCAGCTGTACCACCAAGAAACATTGACCATGCCCTGTGTGGCCAATCAGTTTGTGGTCTCCCAGCAGAGGCTGATCAGAGGATGATCATGGCTTTTTAGTTGTTTAGGTGGGGAGAAGAGCTCTGATGAGGCTGTTTCCACGTGGCTTTACAAATGCCTGACATCTTGCAGTTGCTTCTACATAAATCTGGGCTCAGGGGCTAAGGTTTAGCAGGAGGGTGCTGGGTGAAGAAGAAGAAGGAGTTGGAAGAAACTCTGGTTTTTTTTTTTATTGATCCTGCGTGCGGAGTCAAGTATAATTTCTGGAAAGTAGTTGTGTTGTTAGGAACAGATCCTAGGATAGGGTGAAAGTTGGGTTTTGTTTACGAGCTCTGAGAAAAGTATTGTGAGAGAGCCTCTGCGTGAAAAGGATACAACAGCTATCTATGGGGAAGTCATGAAGATAGAGGGTTTGTATGGCCACAGAATAAATGCATAAAACTTTGGAGCTTTAAGCCACCTTCCCTGATGAAAAACAGTATTATAGAGGTGGGAGTTACTTTTTTCATCTCATTTTCACTGTTTTGCTTTAACATCCCTTGCTTGTGTGTGATTTGGAGGTGATGACCTGTGTGTACCACTGAAAACCAGTGCATTCTTACCATCCTAGCATCCCTTTCTGGCTTCCTATGCAAGGGAAAAAGAATGAGACTGATGGCTGCTATACTTAAATGCTTTGGGTCTGGAGGAATAATGTACTTCTTACTTCTAGCATCAGTGTGTAAGGAGCCTTGGAGTCTATTTTAGAAGCAGCAACAGGATTGCAAACAGGGTGCTTCATTCTGTAAAGTGATTGTTTTAAGCACTGGCTAGGATATGGAACATTTTATTATTTCTGGGGCTTGGACTACATGATCTTTAGAGGTGCCTTCCAACGCAGACATTACTATGATTCTATGATCTCTCTGGAGGAAATAATAAGTCTAGTTACTCAGAAAAATGTCAACATGTTTGTGATTACTATTAATAGAGATCTCAGATCCTCTTAGCAAATTTAGTCAGAAGAGTGAGAAATCCTATTGCAGGTGGTGGTCCCACCTCTGCACTACTCAGTTGTTTGTGAGCTGCTATGTTTGGAGATGCACAGTGTCACCTTACTCTTTGGAATTCCTGGAAGCCACAGAGAAAACAAGAGGACTTTATCATCAAGTTGGTTGGCAGCTGTGGCGTTCCTTGTCATGGTGAACTGAAGAGGTGTTTTAAGTCAACAGCACAACTTGTGGTCTGTAAGGATTAAGTAATAGAGAGTCACTAGGATCGCTTTAATGTGATGGCCAAGCTGAATGTATTTAATAAACAGAGAGCAAAATGTGAAATACTGCCTTTGGGGGAGATTTTAATTAAATCCTGGCAGCTCCTAATATGTATAAAAAGTTGTTCTGAAATAAAATCACCACTTTTTGAAACACATTAAATGAAATGTTTTGACTTTCCTTAAAATATTTACCAGTTGCCTGCAGCCAAAACTGTTTTCCAAATCTGAATCATTTTATTTTTCCAAAACACACTGATGTCCCAAAGTTTGCCATGTGCTTCCAAGGGCTTGGTAGGTGTATCATTCTTATTCTGTGACTGTTCTCAAGGCTTATATGAATTCACTCATCTATGAATAAGCCCTGACTAAGGAAAATCTGGAGTGTTTTATTTTCTTCACAAGCTGTTGTGGGGGTGCAGTATAAGGTAAATCATTAAATTCCTGAAGTAAAAGGGGAAGACTTTGGTTTTGGAATTTTGCTTTATCACCGACTCTTCATTTATCCAGAGCCTTATTCTTTCTGCTGTTTTCAAACCACATGAAGTACTGCACACTGAATAACAGAACAGGTGAGACAGCAGGTACCTGGTGTCAAGTAATGGGTTTCCCACAGTGCTGTAACATGTCCTACATAAGTGCTAAACTCTCTTTGCTTCAAAAAGGAGTTGACTATACAGCTAGTTACAGGCAGTAGTGTGAGGGATCAGGTGGATCTCAGATGTTTGGTTTTGGTGCCTTCTGGGAGCTGGTCTTCTCTGCTGGTTGGTTTGTTTGGGTTTGGGGGGGGCGGATTTTGGGTTGATTCTGTAGGACTGAGTTTATAGACAGTTAAACTATGCTTATGCTGCATAATAGGTCCAGGGTTCATAATCACTCAGGTACAGTAATGGACTCAGTGCAAAGTCTGTAACAGTGATGTCATACTATAATACTTGTCATTATGGACTCCAAAACTCCTTGGAAAGACTGTTGGTTAGACAGATCACTCCTCTGAATGAGGCAGAAGACAGAGAAAGTTGCTTTCAGTGGATATCAGCATAGTCCTGAGCCCAAGATATGAGACGTCTATCAAGACTTCTTCACTGTTCTTGGCAAGAGTTCCCAGTGCAAATACTCTTGGCTTTGAAAAAAAAATAAATTTAATAATAAAAAAAAAAGTTACAGCAAATCTGATGGCAGTGCATCAGAATTTTCAAATAAATTAGGTTGAGCAGCATGACTATGTACAGGTGAGGAAAACTAGGCTTTGTTTTCCCTCCTCTTTTCCTCCTAGATTGCATCCATTTAATTTGAGTGACAATAAGCTGGCCTCAGGAGTGGGATTGCTGCCTTGCCCTGCTTGAACTTGGGAGAAGAAGGAAAAGGAAAGCAGATCCATGATGCAGAGCACTGTGTTGTAATCAGTGCCTGGTTCAGGCCTGTGAGAAAATGATGAAATGCAACAAGACATCCCTTTCCTCTTGTATCTCAGAGAGGAAATCAACTGGAGGAAGAAAAGATTAAAAAAACCCAAACCCCTGAACTGCAGCTGAGTCCATTCCTTAAGAAGAAGGAATCCAAACACAGCATCTGATCTAAACCAATTAAGAAGCTAGAGAGTAAGTGGCATGGCCTGGGTTAATAAGTGCAGCAATGAAGTGTGCCCATTTATGCATAATGAATGGATTTTAGTTGTCTTAGCAACAGCCTAGAGATGTGTTATCCGTCAAGGGAACAGTCTGTTTTGATGTTGTCAGGGTGATAAGCTGGCTACCTGTCCTTGTACCGTTGATATCCTCCAGCGCTGCAGTTCTTTAGCTGACTAATCTATGCCTATGCATGAGATGTTTTAAGAGCTGTCTCTTGACTGTATGCAGAGCATTGCTATCTCCAGCTACAGCGTTCATCCCATCAGCAGGCTCCTTGAACCAGTGCTGTGTTGCCCAGTGGACTGACTTGAACTGACTCATCCAGGGCAACACGGGAGTTCTCACTTCTGCTAGTCCTGCATGTACTAGGAAAACTGCTCTACAACATGCTCTCCTTTATATCAGCAAATGTAAGAAACCCTTATGAATGAGGAGAACCTAGGAAAGCTAACACAGTGTGAAACATGTGTGAACAATGCTTCTGGAGCAAAGCTTCACAGGTCCTGTCATTACTTCAGTTCCCACAGTAGTGCTCAGTCTGCTCCTGCGGGTGACAATCAGACTTAATGTCTCTTAAGCATGCATTTCAAGGCAGCCTGAACTCTTGTGGAGTCAGGAGTCCTATGGGCAGGATTTCAGGTGTAAATCCAGGGGCTCAAGGTAAGGTCAGCTCTAACCTAGAGATACAGAAGGCTTGCTGCTACTGGAAGTTGTCCTTAACCTCATCTACAGGCAAAGTCACAATCCACTGGCTGGCCTGTCTCTGAGCAGCTCTGAGAGAATGATTGTTTCCTCCCAAAACCATACGGAAGCTGGTTTCTAGTGATTTTTCTCTGGTGCTTTTTGGGCTTTCCCCAAACGGCAAGGGAGGCTGTTGAGAAAATTACACTTCTGTCAGCAAGATTTAGCCTCTGGCTCATTAGGCTGTCAAGGTTCCTCATGTCACTTGGCTATTCATTAAAACAAACAACTCCCCAAAACAAACAAAACCTTTTAGTATAGATGAAAGCTGATGTGTTGACAGTACTGGAGACTGTCACTCTCCTACCAAATAAATTTACACTGGTGATAGCAAAGCAAGACCCTTCTGCCTTTTGTACCTCATCCCTGGTGTATAGGTTGAGCTGCTCTGGTGTCATGGCTCAGCTGGTCATCCAGCTTCTTACTGAGGCAGCCCACAGGGACCAGTTATGCCTGTGGTGGGTTCTTCTGTTGGGAGAGCTGACTGTTAGTGATAGAAATAGATTCACAAAGTTGTAACAGCTGTCAGGTCCGTTTCCAAGTGTGGTGATGGGCAGGTATATAGTTGTGCAATAGTGCAATGAACCAAATTTAAATGGGTATCCTAGGGCTGAAAGCTGTGTTAGTGACCTGGATTGCCCTTATTCTAATTCTCTGTTTGTTTCAGTCTCTTTTTCCTGTCATTATGCCAAGATGACATAGCTGAAGCTGGGGAGGGAGGCAGAGATCGATTAATACAGAAAAGCTGTATTTCTGCTGGGGAAGAAAGGAAGCAAAATTCCCAAGTCAGATGATTCTTTCTCTAGCTAACAGACACAAACTGTTTGGGGGTGGGAGGGAAAATTTATGCTATTCTAGGTAAACACTGGGTATTCTTGATTTTGAAAGATCTAGAGGAGTGAAAGTAGGTACCTCTCTACTTCAGATTTTTATCTAATCAGCATGTGAATCTGTGAGACTTTTTATCTTGGAGCAACATATGAGGCTATGTCTTAAGAGTGGAATTTTGTTTTAATTGGTAATTTAGTTTTTCAGCAACAAATCTTGAGGTGTCTGGAAAAGCAATGATAAAGGAAGAAGAAATGCTTTGGGTTACAAATTATCTCTGGTAGGTAGGATTGCTTGTCTACAGAAGTGAGTGTCAGATGCTAGAAATGCTGAAAGCATTTCAGCCTATTTAGTAAGTCCCTTCATCACATGAGCTAACACATGGGTTGAATGCCATGTGACTACTGACAGATCCACATCAGTGGGAGATGGAGATGCAGTGTAAGCTCTGTTGATAACATGGTTTGCTGAGCCTTCAACCATTGATCTGTTACTGTGCTTTCCATGCAGTCTAACAACCCCATAAGGAATTATCAACCTCTTTGCTGACTCCTTTGGTATCTTCTGCTAGTGATTGATTTATACCGGATACTGATGCAAGGAAAAAAGTTTCCTAGATACTGATTGCTGCCTCAGGGTTTAGAGTGCATGAGGAGTCCAGTGTTGCCTTCTAGAGTGAATTATAGGCTTTGCCATAGGTTAGCTTTCCCTAAGTACATGATGTTCTGCAAGACATCTCTTCTCGGCTCATCTGTGTGTCTTGCTCTGTGTCTACTTGGAGCAGATGATTTTATAATTTCCCTGTATTTCTTATTTCCCTCAGCTCTGGATTAGCCTGGTGAATGTGAGAAGTGACAGAAAGAGAAGACTAAGAGGTTAAGCATGGGACTAATCTGCTAAATCACTGCCTCTGTCATTAACCTGCACTCTTGGGCAGTACTTGGGGCAAGCATCTTATCAGGCTTCTTCTAACTTTGTACCAAGAGGCCTGGGTTGTAGGTATTTCCAGGCAGGGCTGAGGTGCTTTCTTAGCAAATCACTTACCTAGAAAATGAAAGGCTCCATTCAACTCCCCAAGCACAGAGATCAAGTGCCTTTTTAAGATATCCATCTGACCTCTGGCAGCCTATCAGGAAAGGTCCATGTTTCTTCCCTCATGGATTGTGTTTCATAGCTATCAACTTTGTAGAGATGTCTTGAATATTTTAGGGTATTTGAGATGGCATGACATGCCCAGAGGTTCAGACATGACTGCTGCTAATGTGCTGGGGGAGGATCAGTAGTAGTACTTGTCACGGTTTAGGGTCAGGGCAGCCCCTTAGACCTATAACAGATGCTCTCTGTTAACCCAATCCTTGGTAGTAACTCTAACCATGGGGTGTTATCACTCCTGGGAGCAGACACTGCCGTGAAAACAGGCTGCTGACTTCAGACTGTGCAGTTAGAAGAACGGAACTGAAAAGTGAAATCACTGAACAGAATTAGTTCTGTTCTCACTCAAACCAGGATACTTCCTGGTAAGTACAGTCCAGACTTGCTCTTGCCTCCTCTTATAGCTTTGTTTCCATTTGGGGTGTTTTTAGGCAGATGTCAGGCTTTGTTGCCCTGAGAGAGGAGCTCTTCTGCTGTTTCTTCCTTAACTGGCTACCTAACCTGGAGAGTCAATTACTTGTGCAGCCTCTTATCTGAGTCTGTCCCATCACTAAGATTACACAAGCCAGTACATCTTTTGAGTAGCCATGTGATGGAGGCATTGTGGAAAGGTGGGAAGGCAGTGCTGGAGCTTTCCAAAGCTGCAGTGGCCAGGCTTAAAATGCATGTCCTGGGCTGAAATCCACCCACCATCTCCAGTTCTAACATTAATTGTTCTTGATTGCAGTGCTGTCTGCTGTGCCCTTGTTCTCTCTAATTTATGTCTGCTTGTTATCCAAGACAGCTGGCTATCTTCTCTTTGGCAGTTTTTTGGGATGTGGAAAAGACCTCTTCTGCTGCTGGAGTACTTTGCCTAGTGTACTTGCTACAGTGAGAATATTGGGGACCAAAGCATTGAGGAATGGGTTGTACGGAACTGAAACAGAAGAGATGAATTCCAGTAAAAGCCAAGAAAAAAAAGAGGCAAACTAAATGGGTCCATCTGAAGCACAGGTGTTCTTGTGACAAAAAGAAAGGAAGCAAAAGAGCTGTGACTTCTGCTGAGCAAAAGCCTCTGGAAGGATAAACAAATGCAAACCACATGGATCCATGAAAATTCCAGTTGTTTTTATTGTCCAGGTCAAATTCTGTCTCCTCCCTTGGGCAGAGTGCTGCTGGCAGGAGACAATCTGCATCACAGGAGCCAGAGGCTTTGGCAAAGCCAGGCAAGCAGCAGAACACCCCTTGGGGAGCAGATCAGGACAGAAAGGAATTTGTCCCAGGACTCTGTTAATTTGATTGGTCAGAGATCCCCCTGACTGCTGAGCCTCCTGTCCCTCGTATTGGGGCAGAGCTAATGGGAGGGAACACTTCATCTGGGTGCTGAATTGAGAGGCAAGAGAAAAGGGGGACGAGAGACTCCGTATACTTCTTTCTTTCAGTTTTCAACCCCACAAGATTAACCAGAACTTGAACTCTTTCCACACTGTTTAAAACACCCTCTACTTCTGAGAGAAAGGCAAGGGAGCAGGAAGCAAGATGGAGTAAAAGTGATGTCTTATCTTCCAAATCCACCTCTGCAGTGAAGTTATTGTAGTAAGCTCACTCATTCATCTATGGCTTTTTAAGTGCTCTTTGTAATATGGCATGTTATTGAAATGCTTCAAGGATTCCCTTTGTAATGTGTAATTAGCCTGAGATATGCAGTTCGGCACCTATTGCAGCTGCTGTTTTGGTTAATCTTGATACAGTTAAATCTGTTGCTGGATCAAACAAATTTATGCAGATGAAGATTTTAAAGTTAGCTTAAAGAACAATTTAATAGGCTCTACCACACCAGGTGATTAAAAATCCTGAACTTGGTACCTCTGAACTTGATTTCTGCTTCTCATACCCACAAGACTTTGAAGCATGTTTCCAGCTGTCTGTTTCCTCTCCTGAGATCTCAGAGGTGTCTCATTAAAGCTGATGTTAAAGCCTATTAAATGCATGAATGTAGGTTCTAATGATGCATCTCATTTAGGTGGATTGTCATCAGGAATTGCCAGGGATCATTGCTGCTCTGGTCCTCCAGTGGTAAGGAAAGCCACCTGGAGAAGTGCAGGGTAATACCAACTTCTGTGCTGGGAGACAAAAGGCAAAGTGTCTTGAAAAGGCTGCCAATTTCCAGTGGCACACCAGCCTTGTCACCTCCTCTCCCTACCAGTTCCCCTCCCTCTCTCCTGCAAAGTGCAGTCTCAGCTCCCAGAGCTTGCAGAGGAGAGGCATCTGTCCTTGGGCTCTTGGTGTCTCCAGACAGTTAATTATTAATCATCACAATAGCCCTTATGTCAAGCATCTGAACTGCCCATGAAGCATGGAGAACTGTTTTATCAATCAAGTCGGAAAGGATTTAGTGTCCTGCCACTCATTACTTCTAAAGTTGCTGTTCTGTGAAAGACCTTAAGCACCCAGAAGCAATAGTCATCTCATCTGAGCCCCACATCAGATGACCTGGTGCTAGCAGGGGCACCATAAAACCTGGTGTGTGTGTGCAACTAATTTCCTGTGACCGCTCGCTGGCTTTTGTGCCTCTCTTTGGGATGCTGCTGCTTACCACTGCTCAGCGAGACACGTGAACTTGTGTGGGGTCTAGGACTTGCCTGCCCTCTGTATTCAGTTTGTGTGGGAGTCTAAAAGTGAGAGACTGAGCAGAGACAAGCCAGAGAGTAGGTGTGAAAGAAGACAGTAATCACTCTGCTTGTATCAAGGCACTTCTCACTGTTGGGGGTATTCAGACATGAGAACCTGACCCCTAGCTCCTTCTAGCTGGGACTGTTGTAATGGAAATGGAGTGGCACTGGCACTTTCTGGTTTAGTTTTGATAGTATATGCTGAAGCACATCTGAAAACAAACTAAAATTCTGGCTACTTTCCACTCATCTGTAGGGCAGCCTTTACAAGGAATCTATATGTTTCCTTCTGCCTATCTGCAGAAGAAGCATTTCAAATAATGTCATAGTCTCAGGATCACCCAAATAAAAGGATAGGTCCTGAAGTCTTTCTTAGCAATGTGATGAAAGATACCTTCACTAACCTATCCTGCAAAGCCTGCAGCTGGCACTTGCCACAGTGGTAGCTCTCACTAAACACTGACAGCCTCTGTGCTCTTTGAAAAGGTTTTCTGGAGTACTCTAAAGGCCCTCTCCAGTAAGAGCTTGTTGCTAATAAGTTTCTGAAGCTGACATCTGGAAGCACTATTACACTTTCCTGCCACCATTTAAAATCCTACTGGGAGAAGTCTTGGATGATGCAGGTGAGTGAACCCATTAAAGCAGGATTATACATGTGACTTAAACTGTGCTCTTCTGTGTCCCTATGATGTGATTAGGTCAGGTACTTGTGTGTTCTCCTCTACCCTTCCTTCTAGACCAGAATGCCTTTATGCAGAGTGAAAGAAATGATGGTGGATCTGACAGGATGCATTTTTGTCTCAGTAAATTGCTGACAGATCATTGCTAATTAGTACAGCTAGGGTCGATGGACAATGTCAACTAGGACAGCATGATTGTAGGAGAACAACTCTTATTTAAATGTAATAATAGATGGAGATTTTTTTATCTCCTTTCAGTTCAAACACAACATCGTGTTCAATAACACCACAATGTTTTGTGAAAAGTACAAGTGCTTTGAACATGCGGGAATCAAAAAGCTCTAAACAGACTGTGTAATGCTGCCAACAAAGCATGTCCTTGGACCCTAGCCGAGAACAAGCAAACCTTTGTTTTGAGTAAAGCACTGGATGTTGAGAGAGAAATACCAAAGCTTTAGTCCTAGTTCCCTCCTCAATTGCACTTGTAGCAAGTTGTCTCAGCCTCTTTACCTTGGGTTGCCTAACCTGTAAGAAGGAAAAGAGAGTTCTTGAGATGCTTGGGGGATTCTTGGGAGATTAAAACCCTAATTGCTTTTGTCATCTGAGATGTAACTGCCTGCATTCATGTGACTCCCGTAGGGGGAGGCAGCAGCAGGGTTTCTGGGTGACGGGCTGAGGGGCAGTTCCTGCCTGGCCTGTGCCCAGGTGAGCACTGTCCTGTTGCAGCCTCACTCCTACCGCCTTGATGGCTGTCCCTGGCCTTTCTGTCCACTAGAAGCTGGTGGTCCTCCTCCCTTCCCCACCAGAGCCTGCCTGAGGAGGTGCTGCAAGCACCCACACCTGGCCTTGGCTTTTACTGCCCTTTGACCATGTGTAGTGGATGAGGTATTTAAAGGCAGCTGCTATTTCTGTTGTTAGCACTCAGACTTCCCAGGAGAAAACTGCTGGCTCTGCGACAGCTGAAATCTGATTCAGAGGAAGCTTTTTACTTGCGCATGTACAAAAACAAGGTGAGAGTGAATTAAGGGGGAGGGAAAGGCAACACTCAATTTGCTATTCATTTAATTCTGTTGGGAAAGCCCAAGCAACTGGAGATGATGGTGTGTGAATTTCAGTCACTCGTGTTGCAGCGCAGTGGATGTTGTTCAAGGATGCAGAAACAGTGGGTAAGAAAACAACACAATACGAGGGGGTTGTGTGCTGTTCTTCTTGCCAGGATACATTAGCTCCCACTGGGCATTTCTGTGCTATGGAGCTTGCTGATGGTACTTGCCAATTTAAAGCAAATGTGAGTATTTCCATGTTGTGCTGCCATTGCCAGCGTTGGAACAGGAGTGTACCCAAGAGATCTGCTTTGCCTTTGCTCCAGCACAGGATCCTTTCTCATTCTTCTCTAGTGCACTTGCCAGTATTTCCCTGGAGAAGGAAAAGGGTGTTATTGCCCCTCTGCAGCTGAGGCCCTGGCATGAAGAGAGGCTGACTTGTCTGGCTCTAGGACATGAGGAAATGGAGTGAAGCTGCATCAGGGGAAGTTAAGATTGGTCATAAGAAAAAGATCTTCACTGAGAAGGTGGTTGGTCATTGGAACAGGCTCCCCACAGAAGTGGTCACATCACCAAGTCTGTCAGAGTTCAAGGAGTGTGTGGATGATGCTTTTAGTTGTTATGGTTTAGTTTTAGGTAGCCCTGCAAGGAGCATGGAGTTCAACTCAATGATCTTTATGGGTCCCTTCCAACATGTGCTATTCTGTGATTAGGTGCCCTGTTGCTGTGCCATCTCTTGGGCTTTGATGTCGACTTTCGTTTGTGAGACTGCTCTTCTCCATTTGTGGCTGCTGAAAATGCTCTGATTTCTTTTTAAGGACTGTGATAGATGTATCAAAGTGGAGTGTTTTATTGAGACTTCCCAGTTTACCTGTGCTCCCCTTTGATGGAGTTCAGATAGCTTCCAGCACTGGTGAACTGTGGGTCAGAAGCACTCTTCCAGCATTTGGTCTTTTTAAAATGAAAGTGCAGGCTTTCTGTTGCTACCATGATTTCCAGTTTGAAAGAAAACTCCTAGGATTTCATGGCATACCGTGACACCAACAGGATCAGAGATGGTTCTTTCCAAACCAATTAATTTACAGAGCAGCCCTGATAATATAATTCAAGAGGCTTCCTGAAAAGATGTTGGTTAGTGAACAGGGGTAGATGAGTCAGAGCACAAAAGATTAATGCTCCCTCTGCCCTGTTTCCCCTGACTCGGTACAAGTCTTGGCCTGAGATAGGAAGAGATAAGGAGAAACAGTCAGTCCTAGTTCTACCCAATAACTTGACAACAGGATTGCACACATGTTAATCTACCAGAATTTATCTGCTGCTTTAGAAATAAAAATTATTGTTCTGGGTCAGCCTGACATCTTTATGCTGGCCATACTGCACATGTGATGATTTCTTTTGATGGCCAGTAGATTCAAAGAACCTTGTGTTTTACTTGGGACTTGCCAAAATAAAATACTACTTAAGATTTTGTGGGGGGTAGGAACACAGTTACATTACAACTAGGGTTGCAGGAGCTGATGTGGTTAAACACTGCATGCACATATGTGCTCTCAAGACAGCTTGACAGACTGCAGGCTTTTCGAAAGACCTAGTCTAGCAAAGGAGGGGGGGGAGAAAAGCATCTGTCAGTAAATAGATGGATAAAGATGCTCTGTGATGCTTTTAAGAAGCACCAATCATCTTTATAACTTTGACAGGTGGTAGTGGGGCAGGAGGGGAGGAAGAGATTTGGAGAATTGTGGGGGTAGTGAAGAAATTAATCCTAATGAATTGGAAAAGCAAATCCACAGTGGGCAGAAAGCTTTGGATTTCTGCCCTGCTGGATATGGATAAATGCAAGAGAATCCCTTTTGCATGCAAGAGCTAATTGGGCAATTACAATGAAATACCAAGACCTTTGCTTAAGCTGTATCCTGACTATCAAAGTGTGAGGCAGGTCCTCTTCCAGCAGTTCACAATGTAGTCAAAAACATTTTGGAAATAAGTTAACTATGTCAATAAGATCACTGATTTCTCCAAAGATTACCAAGAGGTGGGTGGCATAGGAGCTCCCATTGGAGAAGTCATGGTGACTGTTACACAAAAGATTGTATTTCTTGTCTCTTAATGCTATTTTGTTGTTGTTGGTTTTGTTGTTATTTCTACTATTTAATGCAATCTAGATGCTAGGCTTGCAGGTTTGTAATTCCCTGACTCTCATGTGAACCTCTGTTTGAAGATTAGCATTACAGTTGCTACCTTCTGATGCTTAGGTCCCAGAGACATTTCATATCAGAGACTATTTTGTCCCTGTGGTTCCTCTGCTACTCTTGGGTAAGTGCTCTTCCACCCCTGGGATCCTCCAGGACCCAACCTGTCTGTCTTCTACACTCATCCATGTCAACTTTAAATAGACCCTCTTATGATTTCCTCACTCTTCCTACTCCTTCTACAAAAATAAAAGTGGGAGGTTCAGCATAGGAACCTCACCACATTTCTGCTGGTGGAAACAAGAAATCTCTGATGCAAGGATTTAATTTTTCTCAGCAAAAGCTACATCAGGCATGAGTTCCCCTTTTACAGCTTTGCTATCACTTGGCCCTACAGAGAGGGAGGATTGAAGAAATAGCTAAAAGTTACTGGAGAGGCTATCCTCATCTTTTTTAGGCTTGCCTAGAAGCTAGAAGTTACAATGTTTTCATCTCTGTTTGAAAGCTCAGGGTCTGAGGAAAATCATGTGGCATGCTGTCTGAAGCACTCTCTGCTGGATGTCTTAGGGGATTCCCACCCCTAATTTGTGGGTTCATGTTGTCTATATCTTACATAACTGTGCTTGAGCTAAGGTTTGAGGGCTACAATGCCAAGCAGTTCCACACTCCAAAGAAATGGAGCACCTGGGTGCTTCCAATAGCTTGGGTATTCTTAAGGTTTAAAACTCAAGACTGATTCGTGTATACTTATGTCATCCACTTGTGACATGAAGATGTTATTGTCTGTCCCAGTTCCTGCTGAACCTAGCTGGTATTCTTTTTCTCAGAGGGAGTGTTTTTCTTTAGAACTGGCACCAATAGAGCAATTCAGCATCAGGCTGATCTTGCTCACATCTGTTGTGTATTGCCATCTGATCAAACAGATGAAAAAGAGCCTGTGCCTTGCTAGGGCTGAGTTGGAAAGTATTTGCAAGCACGGATGCACAAACCCCGGTGGCATTAGTAGTCTAGTGAGGTAGAAACCATGGCTACACGATTACACAAAATAGAAATTAAGCTCATGTCACCGTGTGTTGTCTTTTTCCTCTCTGTAAAAAAAGAGATGTATTGGTGGCTGGTATTTAGCTACCCAGTACAGTTTCATGGTCGGTTACCTGGAATTTGCTGCAACACAAACCAAGCCTTTGTATTTACTCTCATTGTGCACAATCTACAAATGCACCTTAGAGGATGAAGTAAGCTGTGAGAGAGCTAAAAAAAAATTTAGTCTTCTGTAATTTACTTGCTGAAGGAGGCTGTTCTCTGAACTGGCTAACTACTGCTACAGAAAGCACAGGCATTTCTAGGAATTCAGCAGCACTCCTGTGCAAGTGACTGTGTTTCAGAAGAGGATGTTTGGGAGAAAATTGTTCCAGTAAGGAGACTTGGCAAATATAGATCTGTAGAGCTGCACCTCCGGTGCAATGCTGGACCTGTTTCTAGGCTTGATTACTAAAATAGTGTATGTGAAATGAGGCTGATTGTCAACCTATACATGGTCAGCTTTATACGCGCTCTTGGGTGTGTTTGCTTGTTGCTTGCAGGACACCTCAGGTAAACCAGAGAGTTAAAAAGCTGCTGTTCTCCAAGGCTTTGCTGTATCCATACGGGCTGTATTTATTTATGCACATGTGATGCATGAGCAAGTATATTCTGTTTATTTGTGTGAGTCTTACCTTATTCCACAGGAGAACATATAAAATCTTCTGCATGCTGGTGTTTGCCTTGTCCTGCTGTTAGTGCATTATTTGTGGTACCAACTATGAGCCCCAGCCATGAGCTGGAATTTCACCGTAGTCACAAAGACACTATATATGGGAACAAAAGAGAGTGTTCTGGCTCCAAAGAGATTACAAACCACTTTTCATCTAGATCTGATAGGATGTGTGCAAACAGAGCATGGTTTATTAACTCTATCTGGCAACCTTAACCGCTTCCAAGATGAGAATTCCCACTGAAGCAAACATTCCTTTGGTTGTAATGCTCAGTCAAATACAATCTTGCTCTCTCTATGAAGTTTTATACTATCTATTTTTAAAATTATTTTTAAAATCTCTTTTTGGTCTTTTACAGTAAGAGAGGCCGAGCAAGATTTTTAAGGTGTTAAAGGGAAGCACAGTAAAATGAATTATATAAACACTACTGGTCTTGAGCTTCATAGAGCAAACAGAAGTTTCACATAAGACAAAATATATCAGGTTGGGCTGCTGATCTTATTTGTCTGATGAATCTGTTTACCTCCTGCACGCATCCATCTGATCTGGTAGAAGGCAGATATATGGAGTGGGAAGTAAATGGTCTCAGACCATCAGTTGCATAATGCATCACTCGATCCAGATACTTCACTGTTATATAGGAATAGAATAATTTCTTTTCTCTTGGTCTGCAGGATAATTAGCTGAATTTCTAGGTATATGACCATTTGTATTCCCTAGCTTACATGAGTGAACTTAAAAGAAAAGCAACCCTGAAGAGCTGAAATCCACATCTGTTGCACAATACCCTTCATCTCTTCTAGAAGTCGTGTCCATATCTAAGCTATGCTCAATTGTATGGAGTTCTGCTCTTGTTCTTCTGCCATGTGGATTGCCATGGAAAGAGTGTAGTCATTTTTTTTATTTTTATTTTTTATGTTGGAAGAATTTTGGGGGAAATATGGAAGATGACTTGTGTCTAGTGTCCTATTAAGAAGACAGGTTCTTACTTTTAGTACTAATTAGAATGGGGGTGTGCTTGGAGTGTGCTGCTTCACTCCTAGAAATGAGTTACAATCTGCTTTTGAGAAAGGTGGTAGGCTATTGTCAGTTAGGGTTGAATAAGACCTTGTTTTCCTACAGTAGATATCTGGGTATCTACAAGGTTCTTAAAAGGGCCTAACTAGGGGTTTAGTTTAATCTGAGAGCAGATGGCTTTGATGTTGGAGGACGTTGTGAGCTAGACAAGACATTTACTGTGATTACCTCTTTCTCCTACATTAGTCTGGCCACAGTTCAGTTTAGATGTCTGCATGCAGGAAATTTTTTTTGGCAGGTCTCTAAGGGACCTGGCAGGCAATACCATTTGCATGCCATGGTACAAACGTACAACCATTTCTCTTTTCATTAAAATAAATAGGAGCCAAGATGTAGTTGTAATATCTTAATGGATTTCTACAGAAGTAAATACGAATAGCAGTGACAAAGGGGCAGGAATATTCCCAGTGAAATCTGGTACATAAGGCAAATTCTGTTCCTTCATTTTACTGAAGTATGTTGCTTATCTTCCCTCTTCCTCTTCAATCTCTGATCTCCATGGGTACATTCCAGATGTGGTGATGCCATAAGATGCATGTCCATGAAGAAGCCTGTTGACTGAATCACAAGGGTTATATCAGATCTGTTTCTAGGTGTATGCAACACACAGTGGACTGGCACAGATTTGCTTTAGCACAAGTGCAAAATTATTACCATGCCTAGAAGAAGAGAAACCTTTAGGGCAGCCCATATGCTAGTCCAACAGTAGTCTCGTTCAGGCTGTACTGTTTAGGACGCAGGGGTAAGGAGAAGAAAAGAAGGATAACAGTGTTTTCCAGAGAAGCTGCACTGGCATGTTTGTGCCCCTCCCTATGCAAGGGTGCTCCAGACTTTAATCTGCAATGGTTTTCACCCAGAACAGTGTCTTTGTAGTACTAAATGCTGCTGATGTGTTGCCAAGCACTGCGGCTAACTGTCATCCCTGTCTTTCAGCAAGGGATGGCTACTAAATGGTATTGCAGAACTGCGTATCCAGTGCTGCTTGTTACATAAAGACTGGGAATCCTCGGGGTGGGGGAGGGGAAGGAAAAAAAAGAAAAACCCAAATCCCCTGTAGTCCCCAAACAGAGAAGAGCACGTTACATCAGAGTTGTTAAGACAGTCTCACAGCTTTTTAATTTTTTCCAGCCGTCCTGGCATGCTGCACATACTAATTGTTCTGTAGCATCTTTGCATGGAGGAGGGGGTCAAAGGTATCCTTAAAACAGTTTGTCAGTATCCAACAGCTGAATGCTGACCATCAGAAATGATTACTTGCTTCCAAAACTATTAGTGGTTAGTATCTATGGTCATTTTAAACAGTGCTATAATCACTCAGCATAGAAGACCTTGGGTTGTGGGTTATAAATGACTTTCTATCAAAACTTCCCCCATCATTGTTGTTGTGTTGCACGAGTTTTGTGCTTTGTATAAAAGAATTATTCCATCAGTCTACTTTGGCATCGGGTATGTTATACGGCTACCCTTTCTTAAGGAAATGTTCCTTGCACTATTCTTTTTTGTCTTCTTCAGACCAGCAGAAGATGGGTTTTGGAGGGAAGGTGTATTCAAATCTCTGTGGCACAGCAGCATTTTATCATTATTGTTATATTCAAGTTCCTTGCTTTCTTTTCTGATCTGGAGACATCACTGCAATGCGATTCTTCAGTAATTGTACTAAAGCAGCAGAGAGAGAGAGAATGATTGTGGCAAAAATGCCTCCATATGCTTTTTCTTGTAGGAAAAGATAATGCAGAGAAGTGAGACACTGTATGAAATTGGCATTGTATTTCAAGAATTTTATCCAAAACAGGACAAAGCACTGTAGGGGGGGGGAAAAAGACAAGCCACTAGCTGCAGGAATCTGTATTTCCCAGTATTTTTCTAAGCGAAGCTGGTTAGGCACATTGCCAGCCAGGCATGGCCCCTGGAACCTCTCCAGGAAAAAAAAAAAATCTCGGTTCACATTGTGAAGGGGTTCCCCCATCCATGCTGAAGAAGAGATTCCCTTTTCAGAAGCTTAGAGAAAAATACTGATTTTTTTTTTTTTTTCTGCAATAGCAAACTAATGTTAATGGCACACAGTTTCTGTCCTGGGCACCGTGAGGTATTTTGAACAGGTGCCATGAAAGCCAGCATGGACTATAGAATCCTTAGGGGCAAACAGCCCCTAATCTGCTCTTTTCTGATGCTGCTGTTGGCTGTTAGGACAGGCACAACTTTTTGTCAGGTGAGTGGGAATGAGATGGGTGGTGAGAATTTACGTGCCTATATGACGTGTAAGTGCTGGTCTGTGGACTTCAGCCTTACATAACACTTGCATGGAGGAGAGATCTGGGAAGTGTTGCACTTTTATTTTAAATTAATTTTCTGTAGGTTTAACTGCTGTCATGAGGAACTGCTGGTTGAGGTCAATGTCTGTGCACACAGCAGCAAACAGTGTTGGAAAGGGGAGCTGGGATCCTCATATATACTGGGGATTCTCATTCCCTGAGTATAGAGCCCACCTGTTTTAGCAGTAGTGGAGTGGGAAGGTCTTCCATTCATATTGCTGATACTAATGGTGTTAAATACTTCAAGATACATGGCAATTTGAAGAAGAATATGGAGATTCACAGTTTTGAATTTACACATAGTACTATGCTCATGAAACTGGTCTAAAGTAAATGTCTAGTATGTCCAGAGAAGAGCAGGGAATATGAACCTCTCAAGTCCTTGTTTCACATCCTCACTATGGGACTATCCTTCATCAGTTTCTCTATGGATGTTCAAACATGCTTCCACCTATTTGAATCCAAATTCTTTTTCTCTGCTTTCTTTTGGGCAATAATTTTCTCTCTTTTAATGTCAGTGTGTCCTCTCAATTTTATTTTTTTTCTACTGAAGATATTGGCTTTTGTCTAAAAAATGTAAGCTTGCCAGCCTGCAGATTCCTTTGAAGTAGTTTGCTCTCTCCATTGAGTCTTTGCTCAACAGGTTGAAAACAATATGTTATTGTGCTCTGCATTAATGGGATGGAACAAAAGGACCTACTTATTCCATTGCCTGTAGTGTTCTTGGTCCTAATGTGACATCATGAAAGGACTTCTTATCCCTTTGTGATGGCTGTATTTGCAATGATTTTTGCTGTTACCTCAATCTTCTCCAAGTAGTTATCCATGTAGGAACTTGGCCAAAGTCAGAAGTTGTTTTAACTAGTTTCTTTCCTTGGATATAGAAAATAGATGTCTCTGCCTTGCCTATCTATGAGGCTGTTGTCATTGGTGAAAGCATTAATAAATTGGGTTGCAGTGTAAATATGAGTACAGTGTTGTCAATAAGAGGTTTGACTTTAAAGGATAGACCTCCCTGGGACACAGATCAAGCTGAAAAAAATCACAGTGGAAACTTTTATAAAGCCTCCTCCATATTCTTCTTCTCTAATACTTTCTGTCAAATAGGATGCTAGTTTTTCAGTTGGTTATAGTGTCTTTGGCAAAGGAAGCTACTGCAGTGTTCCTTTGTCAGAAGGGGACCCATGGTGGATCAGCCTCACTCCTTTCCACCTGTACAAACCCCATGACGGTCCTGTAAATCACTTCTTTTTGGTGGACAGTATGGAAGTGGTGTTGGTTTGCTCATCTTTGAGCCAAGATGTTGAGCTCACCTTCGCTCCTGATTTGCTGTGTTTTCATAGCCATAGCACAAGCTATATGCTTTTATTTTCTTCCTCTGCCTCTAAAATGAAGAATGTCTTCCTGCTTCACACACATACTGTGAGGCTTAACGATGTAATGCTTGTAAAAGTATTTTGAAATCCTAGGAAGAACTGCAAAGTAGAGAAGCAGAATGTTGTTGAATCACCTGCCCTGAGGCCGTTAAAAAAAACCCCAAACCAACCCCCCTTTTGAGTATATCTTTACATTTGTAGACAGTGTATACGTCAGTATTTGCCGCCTTTGCCATACATAGGAACAATCTTCAGCCTCATGGTCTCCAGGGTTGCAATTCCTGAACAATGTTCCCCTCCAGTATTACATCAGAGAGATTTACTTCTCCAGGGATAGGCAAAGAGACAGATGATGAATAATCTCTGTTTGCAGTCTTGCCACTGCACCTCCCCCTCCTTCCTTCCTTGCCGTTTCTTTTTAGACTTTAATCCTTTCATGTTTATAGAAATTTCTAGCTCTGAATCAAGCTTGTTTCCTAATTCCTTCCACTTTGTAGTAATCTCTGAGAGGTTTCCCCCCCAAAATCCTGCTCTACCCCAACACAGTATGCTTTCAGATGGCCTGCATGCAGTCAAACAAAATTTTAAAGGTCCTATGTCTGACAGGAGGGGCTTTATTCTTACTCTGTTGCATCCTGTCCCTTCAGGATGGTCACAGGCTGGCACTCGGGAGATGATTCTCCCTTCTCTAACATGGACTAGGTACATTTTGGAGAAAAGGAAGACTGATGATGGCAGGTAAGCAAGCCTTATGACATGAAATGAGGATTAAGTATGTTTGGATCATCTTGCAGGTCTGAGTAATTGTCAAATGATAACTGAAAGAAACACTATTCAGGAGGAAGGGCAGATGTTCTAGTCCACCAAGCCAAGGATCTCTGCCCCTCATTGACAGGATGAGCACAGGTATTAGTTTTAACCCCCAAAAGCTCTGACAGGTCTACCAATGAATTAGATACTGCTGAGCAATATTTTGTTCCTGAACTATTTGTGAAAGGAGCCAGCGTAGTGGAGGATGTTTCAAACTACTGTGGTTCAAACTGCCGTAACTTGAAAGACATTACTGTTTTGGACATTCTCATTAGAAATCTGAGAAGAGGTCCCAGGAAGTCTGCCTTAAATGGTCAGGCATGGACTGTTGGTGGGCCTGAGCTAGCCAAAATAACTATTTGTGTTTGGCCAGACAGGAACACTCCAAGGGGAAGCAAGCACAATGAAGAAGAATCAGTGTCATATTAGCATTTTGCTATGATGGGAGATAAATCCAGGAACCTGAGCAGGGACCTAGATGAGCCCTTGGCATGAAAAAAGTCTTAACTTCCAGTTTATTGGGTGGGATGGATTTCTGAGTCTCTTCTGCTGGAGCTGTTTACATGGGCATCCATCACTTTGATGGGGAAGCTACAGTTGGTGATTATGGTGTTCATCTTGGATATGAAAGGCTGAATTTCAAATTCCTGCTACCAGCTGCCAAAGCAGAGGTGATCTGTGCTTTTCAGTACGTCAGGGACATGGTACAGCCATAAGGCCATCAGCCATGCTGTGGAGGGCTTAGAGTGCACATTACCTGCAGCACAAGTCTCTGAACAAAGGCAAGTGCTTTGTCTTAGGCAAGACCGATATGCAGACTGGAGTGCTTTTTAAAATGATGCACTGAATGTCTTTTCCCTGAGCCTTGGGACAGGGCTAGTCTCCTCTTTGGAAAGAAAGACTGGTAGAGGTCCACAGAAGACAGCAAGGAACCTTACCAACAAGGGGGAGGTGTTAATGTTTCTTGGTCTGAGCAGGACCTAGGCACAGCATTAATCCACATCAGAGAAATCATTTAACAGCCCTATTTATTATTACAGTTCTAAGTGGCATCTTTCCTGCAAGATGAAGGACAGAGAGCCCTGAGGCCATATTGCTGACCCTACCAGGCATGTCAGGGCCAAGCTACTTCCAGAGGCAAAGCATCTGCACTGTGCTTCAGGTATCTCCTGGTGAACTGGGGTGTAAGTATTTATCTCCCTATTGCCTTTTAAAGTCAGCTGAACCCTCTTTGATAGGAAGTCTACTTCCTGACGTGATCTGAAGACTGGGCTGAGGGCTCACAATGCATATAGATGGGCAGGGTCTGAAACATGCTCAACTGAGGATGTTAATAGCCTCCTGGACAATAACAGAGGAAAACATTTCAGACCATTCAATACTCTGGCCTGCACAGGCACATTAAGGCTTTCTTGATATCTGGCTTTCAGTCACAGGAGTGTTTTCTTGTGCTTTCTTAGTGCTAGGAAACTTCTAATCACTTAGCCAAAGTCTCTCTCCTCTTGAAGACGACTATGTTACTCCTACTTGAATCCTTTCATATTGTTCTTAAGAACTCTTCTCCCATAATTCATGTCAGCCCTTCAAATGTTTGCAAAGTTGTCATCTCTAGTCATTGCTTTGCCAAGCTATTAACTCTTCTGAATTAATTCTCTTAAGTCAGTCTCACGACTTCCCAGATAATTCTGCTGCGCTCTTTTTGAACACTTCTCAATTTGACTTTGTGAATTCCTCTAAGGCAAAGGCATTATCAGTTTCCTAAGTCTATAACACATCCAAGTTTCTCGGGCACATTCCCTGAGTAAATGCACTTCAGGGTAATCCAGCAAATGGATGTGCTTTTTTTCCTCTGGCTTCATATACTTGAGATTAAGATTGTACTTTAAAGCTGTCAAAACTAAGGGGGGACAGCATGTGAAGTGGTGTGCTATAGCATGGATAGTCCTTCTGCAGGGCTGCTTATGAGAGCACTGTGTGGGACAGGCTCTTGGCACCGGCACATGCAGCACCCTTCTGCTGACTCCTTCAGACCCAGTTAGGACTGGGGTTAAGGGGAGCAGGTGGAGGTGGGGAAAAATGGTGTATTGCTTCTCATATGGCACAACTGATCTGCTACAAATACCATGCTATGCACACAGACACCCAAGCTGGGCCAGTAGTTTCATGCCTGGTGTAACGAACTATTGGACTGGTGGATTAACTTCTGCTGGCTTTTGTGTGGACTTATAAACTGAAGAGACAGAGACGTTCATTCTTCAGTGACAGAAAAGAGTTGCTTAATTGAACCAGCTAGTTTCCATACCTCTCCATTGGTGAGGCAGGTTCCCACTCAAACCCTGAAAACACAGGTTGGATGAGTGTTCACTGTCCTCAAGAAGAATTAACTGTATTTAATGCAGAGCATGCTGGATCAGGTACCTTCTGAAGAGCAGGCTACAAAGCTGCTACTCAAGATATGGCTTGAGGCAGAAGGTACACAGTGGTCAACTTCCTCCCAAAAGGGACTGAAGGAAGGAAGCTCTGCTCAGGACAAAGCCTGCTGTCAGTACAACAGGGTAAGAAGTGGAACAGTAATGGAGAAAGCAGAAAATTTTAAGAGACTTGAAGTAAAAGAGGTGCATTGAGCCAGGACTGTGCCTGCCCTTTCGCAGGATGAGGTGCTAAGTGGAAACACTGAAGGTATCCCATCTTCACAGCTAAATCTTGTTTATCATGTTTAATTAAAAATATTATGAATATACTCAAAAGTTTACTGCTGAAATGCATACTGTTTCCTTTCTGCAGCATGATTAATATTTTTTCTGCCATGCTCTTCTTCCAGTAAAATCACATTGTGTCACAGCATTGAAGCATAAGTAGATTTCCACCTCTCCCTCAGCAGCAGCGTCAGGTT
This sequence comes from Chloroceryle aenea, assembly GCA_013399075.1. Taxonomy (NCBI): domain Eukaryota; kingdom Metazoa; phylum Chordata; class Aves; order Coraciiformes; family Cerylidae; genus Chloroceryle; species Chloroceryle aenea. Next base: position 449,557 of record VWZY01005377.1, read on the forward strand.
TTAATCCACATACAGTGTTTCAGAAGCCACTGAAATAAGCTCTTTATGGTTCATGATAGCAAAGATTTTAGTGTGGGCTTATGCATCAGGCAATTCAGAACCAATATTATTATAACATCTGAAAAGTCACAGCAAGCTCAAAAAAAATTCCTCCTGGAAGAGACAGCTAAGGAGTATATTTAGCCCAGCCTGAGAGGAAATGATCTTTTGCAGAGAAGAACCTGGCTGAAACAGAAGAGCTGCCGAGACAGAGTTGGCTGTTGCACTCCTAGAGAGGCTTGGCCTGTCCTTCCTCTCATGGGTGTAGTTGAGCATCTTGTCTCTCTTAACATTTGTGGGTTGGAATGAGGGAATATGTTTAGCAGAGTAAATTGTAAATTTCAGGCTGTCACTTCCCAGGAAATTCCCAGTCTTTTAGAATGTGTTAACCTGAAGGGTCCTCAGAAGTTCCTTTCATTCAAAATGCAGCAGAGCCAGTTGCATGCCAAGATATGTCTTGCCTTTTTCTTCTTTCAGTAATGTGTCTCTGCTCCTTAGATGCCTATTCTCCAGCCAGTTCTCCTGTTCTGGTCCAGGTCTGGAGTGGGGTCCTTGTATAACTCTGTATCCCTGCTTCATCAGAGCTATGTCAAGCTCTCTGACTGCCTTGAAGCTGTGGATTTCTCAGTACTTAGATACTCTCCTGGAAGAAACCTGTAGTTCCTCAAGCTTTGATCAGTTCTTCAGCTGGGCTGTTTACAAACAGGCTGATGCCCACACTCTGGGAACTGTTTTTCTTGAGACTTGCAAGTTACTGCCTATTGCAACTGGAGGTTGAACCTGTTTGTAACCAGAGACCTGTTTACTGCAGTATTTTGTTTCTTTAACACTAGCTGTCATTTTAAGTGCAAGCTGGCATACTTAACTAAAGCAGGTGCTTTTGGTTAACTGGAGTAACCTGTCACACCCTAGTCTATGACTTGCAGATGGATAGAGCTTGCCAACAGTGAAGAGGACCTGATGTAGGAGGTGATCCTTTAGCCAGGATGAGTCACATTCTGCATGCGCTCGAGTGAGGCCACCCACCCAGTTAGCTCTTGCCAGGTATGAAGTACCAAAAAGTCTGGGTGATCACTACTCAATACTCTGTTAAGCTTCTTTTTAGTTGCTGTTCTGCTCACATGCGTTTGTATCCTTTCATGCTTAATCTGTATTCACAGTGTATTAGGAAAATAGCATTTTAGGCTTGGTAAATATACAAGCCTTGGACCTATGGAGGACTGATTGTAAGAGACACAGGTCACACTGAAATGAGCTTGGTCTTATCCAACTGTTAAAGAAAACTTAGTAATAGCAGTCATGACGTATAATTTGATGTCACCACACATGATAGTGAGCTCTTATTACTAGAGCTTCAGGCCAGAAAGGGTGGACAGCAGGACAGCTGAGATGTATTGGCAGAACTGTGTGTGTGCCCAGGGCTGTGGAACATAACCAAGCATTACTGCAATATGACTGAAGCACCTTGGCAAAGATCTATGGGAAGCTTCCTGTCGTTCAGGTCTGTAGTTGAGGTAATGCTTCCTTCACCCCTGCAAGCATTACTTAAAGAATAAAGTCTGTGATCTGTTTTGGGCTCTCCTCTTTTACCTCTGTAGGCCTAACAGTCTGCATCCTGTTTTAAAAAAGTGTATTGAGGGAAACTGAAACTCTTTCGAAGCTGCTGACATAGTAGGACTGAGACTTTACTTGCTGCTTTTCCTGAAGTAATATTCTCTCGCCTTCCCCTCTAGTTTTGTCTTTGGTGCTCTCATATTTCACATCTGGATCAATGCACCTCAGAAGATAATGCTGAGATATTACTTTGATGTTCCCTGTCTGGCCTCCTGCATCAATCCGATATTGCTTTTAATACTGGCTTTTGTGTTGAGCAGAGGGTTTTCCTGGTGTTTGAGATATGACTGATCAGTGCATTTATTAGTGCACGCACTCCTCTGCACGTTTGCACGAGGCTGCCTTGGTGAATTCCCTGATAAGCGCAGGACAAAGCCTCTGGGAAAAGACTTTATGCAGCGTGTAAAGGCAGAGGTATGAAGAAATGTTCCTTGCCAGTCTAACTCCTTTCACAGACCACACCCTGGGTGTCCTCCACTTGGATTTGTAGAGCCAAGGTTCTCTTATGCAGTGAGCCTGCTCCTCCATCCTACAGAGAAGAGACATCTCTGCAAAGCAGACTTTGGTGTTACAATATGTGCCTTGGCCCGAAAAGAGGAAAGGATTCCAGCCCAAGTGGTAGGGCAGAGAGTCTGTTACTGGACTTGTGTTGGTGGGAATGTTCCATGAAAGCTAACAGAGTGAGGTGATTTTGGCCTTTTTCTTCAGTCCCTTAACAAGCTCGCTAGCAATGTCAGAACATCATCTGTATCTCTTTGTATTCCTTTACTATTTTGTTTTGGGTTTTTTCCCTTCCTCCTAGAAGTAAAGCTTTGCCAATAGATTTACAGGGAAAAGGAAGTAATCCTGAACTATATGCAGATGGTGCTTTTAGAGGAGATAGGGTTAAGTTAGTCACTGGTTCATCATCTGCACCCATTCTTGGTAAAGATGTCTTGTTCAAAGTAGCGTGTGGTCATACATGGCCATCAGAGCAAAGCTTTATCTAGCCTGGTATCCTGGCTCAGGTGGTGATTGTGTGTGATACCTAGTGAAGAGCAGAAAAGCATGGCAAGGATCTACGAGACTGAGTACTCAGAGTTTGCAACTATTTGCTGAAACTAGATTTGTTTACCAACTCCCAGTGGTTTTGTTTTCTATATGTGCATACAAGACAGGATTGGTTAGTGTCTGTCCAGTAGTGGATGGATTTGGTGGAGTGGAATATCTCGTATGTGCTGCAGTCGTTAAGTGGAATATTGCTTAGTGTGTTGGCTGCTCAAAGAAAGTAATACCTGAGATATTCACAGAGATGGTCTTGTTTCCAGCCTCTGGGGAGCTGGTTAGTTTCACCTGCTCAGCACATGAAAGATTTTTGGTGACACACCATGAAAAATAATGGTCTGAAGTAGGGAGGTAAACAAAGTTAGGGACAAAAATGTTTGTATTATAGTATGATATTAATTGACGGTAGAAGTTAGTGGTTTCAGGAATGGGCCTTTTCTATCTGGAAACACCATGTTTCTGGTAGGAGATCCTGTACTTCAAAGTCCCAGGATAACGTAATCTGCTAGTATCGTGCTATCTGCTTCTCCAACCTAGACCTACCTGAAGTATATTGGTAAAATGAAGCTTATTAATTTCTTTCCTTTTGGGGGAATTAGGATGTGGTTCACTGTCCTAATGAGACTTCCACTTCTGTTTGAAAGATGGATAAATGAAGTGAATAACACAACTGACTTGGAGTATCTCCCAAAATTTAGACTGTTTTACCAGATATTCTGATCTCTGAACCTAATGAACCAGGAAAGATAGGAATAAAAAATGGAAAATTTCAAATTTTACTTCATCAGGGACCTGCATTAAATGCTCTTAACTGATACTGCAAACTGTAACTGCAGAGGTTCCTCTCTGGGTTTGAACGGAGTCCTGGGCTATCTGCTGCATTTGTGAAGCAGCTACAGTCTGGTTAGCTTTTCTCCCTGACTTCATTCTCTTCTGAGCTGTTCTCTGTCTCTCTTGAAGATGGAAATGAGACAGAATGCTCTTAGTCCCTCTGTGCAGGGTTTACAGCAAGATTTTGCAGGCAGTATGTGATGCAGGCATGAATCACGACTCCCTTAAAGATACTGCTGTATTCGATTCCCTGGGTCTTTCATCTGACTCACAACAGGCTGCAGATTTTTGGTTTAATCTAAGCAATAGCCAACTTACTCCAGAGATGAGTATTTGCTGACTGTTGCTGCAGTTCTTACATTCAGAATTGCAAACCCGTTGGAAAACGAGGCCAGCCTGTGCATGTGTGTACAAACCTAGTTTCAAATCTGGTTCTGATTCTCTCTTCCAGCTCAGCAAGTGACTGACATGTTCACTTTAGCATAGCTTCCTCCTGAGACATGCTGCAGGCTGTGCCAAAGTGCCATGAGGAGTTCACTGTGTGTTCAGTTGCACACCAGAGGCAGATTCTGCAGCACCCTGGAGACAGGGGTGAGATGAGGACAGTAACAGCCATGATTCAGAGCTGCTTTGCATTTTGTTCTTGCTAATAGATCATACTGAAAATTTTTATTTGCAGTGAACCAAGATGCAAATCAGATCCCACTTCAATAGCATCCTTATTGAAGTTATTTGAAAGAAAGTACTAAACCAGTATATCTTCAGTTCAAACACAGGTATGGCTGAGGTTGCTGCAGTTCAGTCCATAATAGTTCATGACAGGCATTCATACTGAAAATATACCATTTAAATACAGAAATGACCATGAGATTGTCATAATCCTGCAACACCTAGAGAAACACTTTTGCTCCTCTCTCCTTTGCCTCTGATGGAGCCTCCTCTTTGTGTTTCCAGAGCTGCCCTGCAGCCTGGTGCTCAGCTCATGGAGTTGGACAAGGTGGGTTTTGGGGACTGTGGCTCTGTGCTGGGAACAAGAGTGGTTGGGGACAGGGTTGGCTTGTGATCTGGTCTCAGTTTATTACTCTAATGTGTTAATGAAGGCGAATTGTTTTGCTTTTTTTGTGGTTTTATTTTTTGGTGGTGGTTTTGGTGTTTGTTTTTTTTTAGTTTTTGTTGTTGTTTATTTGTTGTTGTGTGTTTTCCCCTCCCCCCTGCTTATTTATTGTTTGAATCTAGCATAAACTTTTAATGTGAAAGAAGAAAAAGCTATAGCTGAAAGTGGCTTTCAGTTCACTTTCTTTTTTGAAATACATAGCTTAATGCAGACCAGCCTCAGCCCTGACTTTGATAACTGGCAGGAGCATTTCTAATTTTAAAAGTCTTTTCTCTTCCCTTCCTATTAGTTACTCCTCTAAGCAAAGCAGTTGTCATGACCTGGGCATGTTGTGCTTGTATTGTTGCTGTGAGACAATAGTTCAGCCTGAGGAAAGAAGACAACCTACTTACCATATCCTCTGGGATTTGTTACAGTGAGACTGTAGAAGCTAGAGTTTCTCTGAAGCTTACTGAGACTGAGGAGTTAACCCATCGGATTTGGGAGATGAAGGAACTGAACTGAGGGTTAGGTTGGGAGACAGGCTTTGTTGTTCTCAGTAGACGTGACTGGTGCCATGAGGACTCTTGAAATGCAGCCTCCACCTTCCAGCTCCTTCCCCACCCAGAGCAGGGCTATTCCTGCTGCAGAGGACAGGGCAACAGAAAACTGTGGAGAAGGGCAGCAGAAGGCAAGGGCACATAGGGTCCCTAAATACCATGCATGGTGTTCAACAGAGGGTTCACTGCTATTGTGCTGTCAGCTGTTGAGAGCTACCCAACCTAGCTCCAGTCCAATGCTCTGATGTATCCTAAAAACGAGAGTTTGCAAAATTCAAGTGATGAGGTAAATGGAGGTTATACAAGATCTGAAGAGAGCAGTGGGCAGGGGTCCAGCTGGGGTCAGGTGGTTTGTTGCCCTCCTGCAGTAATATATCGTGTGTGATACCAAAGCTAGTGAAGAACAAGAAGCGTTGTAGCATTTTCTGGAGGGAAAGGAAACTGCTGTACTGCCAGAGGCACACTTTTTTGGGGACATGGTTTAAGGTATCCAGACTGGCCATACATTAAGTTCAGCTTGGGTCTGCACTTTTCATATCAAAGCTACTGTGTTTTTTTCCCCAGCAGCAGTGATCTCACAGAAAGCATTTCCAGGTGATTTACAGAGCTGCTGCAATCATAAAAAATACATAAGCAAGCTGTTTGAGGCAAGTAGGTGGAGTTTGCCAGACCTCTGGTTACCTGACAGCAGAGGGGTTCTTACTCATACCATGGAAGCTCAGTGATGCCAGACACCAGGGAAGATGCTGCTTATTCTGGCTCCACCAGAAGCTGCTACCAGCCACAAAAAGGAATTTTAGCTTAATGAACTTGTCATGTCCTTGTACAGGGATAAGTGAACTACACTCACTTTCCTAGCAGTGCTTGATTAAAATAAGAATTTAGTTGCTCCGAGTTACTAGAGATGCATCTTCACTGCACAGTGGCCGTAAGTGAACTATAAATATACCAGCCATGAGCAGTTTCCACTCAGTGCCTGAAAACATCATTTCTGCAGCAGCAAAGCTCTGCAGCTAACCTAATAAATACTGTTGCTGAGCAGGGCTAATTATCTCCAATGCAGCACTGCCCTGGCAGGGCCGTACAGCCTCCTGCTCCAGAATTAGCTTAGCTGGGACTTGTTTGGGGTTTTGTGCTGTCCTTCATGGTATGGGGGTCACAGGCCCTGAGCAGTGTTTGGCAGAGCAGCATCACATGCATGTACCAAACTGCAGTATTGGTCTGATCTGAACATAGTGCAGAAGCACTGAAGTCCAGAGCAATGAAGCCAGTTAACACTCCTCTTGAAAATTTGCCTTGGGTGAAGTTGTGGTCATCTTGGACCTAATTTTGGAGAAGCAAGTTCTTGCATCTTCTGAAAACAGTGTCTGATAGCATGTGGTACCTCAGAGCAAAATGTGGACTAGCATGCTCTGGGTTAGGATGGGTGGATTGGTGGGTTGGTGTTTGGGTTTTTTTCTCTATAAAGCAGTTATCAATGTCATATAGATAATTACTAAATGGTACTCCCCTGACCTACAGGGGGGATCGACTGCTGTCTCTGTGATCTCATTGCCTAAAACCAACCTAATAAAATAGATGTTGGGTGGTGATGTAAAGAGATGCACGTAGAAAATATATGGGGATTCTCCAACTCAAGATTTTGAAGATCAGATAAGACCAGTGAATTGGTAAAACTGGCTCAGTGTCAGCTATTTAAATTAGAAGACATAAATAATCACACATCCTGTAGCTGCTGGGTTTATGGAGGTTCAGGTCCTATTATATCTTAATAGAGGTTAATGCCTTATGTGGAAAGGATTTAGCTGAGTGTTTTGGGGTTGTTTTTTTTTTTTTTTTGAGACTAATCCCAGCCAGCTCTATCAACACAGTGCCCACTTCTGTTGTTCTGTAAGGAGTCAGTTTATTTGTCTCAAGATAATTTCAAAATCACTCTTGTTCTTCAGAGAACAAGATGACGAGATGGCGCATATACCCTAGACCAGAATCATGTGTTTCTTTTCCACTAATGCTTCCAAATGTGGCTTTTCTCTTACTGTAGTACTGGATAAATGAGTACACCTCCACCTTGGGGATTGGTGTCTTCCACTCTGGCATCGAGATCTACGGCAGAGGTATGAAGTATTTCCTTTTTTTATGGAGAACATGGGGGCAACTGTATGACTAATCTGATAAGGAGAAACATTCCAAACTTAAAGCTTTTGGCAAGGAATGTTTTGAGGAATGACAAACTGGGCTAGTTCTTTTTCTGGAGTCCACAATGGACAACAAAAGGAACTTACGCAGTCCTGTCATGAATCATGTAGCCTTTCTTATTTTCAGCATGTTACTGCAGCCTCTATAGCATGTACAGGTATGTAGCAGGATGGCAGACAGGAGAGACAAAACGATGTGGGAAAGCTGCTCTGCAGCGAAGGAGAGGGAGTGGGAGGAATGGGGGAAGCAGGAGAGAGGTGGCTCAGTGGTTGTCTTGAGACCTGCATATGTGTGTTTGTGCTAATTCCCCGTCAGGGAAAACCTATTTTGAAGTAATTCTTTGAGTGTCTATAACCTAGAAATCCTGGATTCTGGAATTCCAGATCTTAGAAAACTGTTGTTTTGAAACAGCAGAGTTGCAAGGAAAAGAAAGCATCTTTTAAGACTTTTTTTTTTTTTTTTAAATGGTCTGGATGGGGTTGAGACTGATTAGAGAATGTGTTGCAAAAGGCAGAGTCAAGGCATCTGGGAAAACAGCTGTAGCACAGTGAAGGACAGACTATCCCAGACTTTCCAGTTTCCTCTTCAGCACTAAATGGGAGTGCCTCAGGCTACTCACTCTGGTATTTCTAGCCAGTGCCATGCAGTAGACAAAACGCTTAGGGTGCCATGTCCCATCTTAAGCACAGAAGCTTTCACAGGCCAAGTAACACCTTGCGTAGCTGTATTGATCCCATGAGGTCCACAGGCTGTGAACCACAGGCCATGCAAGATGGCCTGTATGATGTGGAGGGACCTCCTGGCTTAACTTGTGTCCTGAGGCAGTAGAGTGCCATCAGCTTGCCTTTTTGCAAAGAATTCCCCTTTGCTGCCTTGCAGTCCCTCTGGAATATTTGATTTCTCTGTACTCTAGAAAAGACTTCTTCCAGCTCAGTACCACCACTGACAGCCTCTAGTAGTTTATCTAGATGCCTCTACTGCAGAAGTTTCTGCTGAGAGGAAGCCACCTGGATGGGCACAGAGACTCAGGGAATTTTCCTGGTGCTGTAGGGAAAGCAGTAGTGTTAGCATGAAGAGAAGCTACAAGGACATCCTCAGGCTGATAGGTAACCAGATAGAGAAAATGGGTTTTGGAGTCTGGGTGAAACAGATTTTGGCAACAGACCAGCCGCTGGTGCTGATGTTGAGCCGTGCAGACAGCTGCCATAGACTTTTCCCTGACATTGCATTCATTCAATTACTCACAGTCTGTTTCTTTCCTTGTCAGAGTTTGCCTACGGAGGGCATCCCTACCCTTTCAGTGGGATTTTCGAAATCACACCTGGCAGCGCGGTAGAACTTGGCGAGACCTTTAAATTCAAGTAAGGGCCCTTTTTAACATCTTCCTTCTGCCCCTGGTGGCCATCCCTGTGGGGGGAGCAGGGAAATCCTGTCATCTCCTCCGAAGTGCCCTCACTGCATTCTTTACATAGTCCTGGTTCCAAGGCAGCCCTGCAGGGATTTTGAAGGTGGATAAAAGAGTGTGTACACCAAACAGGGAACAGTGCTGAACTGTGTTTAGCAAGGTTTAAAAGTATACTTGCAAATGAATGCAGTTCTCTTATGCCATTTTCTTCTGGTTTTGGTGCTCCCAGTTTCACCTGTTAGCAAGAATGGGAGCAACTCCATGTTATACAGAGCCAATGCACTGGGGAAAAACAAACCCTAGTCTTTTATGAGCATCACTTATTTTGTGGATACTGCACAGAGGACCAAAAGCCATCTCCTGTGTTTATTGTTGCAAGGGACAGACCAGCTGCTAGAGGAGTTTGAAAGGATGCTGCACTAAGGTGGTGTTCAAGGTGCTCAGATGTGAGGTTGTGGGTCAAAGAACTAGCAGGCAGGGCTTCTCCTTACAAGACTGCCAGTTTATGCTGAGAGTAGTTGGAGATGTTTAGGAAAACAAGCACTATTGAATGACTATTGAGAGAAGCAATGGGTTTCTGCATAAAGCTGTCAGTTTGCTCCTTCCTGGATCCTTCTGTGAGGAGCATGGAAACTGACTCAGAGAATCATGGAAAAAAAAGCATCTCCTCTGTCCTACTGGAACTCTGTTGTGGAGGGGGCAGTGTGAGAGCAGACCCCGAGAGCTGAGACTTCCCTGGTGATAAGCAGGAAGCTCTTGGGTCTGTTGCCTGTGCTGTAACCTGTTTTAATGGATAGGCTGGGGCTATTACTGTGCCATTCTCTTAGTCAGAGTCTCTGGCAGCCCCAGATATGCATGTCCATGTTTTCAGCCTGTCCTTCTTGACAATGTCTGATCATTTCCTTCCTTGTAGTAATGCCTTGCCCTCTTCACTGTGTCTTTCCATGTTTCCTGTTCTGTGTTTTGTTTTTCACTAGAGAATCCATTGCCTTGGGCACCACAGACTTCACAGAAGAGGATGTGGATAAGATTATGGAAGAGCTGGGCAAGGAGTACAAAGGAAACGCGTACCACCTGATGCACAAGAACTGTAATCACTTCTCTGCGGCTCTGGCTGAGGTGGGCACAACTTTTTTTTTTTTTTTTTTTTTTTTTTCCTTTGGTATTGTTAAATGCTTCAGATCTATAGTACTGAAGCACAGCCTGTCAGGAGAGAGCCCATAGCCAGATCTCCTCTCTCTGCCCTCAATATCTTTTTGAAGGCCTCTGCTGTTGAAAGGGATAGGATCAGGAGGTGGAGATGCCACAGGTTTGTCATATATTTGGTCCAAACTGAGTGCAAAATTAGCAGTGCCTGCATTTTGGTTTGTTGTGTAGGCACTGATCAGGAATTGGAAGGACAGACCTGGCCAGCATGCAAATGTGTGTCATTTTAATAACAAACACCAGTACCTACATGATCTGCAAAGGAATGAAAATGACTTATCTGTGTTCTGCAAACAAAAATTTGCATTATTTAGGAAGTGGATGTCCCTCTTCCTTATTTAATGTACACTATCCAGAACCCATTCAAAAAAAAAGTATTGATTTTCCGATAGACATCTTGGTGCTTATTTAGTTTCATAGTCACAAAAAATCTGTGAATAATAGCAGGGGTGTTACTTCTCTTCAGAGAGAACCGAAGCACAGAGAAGCACAAATTTATCCCAACTATCTACTAATTCAGGATATTTATCTTCATTTCCTGATTATTTTGGAGGGAAGCTGCCTTCCTCCTCACCCCCCAGATGAATGTTTCAGTTAAGGTGTTAGTATTCAGCATGGTGTAAATCGGAATTCAGGATCTTGACTCAGTGCCAGAAAAAGATGAATAAAAAGGGGAGGGGGCCACAAAATGGAAGTGACCTACTGTAAAAAATGCTTCTGTACCTTCCATAGGTGTTTTATGGCAAGTACAGGAGAGAATATAACTTCTCACAATACAGTTCAACTGCTTTAACAGTGGAACATTAATTTTTCTTTCTGGAGTACCCATTCATTACACATCTCTTACCTCTCTTCATCATATGGGGCGTGAGTCCTATGCTAATAACCTCTTTTGCCACAGTGTCCATTCAACGTCAAACAGGCCCATCACACATCCTGAGTGAGATGACATTCTGTAGAAAAGAACACCATGTGATCTTGGAAGAAAAATCCCTAGTGAATTCAAGAACCAGCAGTTCATTTAAAAGGGACTTCCTTAGGCTCTTAGGAAAACCAATTCTCTACTGATTTCATCCTTGACCATTACAGAATGAGAAGATGACTGAGGCCTTTCTGTAAGCATTGGCAAATAAAAAATAAACAGGAGGGAATTGTATTGGTACAAGCAGAATGAAGTTTCAAGCAGTGCAGTGGTCATATCAGTGTTAGCCACACTGCTGTTTTGGAGTCAAACAATCGAATTAATACAACAGAAAATGGGAGCTTTAAAAATTATGAAGGAAACCCAGGAGAAAGCAGTGTGATTATTATTAAAAGCTAAAAAAGCCCTTTATCTGCAGCACTGAAATAAGGTCATTGCTTATTATGTACTTTGAGCTGTAAAATTTATCTCATGTCCAAGCCAAAGCCATTCTTCCTTGATTCTGCTGCCACATATCAGTGAACCCCTCACTGCCCCTGCTTTGTCTAACTTTCAAAACAATAGTCACATAACAGCTCTTAATAAAAAGCTACCAGGGTATTTTAAATTTTGCTTTCAAATATGCCTTCAGTGAACATCTTTATAGGATTAAAATTTAGCATTAGTTTTCCTGAAAAAGCTTTGAATTCTGTGTGCTCATTCACTGCCCTGTAACCTGTCCAGATAATAAACCAAAAGCCTGAACAGCTAGTTCTGGCACTTCTGCTCCCAGGAGCAGAATTTACTCAGGATTTAGGTCAGTTTAAATAAACCCTCCATCGGCTAGCAGGATTTTTTTTTTGTTGCTGTTGCTCCTCATATATGTCTGTGTTTGTAGTCCCTCTGTAGAGTGTCACAAATGCAAAACCAGAGGAGATACACTTCAGGCTCAGGAGCAGAAGGCCCTGGATGGTCTCTAGCATCAAGATACAGAAAATGGAAGCTGATGTTTTTAAAGGAATAGCTGGTGTTAAGGCACTAAACAAAAGTCCTAGCCATTCAACGTGCCTTGGTCAGCAACATGAGAAATACATGTGGCTGCCCTATGATGAATGGCTGCATCCTTTCTGTTAAACACGGGAATTTGGCAGTTGCTGTGTTTGGGAGCTGGATGAGAAGTAGGGCAGGTTATCTGGGGATAGTCTGACCTCTTAGAAGAAATGCTGCTTAAAATCTGTTGAGACAGAACCTGCTTGAACTGAAAGCAATGAAAGATTCTCATCTCATTTTCCAGCATCTGAATGCTTCCTTAACTTTCCATCTTTACTGTTTTGTTATTGTGTGGGTTTTTTGTTGTTGTGTTGTTTTTGTTTTCTTTTTTTAAATTCCTGACATAGTTTCCACTAAAACTAAACAAAACAAAAACAACCACATTAGGAAGCTTCAGGCCTTACCACATAGAGCTATAAGGTGCAGCCTTACAGTGCACGGAACATGCTGACTACATGATGAGTGGCTCTCAAGAATGCATAGATAGGTCACCATAGAGGGCAGAAAAGAGAACTGATATTTGTGCCCTAAACCCAGTTCTGAGGTGAGTTTGTTTAGTGTTTGTATTGCCCTTTCCTTCAGACTTCACCTGTGAGGCAGCAGTAATAATAACAATTATGCATATTTGTGCATAGCTGTGTTATTTGGCACTTAAAGACAGGAAGCTGGAAAAAGTATTCAAAGAACTAAATGATGTAGAAATTGTATTCAACAGAATAAAATTGCTCACTGGAACTTGGAATTAACTCCAGCCACAAAAGCAGTCAAGGATTTTAAGTATAAATTCTCAGTCTCTGTTGCTGTAGCCCAGCTGGAAGTTGATGCTATCAGTACTGCAATGCCTTTTCACTACAGAGAAGGCTGTTCCCTACAGCCCTTTAGGCCTTGCTGCTTATAGGCATAAGCAGTTATGGTGGGTTCAGGACATGGTTCTTCTGAGCCTCCTGGGTAATGCCAGACAAGTCACATCCTGGCTCTGTGTGCCCAAGTATCTCTCCTTGTATGGTGGTGGGTTATTTCCTTCCTTTGCAAAGGGATCTTTTGGTGACAGCTCTCTTATCTGCCAAGGTTAATTAGCTGGCTTATGGCTTTTATTGTTCTGTATCAGCGCTAGAGCTTTATGGCCTTGTGGTGATGTATGAGTTAATATGTGTTTTCCCACATGTGTCTGTCAGGCCTAGATCTGGCTATATTGCCCCGCAATAGGTAGCTCTGGCCACGTTGATTTCCTTTATCTGGCTGCAGGCTTGATAATTAGTATCCATACAGATGTTACCCCAATGGCTGGGCCATGGGTTGGGAGGATACCATCTGGACTGTGGGCAGATGCAGCCAAGTGTCCTGTTGGCTGAGGTCACAATTCTGCAGAGGGAATAGGAAGGAGGTATAAGGTTGCCTCTCCCAGACCAACTTTCTTAGGATCGCCCTGTGATGCAACGTCTGCATGACCAATTGCCAGGACCTGTAAGTGAGGTTCCTCATCCTCAGAAGAACTACTGAAGCCACAGAAGTCAGGCTTTATTTCAATTTTTTGGGGGTTTTGTTCTATACCAGTGTTTTCTCAGCAAATAGAACATCCATTCACAAATCAGTTCATGAATGATTTTTCTGTCAAACTGATGTTTGATACAATGATGTCTAGGGCCCCGCTGTGGTAACTGTTAGCTTTAATAGTTAAATGCAGGCTGGCTGCTAATGGTTAGGGGCATGTCCAAACCTATGTTCATGACTCTGCCATTTGGCCATGCATCTTGAAAAATCCCTGGACTGCAGCAAGTCCAGCACAAGTAGATAATCTCTACTTAACCACAGGGCTTGCCTTTGCACTGCTGTCTATCTCTGGACATACTCATTCTGCAGTGCAACTTCAGCCTGTGTGCTGCTGTGGCACTGAGCCTCTCCCTACAAGACCATGCATCTCTACCAAGTCTTCTGATCTACCTGGCTGTGTTCACTTGTAAGCTGCAAGGGGTTTTGTTGCTCTTTCATTGTCACTTAGCTCTGAATTTTCCCCTATTCCCTACTGCAGACTGTCAAGCATATTCATACTTGCTCAAAACTTAGATCTCTCCCCACTTTGCTGCTTCCCTATGGATTTCTAACAAGCAGCTACTGGATCAAAGAGATGTGGCTGAGTCTACTCACAAAGCAGCTCCTGTGAAAAGAAAACAGAGGATGGCCTGGTTTCAGCAGCAGCCATTCAGACTCATCTTCTTCAATGCCATTCATGGCAGCCTTCTCCGTAAGTGCTTCAGTGAACATGCTGCATAATCAGGACTCTCTTCCTGTGGATTTCCTAAGAAAGACATCTTCACGGGGTTATTTAAGAAGTGAAGGACTATTTAAGAAGTGAAGAACTACCAGAGAGCATAAGTGCCCCATGCCATCTTAATTAGTTTTGAAGGAAGTTCTGATATAAGGAAGTTCTAACATAAAGCAGGGCAGAATTTCCTAGTGGATAGACGTGAGAAGGAAATTGTATGTGCTCCCTATGCATTTGCTCAGTTTCAACTTAAAATCACTGGTACACACACCACTTAATGCCTGTTTGCAGTGTCCCTTTATCCTCACCATCTATATCAGTGAGGGAAAGTGATGGGAGCTTGATCTAAGCAGTGAAAATCTAGTTAGGGTTGCCTCAGCCACTCTGACTCCCACAACATGGTCCCATGAAACCACTTAAGCAAATTGTTTGTGGGTTAAAGTGAAGAGGTTCATAAAACTGGGATAAGTAATTTGCCTACAAGCTGCTTCTTTCCATGTTGCTTACATTGACAGTCCTCAAAACCAAGTAGTATCAGTGGCTTATGGTTGTCCTACAATAGAATTTGGGCCTGTGGAAGGCAGATACTATGCAACATAAAAGCAAACTTGGCACAGCTTGTGCCCCCAAACATGTGTAAAGGAGAAAGGCTGGCTGCCAGGGCTTCAAATATGGGCATAATGAATATGATCCCTGCTGATGCCTAGGCATATGGTGAGTAGCATAGTGCCTGAGGGCATCCTCTTTAGAGAAGACAGCAGTAACTAGGCAGTCAGAGGGAGGATGAAGATTTTCTGCTTACAGGTTCTTCTCCAGCCTAGTGATATTCCTCAGTATTGAGTGTAATGATCACACCATGCCATTGCAGCTTCAAGACTCGGAAAAAGCTTTTGCTACTTAGCCCATTCACAAACAGAAGATGACTCATTTGACTTGCCACCAGCAATTTTCCATGCTTCTGAAGTCTCCTGTCTAAGATAAGCTATGGAGCTGTGTTGTTACCAGAGTGATGACAGTTGCTACAGCAAGTCTCAGAAAAGGGCAAGCCACCATGGGAGGGGAGAAAAACACCTTTGAATCAGCACCAGAACTTGAATATAAGTGGAATGACTCAAGGAAACTACTCCTCCCTTCAGCAACTGGAATGATCCTTATTTAAGAACACTCCTTAGCATCTTGCTATAGGACACATGACACAAAATTATCAAAGTGTGTCTTCTGAGTACCAGGTAAGATAGCCTTATCAGTGGTGGAATAGCAGTGAAGTTGGTGGGTCTTATGAGCCCTTCTGTTAAGTGATGAAGCCTGATGCTCATCATAATTAGGAAAAGAACTGAGACACTGATTTGATCCACCTAAAAACCTGTTGTTTGAACTTTACCCGAGGAAAACAGTGATGGAAGGTTTTATTCTTTTTGTCTTGTCTTTTCTTTCCCTTCTTGAAAGGGGAATGATTTCTTTCTGATTTGTATGTGTAATTTATCTGAAGTACCAGAAAATGTCAAAAACCCTCTGTAGTTTGTAGCAGTTTCCTCACCTGGAGTTGTTTATCTGTATCTGTCTTGCAGCTGATCTAAAGCCACTCTCCTTCCTAAGTCCTCATTGCCCTGCCCAATGCGTTTTGTGTATTTAAACAGAACTAGCTGGTGAGATGTCCTGAAGTGATAGAGCTTCCTGGATAGAGAGAAGCTTGCTGGGGTGCTGGAGAGCAAGGTGGACTAAAAGTTTATTTACATTTTCTCATATATTTCAGTGAAAATTCTCCTGAATATCAGCCATGAGATATTCTGGAGCAGGGAGACCCTCAGCTTCCCCTGTGGGAACTCATACTTTATTATATACATAAACAGAGAACACACTTCAGGAGAGGAGAGAGGCCTAAGTCATATTCATGTGCTTTGTGGTTCTAGAAACTCATCTTGAAGTTGTAGGATTTGCAGGACTTCCCAGAGAAAGAAAAAATATTTTGGGGAACTGGGGGTCTTGTTCTTGGGCTGAAGAGGCCTTGGAAAATAGGTCTGGGGGTTAGTGAAATCAGCTTGTCTATTTCTTTGTTGACACAGGAGGGGAAGAAAATCTAAGTATCTGAGGTGGCTTACAGCAGCCTTAAGCTTCCTAAATGAAGCTGGCTCCTCCAGCACAGGGTTTATGGACCCTGTCACAGTCAAATGCTTTGCAGCTGGAGTCTTAAGAGCTGTAGCACTGCAATGCTCAACCTGGGAGGAAAACAGTTCCCAGTCTCCCAAAGTCAGCAAGACACTCTTGCATCAGCCAAAAAGGATGGTCTCCAGTAGGAAATACCTTGAAGATTAGCAGGATGGTGCCTGCACAGTAAATCCTCCAGCCGAATGGTTGCAGAGGCCTGAAGAAGGCATCCAGTGTACCCACTATTGATGCTAACTCTGCAGAGGTGTTATTAAGCCTGTATGCTAGATTGGATGGAAAAGCTTGGTGGAGCCACACAATCTGAATCCTGGGGAGGCAGGGGATGACCTTGGTGCAGTTGACTTTGTTTGTGTGTGGATCACATCTAGGCTGGATACTGGGGCTTCTTTCCCCTTTGTACTATTGGTAAAAATGGTCCTGTTGATAGCAGCAGAGCATTGCTGTGTATCAGTGTGACAGCAGCAAATATGCATCTCTTGTAACGGAAGCGCAGTGTAAGAGATTTCTGTGACTTGCTTTAGGTGTAGTCTGATGTATGATTCCCCGATGGTATGGCTGGCTTGGTTGTCCTTTGTCAATGTGGTTGGAACTTTGGTAGAACAGAGGGATCTTACTTTAGTGGTGGAGCTTGTGGAGTTGTGCTGAAGTGACAGAAGATGACAGCTGGTGCATATTCTTTTCTCTCTGGCTATTCACCTGTCCTTTTTCAGGCAAGGCAAAACTGACAGCATATAACAGAACTGTGTCAGAATCCTGCTTTCCTTAGAGGAGCTTGACTTTCAGTAAATTCTCTGCAAAAGGTAGGTTTGCTGAATCAAGGACTAAATGAGGGCAGTTTTTTAATTATCAGAGAATAATTTTAGCCTAAAGCTTTTCAGGTCCATCCACAGGCACATGAGTGATCTCATCATAATGTTATTAAAACTAGGAAGCTCTCCTTAGCCTGAAAGCTCTCGGAGGGAAAGGATTAAACATCAGAGAAGAGAGCTCCAGGTGGCATTTGAGTCACAGTCAAAAGCAGTGGAAGCTTTTATAAACCAGTCTTCAGCAGATCCTAAGGAGACGAGTAATCCCTGTGCTTTCCTTAGTCAACAACTGCTTTTCAGTTGTCTCTGTTGGAGAGCAGACAGGTGTTTTGTTGCATAAAAGCTTACGTTCAATTCTTTTAATGGCAGGGGACACAATGCTTCCAAAAGATGGAAAGGAGAGAAGGAAATGAACAAACAAACACAGGGCATGAAAGAATGGTAGGAAAGCTTTATTTCCTGGCGCATGAGCCAGTCCTTGATGAAGCTGATGGAAAGCCTAGCTTCAGTGGAGCACCTTTAGAATGTCATTAGCTCTGTGGGGAGCAGGGCTGGGCTTGTCTTCTGGTTTTTAACTGCAGTATACATTTAGAAGAAGGTTATTAATAAAAGACATCCTGCACCCATAAATTATCCTCATAGTTTCAGATGGATGTAATTTCTTTCCTCTTGTTTCTGCCTATAAGTATGCACAATTTTGACTGCACGTGGTTAATAAACTGTTATATTGCATTCCAGATGTGGCTTCTCTGCTGTGGCAAAATAAGATTTCTAGGTGTAGTTTATGCACTAATTAAAATTTATCAAGTATTTGGCAAGTACTTAGAATAAAGGCTGCTATAGAAATGTAAACATTTTTCCATAATTAGCATTCTAGCCTTGCTATCCTGAAATGAGTCTTATAACCAAACAAAAGTGATTAGTGGAATAACTCCTAGCTGAAAGATCCATGTGTCTCAGTCCATCCTATTTTCCCTATCTATGTGTGCAGTGGAATAGTATGAGATGGCAAGTAGTCGCCCCCTCCCCCAGAGCAAGTTTTTAGCAAATCGGTTTGATTTTTTTGGAAAAATGGTCTGATTTTGCCACCTAACCATCTGCAGTTTTTTCAGGTTTTCCCTTTGAAGTGATCTATCTGGCCAAAAAGATTAAATATGAAGATATTTTAAGAGTGAATTTGAAAACAAACAAACCTACAAAAACCCACACACGCC
>VWZY01005377.1:467972-480922 GCA_013399075.1 Chloroceryle aenea
TCGAGGTGATGTAAATGTGGATGTTTTGCACCATCTACTTTATCTGCTTTTTGCACATCTTCCCAAACCAAAAGCTCTATGTCTTTACCTGTTACAAATAAGCATACTACCTTGGAGCTAACTTTGTTTGCATTAGCTGAGAATTACTCCTCCTCCGTTGCACCATCATGGAGCCTTTAAGCCTGTGCGTGTGCAAGCGCCTGAGAACAGCCTCTTTTCCACAACAGAAGGTGGCAAGTAAAAATCCCGTACTTTTCACTGTCTGCCTCGTTGATAAATGAAAGTGTCAGGAGTGTAAATGAACTGTCTAAGTGTGTTGATAGGCTTTAGAGACTGGGACCTTTTGCTTAGGAGTCCTGCCAATGCTGCTAGACAGAAGGTCTCTCCCTCTTCCTGTGAGTTCCTGTATTCCCTCTTCTCAGTGTATCTCCATCTGCAGTAACCAGCTGTTCACTAGTGTTAGGAAACAAGGCTTGAGACTGAAACACAGGGGTTTCCTGGTTAACTATTTAGGAAAAAATAGATGCTCTTGATGTCTATCTCTGTGTGGTTATGGGTTGGCCTGGTCACATTCAGAATGATCGTAACACTGGAAAGAATGGCCCTATTAGACAACAGCTGTTCTCAGCCACTGGTCTTGAAACAGCACCTGCTAGGAGAAGGCAGTTCTTCTTCATGCCATCACGATAATACAAATGAATTGCAGTTGCTCACTTATTTGGTGGAAGACTAATTATTTTAAATGTCAGTAGCAAGCCCAGACTAAATTATACTTAGTATTCCCCAAATGGTCATCTGTTATGAGGTCACTTGCTGCCTACCTTGTCATCCTGAAGCTGCTGGCTGTATACATAAGTGCTGATTACAGGGAGCTTAATGTTCAAAAAGAGTATTGCCATATTCCAGTGCTGGTACGTAACCAAGCAGTGATGCCACTCAGAATTCATCTCTAAATGTGGTTTGTCATGTCACATTTGCAGCCACTGTGCCTTTCCACTGGTGGCCTGGCCAGTGAAGCTGAAGCAGTGCTGTGAGTGTTGAGGTGCTGTGAGCCAGCTGTTTCATTTGACCCAGTGCTACCTTCTCCATCATCTCTGTTCTTGGAATCTCTCTACAAGCAGACTTGTGCATAGAGGCAACTCTGTCCTTCTGATGTGGGACCACAGAGGTGACTGATGCCTTCCAAGTAGCATCACAAGGGGAGCAAGACCAGAGGTGCTAGTTCCTCCTTTCAGTGTTTTGTCTTTTCCTCACTCCTGACTGGTATCAGGGGTATGGTGCAGATGCTGCTGCTTCTTTGCATGGAAGAAATGCCTGCAGTGCTGGGGAGGACCCATAGAAGTGGCAGTGCCTTGCCCACTGTGGAACAAAAAGGGATTGCATAGGAAAATGGAGACATTTTAGACAGTTGCTTAATTTAGAAAGTTTTTCCCTTGCTGCCTTTGACTTGGGATGCTACCTCACAGAATACAGCCTCATTACTGAGCTCCTTCAGCCAAATCTACAGTTTCTCAGCGGTCCCCTCTTCCCTGTGAGACACAGGCCATTCCTGCCTCTGCTGAATGCATGCTGCATGCAGCTTCACAGCCCAATGAGGCAGCCCCCCTCATCTATTCTGTTGATCCCCACAGGCTGGTTATATTCCCTCGAGTAGAAATTGTCATTTTTACACAGTAAGTATGCAATAAAGCTGTTTCAAGCAATCAATCCTAGCATGCCAACTCTGCCAAGGTGAGACTGTCCTTTCAGGTGTGTTGTGAAGGGTATGCGTCCGTTCTCTTTCAGGAATGTTATTTCCAGTGTTTACACCACGTGCAGCAGCTGATCAGGACTGCAGAGCTAGAGGTATGTTCCTCCCTTATGAACTCAGGCTCCCTTATCTCCGCCAGCACTGGGTGGTTATACCACCAGTTTAGTTTTTGCAAGGCAGTAAAGAAGATGTTCATGTGTTTTCAGTTAATGTTGTTTTCCGTATATATATATCCAATTACTAATTTCATTGCACTGCCATGTTTCTCTTTCTCCATCTGTTTTTTTGCCAGTCCTAGAACAGCCTGTGAGCTTTGCCTGGGCAGAGGTGCTGGTTTGTATCTAACGGCCTTATTCTGAAATGCTGATAAGCATCATCTGTGCTATGTTGTCTAGGCCTTGTAGGAGCCAACTCATGCAAACACTGGAAAGATTCCCCTTGGGCTCTAAAGGCTTTGCTCTTAAAGTGCTCTGGGGTGTGTGTTAGACTCCTCAGGTGCTGGTAAAAGCCCTTTGCATTCTCTAAGACACGCCATGGGGAATACTGTACTGTAGCTCAAATGGATATGTGCCCCATGTGGATGCCACCTCATTTTTAGCGAGGCTGCTAAGTGGAAGTGGCAGTGGGTGGTTCAGCAGATGTTCAGTTCTGAACTCTCTGAGGCTCACTTTGAAGATAAGAATTGAAGTAAATAGCATGTATTGTTTGAGGAACATAACATTGCCTCTGCTCATCTTGATTTTCATGGATCGGAGCACTACGTGGTGCCTTTGGGAAGGCTCACTTTAAAAAAAATTCCTAAGTGCCTTGAGTTATGCTTCTGTGCATGGCCTGAATTGCCCCATTGCATCATCCAGATCAGTGCAGACCCTACTGCATCCAAGAGCCTTCCTTCACTTTGGAGCTACAACTAATCAGCCCTTCACTTTATTCTGAAAGGGGCTCAGCCATCTCAGGCAAGGTCCAGCATATGCCCATAAACCCAAAGCCCTCACAAAATGCAGCACACTGATAGCATTGTCATCTGGAAGGAAGAAGACTCAGTTTCTTCCATTGCTTCTCCCATGTTTCCCAGCTGCAGGGCTGTTCCTCTGCCTATAGTAAAGCTTTACAGGGAAGCACGAAGGCCTTTCTGAGCAGCAGTGCCTTATTCCTAGAGCACTTTGGGGAGGGAAGAGTCCTTACTCTCAGGGCTCTTCATACATTTTAACCAGTGACTGTTCAGTGCAAAATCACACAGTTTAAGATGCTCAGAGGATCTTTTTGTATCTCAAATTAGTTGCTTCTTGACGGGTTGAAATCCTGGTGTGGATTTGATAGTTGCCTCGAAATAGCACCCGAACTGTCAGGTCCCATTTCTCCCATGCATTTGGCTTCAGCCACGGATGTCTGAACTGCTGTTTCCACTTGACGCTGCAGATGCCAGCTGGGTCATTCGCAGTTCTTACAAAGAGCTGCAGCTATGGGAGACTTGGCTTTCTATCGTGAGGTGCCGCTCAGTGGAAGCTGCAAGTACATGCAGCCTTTGGCGAGGTTTCTGCCTGGAATGGGGACTGGTGTCTCGGTGGGCAATCAGAAACTGTGCTCACTATCCCGAATGCTGGATTTCAGTCTGTGACAGGGTCTGGCTGCCTCTGTGGTCTGGGAATAGCTCACACCTTCAGGGACCTGACAGCAAGAAAAAGATGAGGAACTGTTATGCTTGGCCACGATAGCTGGACACCATTCACAGTAGGCTGCAAAGATTAGGGAAGCCCTACATGGGCTGAGGTGTTCCAGGCATTGTTGCCAGTAGTCCTACTTCTCGTTTGCTGTGCAGGGTTTCCCATCTCAAATGCTTTTCTGCCTCAGATAAGCTATAACTGGCCCCTGAGCTTCTGTCACATAAACCTAACGCCTCTGTGACTTTCTTTGAAGTTCCTTCTCCAGTCAGCTACGTATGAGAAGGCTCAGTTACTTTTTTATCTTAATGTTAAGCTCAGGCTTTCCTACAGGTACATTAAGCTTCCTGAAGGGATGGTAGCAGGACAATTTGGTATGATGGTCAGGACCAGCAACTTCTGACCTATACCAGTTTATTATTTATTTATTAGCTCTGACATGACAGCTATGTGACCCATCACAGAGAAGTTTACCCCCTTCAAAAGAGAAAAACCTACTTGTTTGGGAAGGAAGAAGTAAAACCTGCAAAATCCTATACTCTAAAAACATCTAAAAAAGGGTTCTGCTGGTGGAAGCAATGGATGGTAACAGGATTCTTTGAGTTTATTGTTCCAGTGTGTGGTTGTCAGTTGAGAATTGCCCCATAGAGCTGCAGTAGGTAGATTTTTCTGTGGCTTCATATGCACTTGGAAAAAAAACACCTTGTCTTGCCTGTGTTGTTTTAGTTAAACTCTGTTGGCTTAATCCCACTGCAGTCAGGTTCATTTGATGTTTTTCCATTATCTAAGTACTGTTGGATGCTCCAGGACAATATGCTTTATGGCAAGGAGTGAAAAATACGGAAGCAGGCTGTCATGTTAGTGGCACTCCCTGCCATTGCCCTTTTGCTCCTGTTGAGCTCTGAGTTTTGTTGTAGAATAGTAACGAGGCTTCACTGACAAGAGGTGAGGAGGAACACGACTGAGGAAAGGGAAACCACTTTGACTTCATCATTATCCTTAAGCTCCACAAACAGCCCTTTGCTGATTGATGGCCTGGTGCCCACACATCTCCATTCTTTTTTCTGGCACTTCCTTGCTGCCTCACTGATTCATTTTGGGTGAGGAAGCTCCCATAAACAAAAGGCAAACATCTCAGCATTGCTTCCACGTTGGGAATTGCTATTTCAGTTGCTAGGGGATCTGCTTAGGAAAGAAAGCCAACTCTTAAAACCAGCATTTCCATTTCAGGTAGTCTTACCTTGTGCTGTTCTGTTGTTTCAGCTAATTTTCTGAAGAATCATACCCTGGCTTTGTTTTCCTGATCATTTCTGGGGGGCAAGTTTTTATTAAGGCTTAACAACTGCTTGATAATTAAACTCATATACAGGCATATATCACAAGGAGCCTAAACTGAGTCACTTTCTATACTGGCAATATGTTGCCTAAGATCCTGAAGAGGAAGAAAGAGAAATACTACAAAATCTAAAGGCAATTGTTCTGTATTGTTTGGCTTTGGCTTAGGTTCAGTGTTTGAATACAGCACATTGAATACAACTTAAAAAAATTAAGTACTATTATTGTGAAAACAGTCAGATATTTCTGTTGAGAAAACCAAATGGAACACCCAATTTCCTATGAATGAGTCTGAAGTGCAGGTGGAGGGGTCTGGTAATAGCTCTAGCAATGGAAACTGGAAAGAATTGTTAAAGTAATTGTCCTCAGATTAAAAACTTCAAAAATACAGATTCACATAGCTGCAACTCAGGTTAAGTAGAATCCAGTACTGGTTAAGACCTGAAATATAAGTCCTTGGGGTGGGGTGTATTAGGTAAAGAACTGTCTATGCTTGCAAGTAATTTTAGCAGCTAAAGGGGTTTGCTCATTCTCTGATACCCAATGATAATGTTTTCAATTTCACACATTGATTTTTAAACAATGCATGGCAAAATAGAGTTCCATAGTCTAATTAGCATGGTTACAGGTTTGCTGCCTTCTTTGCACCTCATTGGAAACTCCACACTCCTGGAGCAAGCTAATTTCCTTATCCTCAAGGTGACTGTTGGAGAGGGGCTTAGATCATTTTGCCTGGGCCATATGCATGAAGGACCACCTGGTCATCAGCCACAACTCTAATGTGGCACAGTCCATCCTCTGGCAACTGCTCCAGTTATGATCCCTGAAAAATCTCTTGAAACCATTGTCAATAACAGACATCTCACCAAATAATCTTCTTAATGGATTACAGACAAACACCCTCTTTGTTTTTGCAGTAATTAGTATTAAATTAAGTGCAAATTTAGATGGGAAGAAGGTGGGAGGAAGGGCAAAGAAATTTTCATATTGACAGAAGGTGTAGTATGGACAACCCCGGACCACTATCCATGTAAATTGTGAGACAAGCACTGCAGGGTGAAGTTTCCTCCTTGCCTGTCTTGTTCCATGGGAGACAGCGCTGGGAGGGAGGGAAGGAGAATTTGAGTATTTACTATATTATTAAAGACAGGCTCTTGAGGCACCCTGGCTGATCAATTCCATGTGTCTCTCCTGTGTGTGGCAAGGGAGATGGTAATATGTAAAAGGAGACTTTTCTTGTATGGCTTAAGACAGATACAGTTATACAATCTGGCACCTGTGTGTACGTGCAGTGAAATGCTGCAGAAGAAAGGAACTGCTGTATACAGCAGGTTGTTTCATTGTGCTGAATACAAGATGACCTTGGAAAACAATATCTTTGCTAGCAGAGTGTAACACAAATCAGTGCTTGGAGCATCTATGATGAAACACAAGCCTAGGGAGAAGCTAATATTTTTTTATCTGTTGTTTCCTTTGCAATATTTAGGAAATTCCATACGGTCAGGAGAAATTAAAGGGTGATGTGCTAGGTTAAGAAATGGACCCCCAGATACTGTAATCTTGACTGACCTGGTTTGTCAGCCTGAGGAAGAAAAATGAGCAGAAGAGACATCACCCATCCACCTAGCTTTGGGTCTCCTCAAGGTCTGTCCAGCAACAGCTTAAATATTGTAACAAAATTTTTGAGCTATTTAGAAAAATGTGTGTCATTCCCTTGGTTGAGAAGCACCAGCAGGCCTCTCCTTTTACCTGTGGACTGCCTGGACAACAATGTGCCCAAAGCCATTGTAGGCCATGAACTGTTTTCCCTGGTCTCTGATATGATGCTGGTGGTGGCAATGGCTGGCAGGGCTTTCTGTGCATGTTGAGCACTTATGAAGTCATTTGCATTTGTAGCTGTTTCTGACTGCAGAAGATGCTCCCTACACTTCAAACATCTCTCTTTGGGGCAACATGGAATTCACCTTGATGAGGTCGTGATGCAGAGGGGGATGACATTGCCACTAGGCGTGTGTTTTGGCTCTATTAACCATGCTTGTTTTTGGTTTGCTCCACAGATACTATGTGGGAGAGAGATCCCCCGGTGGGTCAACCGCCTGGCCTACTTCAGTTCGTGCATCCCCTTCCTCCAGAGCTGCCTCCCCAAGGAGTGGCTGACCCCAGCAGCCCTGCAGAGCCACATCAGCCTCGGCCTCCACAAGGAGGAGCAGGGGGACACAACGGATGAGGAGTCCCCCTCCACCTCTGCAGCCCCCTCAACCTCAGGCACATCAAGAACCTGTAGGCATACCCGGGTCTAAAATATGCCCAGTATGTCCTCAAATAACAACCCCTCTCTCTTGTACCATTTCTTTCTCATACCCTTTCACACACCTTGGTTTCTCTCTTTTCTTCTTCAATGGACAACACGGGGGAGGGAAGACCCTTTCTCCTGAGGAAGTGAGGTTTCGGTCCCTTTTCCAAGGGCTGCCACTACACTTGCTTGACAAAATGACTGCAAACCCCAATACTCTACAAAAGAGTGTGGCAACTAAACTGGATTCTCCTCCCAGGTCCCCCATGCTCCTCAATCCATTGAGAACTGCTGACTCTCTCAGGCATGAGAGCATATGTATGGGCAGGGGAGCACCATACTGTGAGGTTCCTTCTCTGGAACTGTTTTATCTTTTTATCTCTTCCTTTACCTGTGTGACCCCAGGAGCCTCCTCTATTTTAGCTGGGATTGCCAAATCCTCTATGACAAATCTCCTGACCGCACCCAGTGAAGGAAGCAGAGTCAGAACTCAACCTTCTCATCTCTTAGACCAGCAACAGGCTCCACTCAGACCGATCCCTTTTGTAATTGCCAGGTTTCTAACTCCAGTGAAGGACAAATGAAAGGTGCTGCTGTTCTACAACTACCACTTTTCAGTACTCAAGTTTAAGAGCTCAAATGACTGTCCCGCTCTTGAAAATAATAACAAAGAACCTAGAAAATTAATGTGCTACTGTGGCTTTTCTTTGGGATCAAAAACAGGATGGGGCTTGTGCTTAGAGGCAGCTACTAAGTAGATGCAGGGGTGACTGTTGACCATATTGGTGCTTTATGGCACGGATCTCTCTCAGTTTGCCAACTCTAAGCAGAGTTCCTTTTTTCCTTTTTTTTTAAAGACCTGATTCCCTGGGGAATCTCTCTCCTAGCTGACATTTGCTGGCTGTCTGGAGGAGAGAGAATCTATTGGGAAGGTCAGAAGGTCAGTAGTTCCTTCAGCTTCTCTCCTGTACTCACAGACCTAAAACATGGCTCCAGAGCCACACTTCCCCAGCCTCTTTTCAACCCAACCCAACAAGGTAAAAAGTACCCGGTGAACCCAGAGAATGTCAACCTGTTTCCTTCTCCTCCCTTTCTGGAGGTGGAGGGGGAAACTCAGGGCCATATCTAAAAAGCATGGATAACCCTTCCAATGCACGGGCCACCACTGTGCCTTCTGTTGTGTGCACTATTTCAGCAGCATGAAAAATGGGTACAGCTGGCTCTTGACAAGAATCTGGTCCTTAGATGTACCTATGCTCATTCTGACAGCTGACGAGAAAGCAGAGGAGGAGGAAAGGACAATCACACCAACTCTTCCATTCAGCTAGGAGTTCTAGTCAGAAGATGTAGGATCCAATCAAAGGGAAAATCCAGGCCCCTCTCTCCCTTTCAACTTCTCTTGACTACACAAAGAAGAATGAAAAAGGAACAGGCACAGTGTTGAGAGGGCCCTTTTCAAAATACTTTTCTCAACAGCTACTACCCAGTCAGAACTTCCACCCTCCATCCAGGAAGAACTAGAAGACCTTAAGATGGGCGTTTGTTTCCATTTATTGGCCACAAAGCATGCTAACAACCAGCTGTTTCTTTAGCTCAGGTGTACAGAAGTGTGTGCTTTCAGGGCTGAAGGTCTTGGCTATGGTGTACATTATGTCTGCACAGGCACTACTTAATGGTTTGTTATATGTGCACTCTCTTAGTGAAGAAGGAGGCTTTGGAGAGATCTAGTTGGTGGAAATTTATATCACAGGATGGTCTCATTCCACCACCTCCCAAAGTGATGCATGTTTGGGCAATGAATCCTTTACAACACGCCTCTCATTTTCATCCCCCAAACAAATTGCTGCAAGTTCTGTAGGGAACAGTTCCTTATTAACCTTGGCTACTCACAGCCAGTATTGCATTGTGAATAATTCTGCAGCTCCTGGTATTCAGTCCAGCACGAATCTTGCTTACACTGCCTTGTCCAGGGATGTTTAATAAGATTTCCATCCTGTTCTCCCTCCTGCTGCCTGGAAACCATGTTACACAATGTGCTGTTGCATACTCTGTTCCACTGCAGCTGTGGTCATTGCAGCCTAAACTAGCAGTGCAAGCTTCATTTGTCTCAGGTTCCCACGGTTCCTGCCAATATCCAGCAGCACATTATGTGCACTGAATTTTAAAATCTAGTTTTTAGGACCTTCTCTGGAGGAAAGTGAGAAGAGTCTTTCCCAGACTTTTTGTCTAGGCCAGGGAAACTGCAGTCAGAAACACCTAGTTACTGATGTGACAAAAGCCAGCCAGCCATCACTCTCCTGTTTCTGCTCTGCACCTGAGTTCCAGATAATGCACCGGGTAATGCAACTAGGGCTCCAGAGACACATTTCACATGGAAAAAACCCTCTTACAGTAGTTCACCCAGTAAAAAAAAAGAAAAAAGCTTAACTGGCTGTGTGGTAAGCCAGACAAGAAAAAAACATTCAGCCTGCATGGGAACATAAATATGTGCTTAAAGTATGGGGAACAAGACTTGGGGTGAGCTGCCAACGTTATAAAAAATGTTTGTCTGTCTGTTTATGACAGGAGGGGTCACATCAAGGAGGCATCAAACCCAGAATATACTCCAATCTTCAAAAGCATTTCTCCCCACCCCTCTCTGTTCAAGGTGACCAAGCAACAATGACAAAAACAAAGGGAGACTGGAGAGAAAATATATATTGATGACAGCTTTACTTCTGTAATTTAACAGCATTTTAGATTATTAAACACAAAGACATTTTAAAAGTCTAATTTACTGTTCGTTACTGGCACAGCATGTTTGTTTCAGAAACTTTTCTTATCCTTCCAATTATTACAAAATAATTGTTGTTATATAATTATATCGTATTTGTATTTATTTAGACATTTTGCTGTTTTGGAGCATAGCACCACAGGAAAATTTTAGATACCAACAGTTATCAATGAAAATCAAAGAGCAGCTTATGAATCTTAACAAGAGCAAGCCATGGCACTGGCTCAAACTCTTAAGCTTTCTTACTTCTGCCAGGACTTTTGGTGCCCTTCTAGAAGCACCAAACTGCACACATAGGTACCAGCAGCACTGGGTTATGTCTCAAGCAGAGAGTTAGTAATATTCGGGGGGACAGTGAGACTGAAGGTGAGGTTAGCCTAATGCTGGAATATTAGAGTTACAGTACAGTGTGTCTAGGGAAAGTTAGGGTGAGAGAAAAAGAGGAAAGTAACAACCTCTCTTCTCAGCACACCTGTATTCTATAACAGCAACTCTCTTAATTTCAGGAGATTATTCTTGCTGACTTTTTTTTTTGTCAGTTGTCTTCCCCTTCCCGAGTCTGTGATTCGAGGCCCAGATCTCTCAAACCCTTATGACCTTTTATAATGGACAATTGTACTTTCAGAAGCTCTGTGTAAGCTGGTCCCTCAGCACTGAGCCTGTGCTCTGTGATGAGTCCATCCCAGTCACAGTACAGCATAGCACAGGGATGGATATGGACCTGTTCTCTTGCTCTCATTGCTCCCAGATGAGAGTTTGCATTTTTGGACTTCAGACCCATGTTGCCATTGTATTATCGAGGTATTCACGATGCAGTGACTTCCTGATATGTTATTTTTTTATTCTTCAGTTCTCCTCATTTGTCCCAGGATGGAGAGGCTCTCAGAATAAATTAGTGGCCACAGAATTGCGATAATGTTAGCTTATATGTTTTTGATTTCATTTTAGTTTGTGTACATGTGGTGGCTTATTGTCGTGTTCAGAAAATGTAAGTAGCTCCACTGATTCCGTGATGACATTAATTTTCAACAGGCTTTAAATTACTCTTTTATTTGAGGCAGCAGGTGCCTTGGTTCTACTTTGTCCCTGCTGTGCTTGCCATCAGGCAATGACTAGGGTTGTGGAAAGGCTGTGTAGTGACTCAGTAGGCATTTAGAAGAGGAGCTTTCATTTTCCCAAGTCCACTCAGCCATTGCCACAGGCTACCAGCACATGCCCGAGCCTTTGGCTACAGTAATACGCGAAAAGGTCCCAGCCTGTGCCTGGACAACATGTGCTCTTATCTCCAGCATGTCCCTGCTCCGCTATTGTGCATGTGGCTGCAGCTGAGAGGTGTCGGAGTGGATGCTTATGTGAAATGAACTGCTCTTTCTGAAGTCCTTACAAGGCAGGTATATGCAGTGCTGAATCTTCTCTAGCTTCCAGACTGCAGTGCCTAGAGATCCTCAAGCAAGAAAAGGCAACCCTTGACTTGCTGACCAGTGGAACAGCAGTCTCTTCTCTCTGCTGGGAATGTTGTGACAGCTATTGATGCCCACGTGGATTTTTCTTCATTATGCACAGCATGACCCTACCTTTCTTAACAAACTATTCACTGCAGGCTTTTCCTCTGCTGAAATGAATTTGTCCATGGAAATATGTTCTTTCTCCTTTGAGGTTCTTGAAGGCAACTTGAAGTCCCTTGAAGGACTTCCTGGGGCAAACCACAAAGCTACATGGTGGCACTGAGCTCCTCATCAGCCTCAGGGTTATCTCGAGAGTCTTCTTCTCCGTCATCTTTTTGTTGTTTTCTCATTTCTGTGACTGCAAAGGTGGCTTTACTGAAGGCAAACTCCTCTTCCTATTCCCCATACACATACAAAGGAAATTTATCTCAGTAGGATAATTCAGGGTCAGGCCTGGACTACTGCTGTTTTGTGGATGGTGCTTTGATTGCACCATTAGGGACTATGCTGTAGTGACTAACTGAATTTTCAGTCATGGAATACAGACAGATTGAACTGCTCCTCGTGGATGTAATTACCTTAACATAAGAGCACAATATACCCATACAGGGTTTTGTGATACTAGTGAACAGGCACTCACAGGTACCAAATGTAATCAGCTGTAGGAATAACAACACAATGTGCAGCAGCCCCGATCCAAAAAAGAGAATGCCACTGTGCTAGGTGTGGTATAAACACCTAACAAAAAAAGCTTCAAGAATGGGTAGGGAGATTTCATTCTACATGCCATAGATGGCAGATGAAATAAATGGGGGTAGGAACCTCAGAGAGGCTTCAGGACAGCCCAGGTTTGGCAATCATGGAGCCAGATCATTTTAAGCCTCAATTCTCCCCTCAACAGACACATGCTGTTACTGGTATCCCCTGGCCTCCCATTCTCACTGCACCCTTGTGCAGGTGACAGCATGGTCAAGTGCTCAAGCATGTTGTAGCAGTGCCCCTGATAGAGTTAGATAATGCTTGGATTTGATGATCTTAAAGGACTTTTCCAACCATAGTGATTCTGTGTGATCCTGTGATGACTCCAGCCCCATCCTTTTCTTCCCATAGATACAGCAGAAGCTATATAAAATCTAAGCAACTTAGCTACAGCTGGTGTAGGATGCAGGGATGGGCACCCCAAACATTTCTCCTGAGGAAAACCAGTGGGGTGAGTGAAACCAGTCACAGGCCATTCTGGTACCAGCACACCAGTTACCCACATTCAGCCAACACCTGTTAATTCAAAGAGCTTTTGCAATACCCTTGTATGTGTGTGGATCTAACCTAGAACACAGCTCTGTGTGCGTTCACCCTCAAGNNNCTCTGTGGCGTTTCCCCCTCGAGATGCGCTGTGGCTCTGTAAGGGGTAACTGGGCCGCAGCAGCCGCCCCGGGCCAGCCTGACCGTGCTGTTTCATACGGATTATCTCGGTGTACGGCCGGCTACGCCTGGAGAAAGGCGGGCAGGAGCTCGCTGAGCCCGGCCGCGCTACACAGGCTGGCGGCAGGCCGAGCTCGGCTCCTCCCTGCGGCCAAGCAACCCCACGACGCTGCACAAGGGAGTGCAGGGCGCAGGCACCGCAGCGGAACCCAGTTTCTCCGGGCGCGTTGCCGTGGCGGAGGGGCCGTTGTGGCGAGAGGACCCGCGCTCC
>VWZY01005377.1:480933-560690 GCA_013399075.1 Chloroceryle aenea
GGGGGCGACGGGCGGGCGTGACCCGTGTGCCCAGCTCTGACAGCCCGCACCGGCGTTTGGAGGTCAGGGAGGGGTTGTAAAGCTCATTTAAAGTTAGTCCTCGCTAACAGGTGAGGAACTTGCAGCTCGGGCTTTTTTCTTTAAAACACTGCTCGTGTGTTTGTCCATTTTTCTGTAGCTTTTCAGTGGGTTTCAAGCAGCAACGGCAGTGTCAGTATGATAATCTGTACCTAAAAATGAAAGGAAAGAATTCGAGTAAAATGAGTTGATAGGTTATAGTTAGGGTTTTGCTCGAAGTGATAGGTGTGGCAAAAAAAGGATAGTTCAATAGATCAATGAAGTCAAAGGAATAGAACAAATCATAGGACGGACAGCATAATAAATTGCACATTGCACCTGTGCACATTAGAGGAAGGATTAAGTAAGGCAGATGTATTTATGGATTAAAAACTCAGGAAGACAGAAGGAGCAGCCAGGACAGTGTGATGTCCGTTTATATAAGTCACTTGTTGTACCTAGGGGAAACAACTGATTTAGAAAAAGTAAGCCAATTTCTAGGTGGATGAAGAGTAAGGCAGAGGATAATTCCAACATTTTTATAATACTACTAGAGAAACAAGCATTCTCCTCCTCATATCTTCAGCAACATGCCTCAGAAAAGTGGAGTCATCCAAAGGAGGACAGTGACACTTGTTAAGAGTTAAAAAAGTTTAGGGCCACTTATTTTAAAGTGACAATATGGAGGTTCTAAAGTAAGGACTTTCAGTGGAAATATTAATGCAATTGTATACATGGAAGCATCTTTTCTCAAAATATTGATTAAGATATTTGTAAGGAATGAAAACAGAGTTTAAAAGATAATCAAACCAACAAGATAGTGTGATTATATCAGACCCGTGTGAATCATTTGCATCAGCAACTCCACTCCCTGATACTGCAGACAACCTCTTCGT
Organism: Chloroceryle aenea; assembly: GCA_013399075.1. Lineage (NCBI taxonomy): Eukaryota > Metazoa > Chordata > Aves > Coraciiformes > Cerylidae > Chloroceryle > Chloroceryle aenea. The sequence continues at coordinate 481,887 of VWZY01005377.1, forward strand.
GGAACACCTTGCATAAAGCGATCGAGCATGTGTTACAGCTGTTCACATATCCTGCTGCATGCAAGGTAGAAGCCTAAAAGGCACTCCAGACCTTTGCTGTTTTCATGTTTACACTGAATTTATTTTGCTTTCTAATTTTTCATGACATTTTTCGAGTGCTCTGACACTATTTAGTTTTTAGTAACACTTTTTGTAGACGTTTAAAGTTGTATATAGTTTTAGGTCACAGTCCTATTGCTTATGTAATTATTTGAGGTTTGTACCTTCTCTTTCAAAAGGAGGGGAACCCAGGTAGTTTAGTACTCCCTGGCTCAAGTTTAATGCCATAAAAGATCTGGGGAAAATGTTACATGTGTAAATTAGAGATATTTAGAGGTGGTGTTCTGGTGGAGAAAAAAAGTCATAGCTTTTCAATAATTATATCAGATTTGATATTTGATAGGTTGGCTGATATAGTAGGTGAGGACATGCAACAGATACACAAGGTCTTTGATGCAGCTTTCCCCATCACCATCTCTGTGAGAAATGCACATTAGAGAAAGTACGGTGAAAATGTTTCTTATCATTTGTGTTCTCAAAGGATTGAAAAAATACTATAAAATGTAAACTACCAGGTGCCTTTCCAATTGAAAGGTACATTTAAAGGTGGAACAGGTCCTGCAGAAATAGTGCAGGCCGTAATATTGAAATCTAGAAATGCAATTGTAAGACACAGAAACTTGTCAAAAGTAAAGTAAGACATAGAACAAGGCTCTTCAGTCTACTCGAGGTCTCAGCTGGAGTAATTTTTCAGCTTTGTGGTGCAATTTTAGACATGGTGAAAACAAGTTATAAAGTCTAGAGGAGAGCATCATGAAAGACACAGCAGACATTCCACCATCGAGGAATGCTTGAAGGAATTAGTTTATTTTAGAAAAGCCTGAGAACTTCTTCACATCATATATTTGGAGTGACGATTGCTTCTCAAAGCTTGGGAAAGAAGTGCTGTAATAAATGAGCTTTAGATCAGATGTTAGGAAAATATTACTCTTTCTTATGCTAGAGTACTGGTGATCATAATTAGGGTTTTTAAGGAGAGGTTAAATAACCATTTGGCAGCGATGGTGTGTGTGGATTTTCTCAGTTCTGCTGTAGTGCTGGAGGTAGGACTTCAGCTCCCCAGGCCAAGGCAGACCTGTGTTGTCCTTTTGGCCCTCCTGGTGTTTTTGCATGATTTGCCATAGGTCATAGCAGAAATTTTTGAGCCTGGTCTCACTGACTTTGTGCAGCCTAATTTCATCCCATATCTGCTACTGCAGAGCTCGCTCTTCCAGATACAATATTAAATAGAGAAATATTCCATTGTATTTCTTTGCAGGGTTTCAAGTCTCCCTGCCTTAAAATTATGTTCCCCTGTGAATACTTCAGAATGTTTCTGTGTTGCTGCCCAAGGGCTTCCCAAGGATTAAGAAAAAGGAAGATTCATTCAGTTCTTGTCTGTTCCCAAGCAGCCTATTGAATGTTGAAAGCATCTCTGAAGCTGAACAGAGTTGTGCTAAGCGATCGATTATAGCAAAATGACACTGAATCTATGCACAGAATCGAAAGGAGCGTGCCTTTCTAACCTTCTACATTGTGCTGAAGGTGTTGATAATACTGAAACCAAAGATTTTAGATTCTTGCATCCTGTATATCATTTTTTCACTAGACAGGTACAGGACTTGATTCTTAATACTGCTGGACTTTTCACCAGTACCATATTTTCTTATTAAAAAAAAAATAAATATCAAATGGTTTTCATATCTTCCCTTCTTAGGCTGAATGTCTGAATGAAAAATCCTTGTGCCTCTTTTATAAAAGCTCCAAGGTTAAAGAAATCTTTCAAAGGCAGATCAGTGTCTCCTTATACACATGCATGTACAAATACATTTTAAAAATATTACTTTTTTTGTGTAAATTATCTTGATCCTTTGTTATTTTGGGCTTGGGGCTGTTAGAAGATTTCAGGGCAGAAGACATTTTCTTGGTTGATCTTTAAACCTCAAACTGACAACAGCTTTCAGAGTAAGATGTGTAAATCACAGTTTTCGGTCATATTTTCTCGGAAGATAAGAATGTTTCTTTGTGAGCACCAACAAGACTGTAGGGGGTAGGAATTAAACCTGCAGGAAGCATTGCATTGCCAGTGTTTCCTTTAACTTTGTAAACTTCACAGAAAAGATATCTCTGCGTGGCATAAAACTGTAAGCATGTAGGAGAGAGTGATGTAACCTGGCATGGAATATCTTAACAGCTTGAGTGCTACAGGGTGAGTAGTCCTAAAGCATTGGTAAAGATGGTAACATCTGTGCAGATGTTGGGATGAACTCCAGCGACCTTCCAGACACAGCTGTAAAATGTGCTGTTAGGTTGGAGGGCTGTGCCACCTCTCTGGTAACTTAGATCTTTGTCAGCTGCATTGACATCTCCCTCTGTTACTTATCATGATAAGGGGAACTCTTCCCTTACAAAGCTTAACTTACAAGTTGTCAGGATACTTGGTGCTCCTGCAGAAGAAGAGCTTCAGTCTCTGCTGCTTTATATTCCACAGTTAACTCTACCTGTTCAAAATGGATGTGTCCCTCAACATCCTATTGCTGCTGTGATGCTTCTGTAAGATCTTGAGAGAACAAGGCTCTTTGGTGTTCCTGCTAGTGGATCCATTGTCTTACCTTTCTTAGGAGACATGAAACATGGAAGGTTGCTTCTCAAGTGCAGTTAGAATGTTTAAGAGTTGCTGGAAGTAATTTTTTCAGACAAGGATAAGTGATGATTCTAGATCATTGAGGAAATGTGTTTCGATTTCAAAATCGCAAAGCAGTAAGAGTTTTAAAAGACACCTTTATTTCATATGCTCACACCACATTCCAAAACTTGCATTTGTGGTTCTTCTCTGTCTGATTCTAGACAAGGATCTTTCATACTAAGTCACAAAATGAACGTATAGGTGCAATTCCCCTTCTGCTCTCAACGTGTCACAAGGGAAAAAATAAATTCTGAGGATCTTAAGTGGCATCTTAGCAGACAGAAAATACAACCAGTGGCCCATTTGGTGATTTTTATTACACACCTAAAATAAGTATATTGCATTATATATGTAGTGCTGAAGGTTCCATATTTGCAGTATGTTGCAACATTCTCCATATCTATAGCTGTAGATTTTGACTTTTCTATTAGCTTTTTTTTTTTTCCTTTTCTCATCCTGTAATGACTGTACTTCTACAAGTACTTTGCATCTCTTTCTGGATCTTGTCTGGAGTCCTACGTGCTGTGCCTAGTGGTGCCAAAAGAGAAGAGGGGGTTAACTTGGAATGGTGAAAGACATTTCCTTGAATAAACATGTTTCTAAAATCTATTTCCATCAGTTTATGGACACAGGCTGTTCTACAATGCCACCTACATTGCTGCCTTGAACAGTGCAAGTTTACTTCGATAAACACTTTGTCAAGAGATGCCAAGAATGCCTGTCACATACAGGACAAGGAAAAAGGCCACATTAGAGAGAATCCCAGACAATACAGCAGCAATGTGGTCAGTGTTTCCAGGCACCATTAGAGAAGGTCAGTGGCATCTCAGGCCCTTGTAAATGAACCAGTTGTTTGTCAAAAAGGTCAGGAGACAAAACAAATAAAATGAAAACACCTTCCCCAGACATCAGGACATGAAATTATATGTCTGTGATTAGCTTCATTCACTGGTGAAGTCAGGGTTATCTGGATGCCATTACTGATGCTCAGAAATGTTTTGCAAATACCATGAAATGGTATTTTATTGTGCTGTGAGTCTCTGAAACTAATTTTTTTTTTCAGAGTTAATGGGTAGGGAAACTGTGTTTTTAGCATTTAAATGTATTTAAGTACGTTTCCAAATATTTCCTTAAAATACAAAATTCCTAATTCCTTTCCTAAAATGCTGATGAATTCTCAGCCCTGGGGTATGCTGAATACAAGGCACACTTTTTTTCCCCACAGGTTCTGGAGGATCTGCCCATAAAAGATGTTATGAAAGCTGAGAAATATGGATTTTTTTTCTCAGAGGTAATCAGGTTTTTGAGATCTGTTGTTGCCATCAATGTCTTATGTGTAGAAACTGTTACCACATTATCTTCTGATATTATTTGAAAAAGGATTAGTGCAATCACTATTTTTCATTTCTAGATATGTTAGTGTTATTGTTAACATCATTCACATTACTGCCTTGGTCAAGTCATACTATTGAATTGCAGGACTTTTATTAATATCTATTACCTCATGTAACTTCACAATAACATTTGACATATGCAGAACAGTGGGGTTTTGTTAATATACTTTTGAGAGATGCATAGAACATTTACCCATGAGAAGAGAATTCTGACTTCTAATATTTGTAGATAAATTGTGACTGCCTGTAAAAGTCACAAGTATTACATGCGTAGCCTAGAGAAGCAATAAATACAAAACTGATTTTAGAATTTTAAAACGGATGCTCTCAATCAGCAAATCACAGAGAGTTGCTTTTATGCTTCAGTGACTTGCATTATAAATATTGTGTCTCTAAGGTTATGATGAGTTAGGTCTTCAGCTTCTGATGCACTTCTGCTTTGCATTTCCTGTTCATCTGTGTGTTTGAATCCACCTTGGCGTGTGGAGCTGTTCCAGACAAAACTGTCCCTTGGAACTGCTTGTGTCAGAGTGGAAGCCAGAATGTTCAAGCTGAATGGGCTTCTGTGGTCTTCAGTTTCTGCAGTCTGAATTGGCAGACTTCCATGTTTCAGCTGACTGTCAGGCCTTCAAGTTTCTAAACATCTTTTGAATCAACACCTTAAACTTTTAATTCTTAATCTTTGAGTACTGTTTTCCAGGTAGATGTTAGACAAACAAATAGGCACTCAGTAGTACTCCAGATTTCCCTTCTGTTTCTTTTTAAAACAAAGAGTGCATTTGCATTGTTTAATGCTGTTAGAATGGACTAACTTGTCACTCAGGGCAGCTGAGGTTCTGTGTTGAGCCTCAGAAAGAGAACATACCTACAGACTTGTCTGTTAACAGTCTGTGTGTTTAGTCCTTCCTGAAGAAGTCTCCGCCTTCTTCAAGGGGTCATGAAGGTGAAGATGTAAGATTAATATTTGCTCTGTAGTACATGACATCTTCATCCCCTGTCCAGCATTGTCAGTGGGGAAGTGTTACTTGACTAGTAGTGGTTTCTTTTCATATTTAAGTTTACTGCTCTTTTGAGCTGGGCCTAACACCTCACCAGGTTGCCATGAGATGTGAACAGTTTCTCACTGTAGCGTACCTTAGCTAGATTTGAATCTGAGTAACGGGAATGATAATTTTAAGGTATCAAAGTTTTGTCTTTTAGAAGCTTAAGAAGAAAGTGAATGTGGTGTTCAAAAGGTGCAGCTTTACTACCATGGCAGTCTTGGTTTGCAAACAGCTGCAGCTGCTGAGTGAAATTCCTTTGTCATCTGAGCAGCCCAAGCAATGTGTGTAATGCAACATGACAAAGCTGGGGCTGAAAGTGCCCTTTTGTGCTGATGCTGAGGAATATATGGGTCTCTGTCTCTACATTGTTCTTAGATCGGTTTCTGTTAAATGCATTTACTGTGCTTTTCAACCTGTTAAGAAAGGGACATTTTAATACACAAAGGTTTTGTTGTCTTTCTAAGACATAGAATAGTAACACTGAAAGGATACATGTGGACAATGTTTGTTGTACTTTGGCCTGCAGTCATTTTTATTTGCTGTCTTCAAAATCCCTGCTCTGAATATACTCTCTATTGACCCAAAGTATCAGCCTAATTGGCTCCAGTTTAATGCTGTGCAGAGTTCTACATGCTGTGATATCCATACGGTCATCCTCTGGCATATTTCATCCAGCTTTGAATGTAATTCAGTTCAGTCTTTCAGCAGTTTGTGAACTCAAGCACGTACTCTTTGTCATGGTTTTCAGTGAGGTGACTACTAAGGGATGTATAGTTTTGGTTTTTGTTTTTCCCCAAAGGAGGCCTCTGATCTGAACTAAAAATGATTTTCCATTTGTTGCAGAGAAGAAGAAGAGGTAAAAAAACCCTCTTCTGCTCCAGTTCAAGGTGGGGAGAGGATTTAGTAAGCTCCTGAGAAGACTTTGCACTGTTTTACTCTGTTCTCAGCAGTTTCAGTGTTAAGAGCCAAGTTTAGGAATTGCTGTGGGAAATAAACTCCTGAGAGTTAGAGCTGGCAGCTGGGGGCGCTTCAGGTTAAGATGATTTGCCTGGGTCTTTTCTGGGACTGGCCGTTTGCCCTGCAACTTTATTTAGGGAACAAAAAGAGACTTCAGTCTTCTGGGCTGTCAAATTGCCATCTTTCACCAGTCATGCACTGCACATATGACAGTTCTTTAAAAAGGAAACCCCCAAACCCTTTTTTATCATGATGACTGCAAACTAAGAATCATTCACATGTTCCAGTTTTGAAGCTCCTGATGAACAACTGGAGGGTTTTGCAGCAGCAGTCTCAAAGAAGAGGTTAGAAAATTACTGCATTCCTTCTCCAGTGATATGCATCATAACATTTTCCACCACTAATCTGTGTTACCAGCACTAAATATTGTGATTTGGCTAATTTAGGGGTTTATGACAAATGTAATTGTGTAATCTGGCTTTCACAATTGGTACTATAGAAGGAATGTATTTCTCTACCGACAAGGACACCTCTGATACAGCAAGTTGCTGGTGCTGCCAGAGGAATAGTTTCCTGATATTTTGTTAACCCAAGGAACTGAAGATGGCTGCTTTAGATTATGCAGGAAACTAAAAAAAGTAGGGATCTGCTGCAAGTCCCAAGTTCTGCTGATGCTACGATTCCTTAGTGACCATCCCACTGTAGTTGGTGACAAATACAAGTAGTTCCCATCCTGAAATATGGTTCAGGGGATCAGTCTGATGCCATCCATAACTGATTGCATAACATGCTTCCCAATGGAGAAGTGAACAAAAAAGAATTTTGAAAAGAATGTTATTAAAGAGAATTTTATGTCATTTTTTTACATAAAACATTTATTGAGGTTGCTGAGTGTATGTGACAGATGGTGCTCTTATGTCACATCCCATCTTTCATTTTGTTTTGGAACACGCAGGGCTTCCATGCATGCGTAATTGCATTACAACAGTGTAGGGTTTGTTGGGGTTTTTGTGTGTACTCGCTGAAACATAAAGGAATAATCCAATGTGAGATCTTTAGCGAGGGGTTGTGCTGGCAGTGCTGTTAAGCTGTTTGGTGTGGTATTAAGTGCTGGCTAATTAGTATGTTTTATGATTTTTGCCTTCTTAAGATAAACAGGTGTAAAAGGAAAAGTGATGTTATTTTTCATTGATCTGCTGAATTCATTCAAGTAACTAGACAGATGATGTTCTCTGCATAATAATGTTGGGGTTTTTTGCTGCACATTCTAAAGCATATAAAATCAGTAGTTCTCACAATGAAAGAATGCAGGTATATTTGAACTTTCCAGCTTGAATACTCCTCAGGTGACAATGCCTTAACATTATGGTGCAAGTTAAGTATTTGTATGATTTTAAAATCAGAATGAAGAAAAATAAGTTCATTTTCGTTGTATGTGGCATTATTTTTCCCCTTTCAGTTAACTAGAGAGTGAACTTGAGCCTGACTTCATTAGAATGTTGGCAGCCTGATTTATTTATGTGACATCCTGAATGACTGTTCTCTTTTATGTCTGGACTAGTGGATGGAACATACTGGACCTGTAACTGTTGCCCTTGGCTTACATTAAGCAAATTTTTCCATTGTAGTCCATTGCTTTTTTAACTTAAGACTCTTTTGCAAGGAATGTAGTGATTAATTTATAAATTGGGAAAGTAGAAATGTGTGTGAGATGTACAAGTCAACAAGCTGGTAATGTTGCTGGATTTCCAAAGTTGAGTCTTATCCCACCTCTGATTATTTTGACTGGGGACTCTTAATGCTTCATTGTTGTTTATGTATATGCATTCTTCCCTTTTAAATATAGTTAACTTCAGGGAAGGTAGGGAGGATATCTTTCCTCATAATGCAAAAAAGAAAAAGGAAACACTCAAGCCAAGACCAGTATTTCCACTCAATGCATTGTCAGTAACTGAGCCCTTTACTACCTTTAATGCTATTAGAGTTGCATAAATTCATTTATACCTTCTTTTATTGGCTTTTGAACACAGTTTTCAAAAATCTAATTGACTGAATAGCTGTCCATTGCTGCCCTGGCTTGTGTAGATCAAGGCAATTCATGCTCAGGGCTGTCAGCTCACTGTATTGACATGCTGTTGTTTGATTAAATAAGTGCTGAATATAACTGATTCTGGTCTCGTTTTACCACGGTCTTAGACATCATGTTTGGTTCTTTAGAACACCGGTCCAGTAAACTTGTAAACCTGCTATTTATGTTTCAGTGTGTATTCTGTGCATTTGAAAAGGATGTGATTTTAATCTTAACCTACCAGCATTTCACTGTGTAATATTTCAGTGGCATTTGTAATTTCTTACAGCATCAGTGTGCTTTGACTCCAGCATGGCCTAACTGATGTTCAGCATAAGTCTGCCATCGCAGCATTGGAAGTGTAAAGGCAACTATACTGGTAATGCCTGATAAGCAACACATGCCAACTTGCCAGGCTAGTAAATGCTGCTTATGATGTATGGAGAGAGCAGAAGTACATCAGAAATCAAATAGGTTTTTCCCCTTCAGTAGTATAAATGTGATGTGAGTAAAATTACAGTCTCATTCCAGAACCCGTCTGAAGGAACTGGGTCTGTGCGTCTATCAATTTCTGCATCGTGTGCATAGCTGCAGATGTCAAATGCACTCTATAATAAATAGGTGGTTGCTGTCAAACAAGTGATAGGATATGATGAGACAGAACCAGTAGCACCTGACTTCATGCAACAACCTTCTCCTTGATTTCCCTTAGTAACAGTGTATATTACAGAGTTTTACATGAGCAAAGCTAAAGAATGTAGTATTTCTTTTTAGCTTGCAGCCTGGTTTTGCAAGGCATGGTGTACTTTTTCATGTGTTAAGTAGTCGTTGGGTTACAAGGAACAGGCCAGTTGAAGGTCTTCCACTTGTTCATATTGCATCTCATAAAGGTCTATAGTTCATGCAAGTTTGTTGTTTGGCAAACTAATTTTTAACATGTGTGACAAGTAATTGCTATTTTCTGACTGGTTTAGAACTCTGTGCTGAACCACAGTTGGTTTTACCCCCCGTAACCACTCTTTGACAACATACTAATACACACAAAGGCCATAAGCTGTAGTTTGTAACAGCCATAAACTTGTCTGTAGCACGTCTGATTTCTCTTCATTAGGACTCGAAGTTTACATTAAGTATTACGTTAATTAAAAGCCAGTGAGTTGTTAGGAGTTAAAGAAGATCAGCTAATGAATATTTATGTTGAGGTGTCAACCATATTGCAATTCAATTATAGTCTAATCCTTGAGATTTTAAGCATTATGTGTTATCATATCTAAAGCTGACAAATCTACTGCTTTGATGGAATAAATCTTGAGTAATGCTTAGGTTCTTTTTAACTGTTCTGAATACTCAGTTTTCCACTTTCTGTTATTCTTTCTTACCAAAACACTGACACATGACCAGAACTTGTTTGGGGTTTTTTTTGCCTTTATATGAACACCTTTTTTGCTGTTGTGCATTTTGATGATTCAGTATTTACAAGAGCATCATTAATCCTATGAACAGTTATGATACAAGTATGGTGCCATCTGGTTTTTTGGTAGGTCAAATTTCTAGTTGCTGAAAGTTCACTTGCTACCACATGATGATTTTCTGCTTGGCTTTCTGAAATCGGAGCTCTGTGGCCTAGCAGCTGGATATTCATATCACAAAATTTTGGTCTCTGTTTCTAATCATCAGCTAGATTCTTAGGCTTACTGAAGGGACCAGGCCAGAAAGAGACTGGAACCTTCAATTCGTGGCTGTTGATGAAGGGTTCCCTGTTCTGAGAACAGAAAACAATACTTCCCGGGTCCCAGTCTGTAGCTTCACAGCATCTAAGTGCGTGTGTGGAGTGTGTTCACATGGGTGTTGGTACTTTTACCAAGTAGTGGCCTCAGTGATCTGAACTTCAGATAGCATACTTTTGGGATTGCTTGTGCAGCATAATTATAACGATTCCTGGACACAAGCCATTGCTGCAATTTATATGTAGCAAGAAATCAGGCAGTGTTCTGTAGAAAACAGCCTGTAATGAAGGGCTGTTAATGGCAATGCGGTATGATAAAATAGCCTGGTGTAGCAATTTAGGTTTTGTTGGATTTATTTTTCACTCTGGTCCTTAGAGCTTCCTTATGCTTACACCTTCCTTACATGTGCATCTCTAGATGTGAAACCTTTTAGTTTCCTGTGCGTCTGCCTTAACAGAGAGCAGGAGACAGAGGCCTGATTCTTCCACAAAGTAGCTAGATATTTAAGCTAGTTTTTGAGTCCTTAATGGTGTTTGTTAACAACACTTGATCTTTTGGTTGGTCTGTTCATTGTCTATGATGTAGCACATGATAGGACAAGAGGACATGGACTCAAGTTACATCAGGGGAGTTTTCGGTTGGATATTAGGAAAAATTTCTTCACTAAAAGGGTTGTCAAACAAAGGGAAGTGGGTGGCGTCATCATCTCTGGAGATATTTAAAAGATGTGTAGATGCAGCATTTAGTGACATGGTTTAGTGGTGACCTGTCAGTGCTGGGTTAACAGTTGAACATGATGATCTTGGAGGCCTCTTTCAGCCGGAACAACTGTATGATTCCAGGATTTTTAGTGGTAAAAATACCATTATTTATTGGTGAATACACCAATATTTTTAATGGTAAGAATACCACTTTATTGATAGCCCTCTGTCATAAGAAAAAACAATGTAACAATTTCTTTATGTGGATATGAAGACTTTTTTTTTCTGCTGTTTCTCCCTTTGTGATTATTCCTAAGCTTCACAGGTGTGGAGGGAATTGCAAGACAGCTGAGGAGGCAATAATAAAAGTGCAGGTGTGCTGGATATGATTTCTTAGCCTATGTGATAATGTATCTTTGGACCACAGCTCCAGTCTGTCTTGGATGTTAATTAAATCTCTTACCCACAGACATCAGAGTAAGGCAATGTGGCATTGTTAGTTCCCCCCAGAGTCTGAAAATGATGAGACTAAGTCCTGTGGTGGCGATGTAAAGGTTCCTTTGCTGCAGTTATGTCAGGAGGACATATGTGGAAGGAAGAGAAGGGGTAATAGCTGAGGAAGTCCCTAGAAAATGGACTCATGAAGCATCTGTCTTAGTATGAAGGAGAAAATTTGTGAAATCCAGGCCCAGAAAGTTGAAGAAGGCTCTGACTTTATGTGCACTGCCTCTTCTCCTATACATCTTCCAGTTGATTATTTTCTTCAGTTCTTGGTGTTTCTGTTAGGAGGCTAGTAGGGTCCCTTGGTAAATGAATTGTGTCAGTATGCAAAGTGTTCTTTTTAACTACACAAAGTGTTGGTTTTTGTGATAGTCCTAACGTGTCTGTTTTAATTTTGTTGTTCTTCAGCTGTATCTTGTTGGAGGATCCTTTGGACTCCGTGAATTTGCTCAAATAAGATACGATGTCCACAAACTACATGGCAAGGTAGCTGAAATGGTTTTCTTACTTTTCCTTTTAATTTCATTTTGCATGTGTGCTCTTCCCTGAAGAATTGCTTGGACAAGCAACCTGTTGGTACTGGAAATTTGCCTTTCTCCTTTCAGTGGGCTCTGGGCTACAGCTGAGGCTCTTAGGCAATGGGGAGTGAGGGTAACAATAAAGAGATTGACATGATGATGAATCCTTTTATTGCCTGTGAAACAGATCAAAATAAATAATAGAAAAATTTTGTTCATTTGCTTGATTATAAGTGGCAATTCTGAATCCTAAGAAAGTGTTGCACATGTAGAAGGAGGTTATTACAAAGACACCGAGTCTAATTTAGACTAAAAAAAAAAAATCACAGGATGTCAGGGGTTGGAAGGGACCTTGGAGATCTTTGAGTCCAGCCCTCCTGCCAGAGCAGGATCATATAATCTAGCAAAGGTCACACAGGAACACATCCAGGCGGGTTTTGAAAATCTCCAGAGAAGGAGACTCCACAACCTCTCTGGGGAGCCTGTTCCAGTGCTCTGTGACCGCTACAGTAAAGAAGCTCCTCCTCATGTAAAGGTGGAACCTCCTGTGCTCCAGCATACATCCATTCCCTCTTGTCCTAAAATATTTTAAAAGGTTCTGTTTTCAGGCAATACTTGGCATTGAGTATGTAATGTTAGATGGTTTTGGAGGCTTGGCTTTGTATCCACTGAGGTAAGCAGATACCTTTAACATTGTGCTACATCCTGTTTTTTAAGCTCTGTGAAAGAAACGAGCTATTCTTTACTCAGTATGTCAGAATGTACTATATGGAAGAAGCCTTTCTTTAAATGAACCAGGAACCTTCTGAATGAGGGAAATATCTTGCCTGCTGGTGCTACTTATACCTCCAAGTCTAACACTAGTTCCAAGTTGTTTATGAAGTAATCTGAAAGGAGCATGTCAGATCAGCAGAAAGTAATACTGGCTTGCTTTCCCTACTGCCATAATAGCAAGTCTGCATAATAGCAAGAGAATTTTTGATCTCTGTGCTGCTGACTTGCAGGTGACATGAAGCTTTTTTAAAGACTATATGGCGCTTTATATTATTTTTTTAAATGTAAGACCCTAGGCGCTGGGGCTTTCTACTGTGGTCAAATCTTTGACATCCTGAACTCTTGAGAATTTGGATACCCCCTTGTTTTGTCTTAGACTCTTGTTGTGGTTATTTTCTATCATTCCTGGGCTTTTAGGACCAGTTGGAGCCTTTAAGTTTTTCTCCAACCAGATGGGGATCACAGCAGGGGCAAGAGTTTGCCTGTTGTGTTTCTGTCAGTTTTTTGGTCAGATTCATACTCGGTGATTTACATTTGGCCTCCACGATCTGCACTGTGACCACAACCCAGGGAAAAAAACCCAAACTGTAATAGTTGTGTTTATTCAGATCTATGAGGCTCCTTGTCCCAGCATTTATAATCAAGGGAAGCATCATTGAATTAGACAGTAGTACATGAAAGCTCCGAGGGGAAGCTGCTACACCCTGGAGTTCTTAAGCTCTGGAAGGCTAAAAGAGGACATCTGGATTCTGCTCTAACCAGTATTACTTAAGGCTGCAGCATCTCTTTTGTGTTCTTCTTTTCATTACAATTTTATTTAGGAATAGATGAAATTTAAATAAAGAATATTGTATTGGCTGAGATCTAGGGACACCAAGTTTGGGGTTGTTTGTAGACAGACATATCAAAGCAATGTGTTCAATTAATTTCTGTTTCTATGTCCATAAAAATAGAGTTGAGTACCATCCAAATTCATTAAATAGGACAGCAAAAGAGATTAAAATATATTTTAACTGATAAAGAAAAACAAACCTAGTTTAAAATGTACATGAAACTCAGGAAAAGAACATTAAGTAATTTTACAACTTAGGAATCCTGATGTCATAGCATTTATTTATCACTGGTTAAAATGTTTTTATGTTGGAGTAGAATATATATGCTTTTCTTATATAACACACTTTGGCTGGTGTAAGTTCTTATCAGAGCAGGGACAAGTGCTCCTTTTGGGGTGTTGGGCAGTTATATGCAAATTGTGATAGGCAATAAAATAAGTAAGGTTTTCGAGTTTTTTTTTGTTACAGTTGCTCCTTTGGAATAATAACAATGCATAATTAAATAACACTTTTCATACAAGGAGCATAAAAGACTTCCACAGAATTTAAATGAGTTGAGCTTTATTGCCTTACTGAAGGAAAAGGTAGGATTATTATTTCCATTTACAGCTGAAAAAATGGAGGTTGTAAGAAGTTACCCATCCAAAGTAGGCCTATTTTTCTGATCAGGTTTCAAGGATGTGCAAACTATAGTATGCCCCTTTTATAAGCATGACTCCTAATCTTGTTTTCTTGCTAATTCAACTGCTAGATAGACAGAGTTTAGACAGTCCTTTTGTGGTATATCTTTACTAGATTTCAAATGCTAAATTTTGATCCCTTCCCTTCAAAAGTATTTGTCCTATTCCTTCTTCAGTCTAACCATTCTCATTGCACTGAGGGGGAAACCACAGAAGTAGGCAAGTTCTCAGTTGACTGAAATTTCAAAGGAAGTGCTACAGACTTCAAAGAAGGTGTCTGTTTCAGTGACTAAGGGGTTAACTGCTACTTTTACTTTGTGTTCTTGCAGCTCTTTCAGTAAAAGCTTCATTAATGATAATGCCTGTGCTATTAATGTCAACCTGGCCTTTGAAGAACATTCCTCAATAAAGGAATTAAAATTCAAGAGTAAATGGTGGTTTGGACTTTTGAGGCAGTGTGATTTGGTGGTGATGCATTGATTGGGCTGGGGCTAGGATTAGGGTTGGGGGAGAGATAGAGCCTAGAGCTGGTGTGGGCCTGGGAAGGGATTGCAAAAGCAATTCTCATTCATCTGGGCTGTGGCTTGGGATCTAGGGCTGAGGCTCAGATGATGCGGAGAATAGAGAGACAGAGACTAGAGGAGTTATTAGCGTCTCAAGAACAGATTTTATCCATTTAATACAGCACCTTTGGATATTGGGGCTTTGTATATGCCCATCTGTTGCAAAAGCGAAAAACCCATTTTGAGTACACCTTAATTTACTGAGGATGCGTAGATTAGTCATATTCCCTCAGCACACTGAATGTGCTGCATTCAAAGTGAACGTACAGTGGGATTCTTACTGATGTAAATGCCTGTTTATGCTGGTCAGAAGTCTCCTGAAACTAATCAAGGATTTCTCCATTATCTGTCGTGGCCAAAATGTCCATTAATGAGAAATCATTAGGTTGGGTAATTGTTTCTTTTCTGGGAAGAATTTATGCAAATCAGAATTGGTTATAGAAAACCAGGTATGCTTACAGGAAAATCATTGCAATTAATGGAGAAGAAATGAGTAGGTTTTTACAGGCATCGTTCCAAACGCCTTTATTCTCAAATGGAAAACTAGGCCTTTTCTTTGTCTTCTTCTTGTGTATGTAATTGAGTAGAGATGCTTATTAAAGGAAGCATTTTACAGAAGTCACTGTTATTAAATATCCAGAAAATGTTTTCTTTTAACTGTATCATAATTTTTTGTTATTTACTGTGTGCCCTTGGTTGCTTAAGGCCTGGGTAGGGACTTGCTGATTCAGATCTAATTTTGGATTTGAGAATCCCAGACATGTGGAATGGTCTGTATTGCTGGCTGTTAGTTACTGTAGAGGGTTGAAGAGAAGGAATGTTATCAACTGCTGGGGAAAACCTTGTCTTTTAGCCTGTCAGCAAACGATTTAGAATAATAAAATAGAGTTTCTAAGCTCCAAAACTGCTTTGTTGAAGAAGTGTTATTGCAAGGCAGACTATGGGGATAGGATATGATAGACTATGGGGAGAGGATAGGACTGACCAATTCCTCCAGGGTAACATGCAGCAGAAGCCCTTCTAAGGAAAGGTAGAATCTCTAGGTCGTTTTGTCAGGAGACAAAACATCAGTTGGCCTTTGAAACCTACAAGTAGTTGCCGCTGTGGACCATGTATGACACTGTTACTATACTGACTTTTTCAGTGTTTACAAACTGTGTAGATCCTGTTCACTTTTCCTTTGTCCTTTGCAAAGGTAGAATGCTAAGAAGTGAGACTAATAATGTTTTCTGTCTTAGACAGAAAGTAGAGGCAGTGAAGAGTAAAAAATGACAGAAGCTTAATCTTTTCTCCTGCCTGAGGTTCACCCTTGAATCAGCTGTTGTGCATTAAAATACGTATCTACTGTAGAGTAACACTCCAGGAGTTAAAATCCAATTGAAAATGAAAATACCTGACCTGTTCTTTCAGAAAAGCATCCTCGATGAGCAATAAAACTGTAAAGCCAGAAAGAGCATAAAAGGAGTGATGGTGGTGGTGTGAAGCATACTTGCTAGTAAGTATGCTCAGAGCTTTTTTCTTTCTTTATGCAGATTGAGTAGATGGCCTTTAAAACTTCTGGAAAGGGAATGGCAGTGTTTTGAGCTACTTTGCTAATCTTTTTGCCCAATTGACTGGCATGTAGTTACACGTGAGATGTTCTGCAAGGTGTAAGTGTTGCCATTGTCAATTCTCATTTATTGCATTTACTTGGTGTCTTGAAGTCCTAACTCATGCAGTGATACAACTGTGAGGACTCAGCTTCCATTTTACAATCCTAGACCTTGGAGTTAGGAAGAAGGTCGCATATGGTGCCTAGAGGATTATTCTGGAAGCCTTGCTGTCCTTTGAGAAGCAAAAGAATGAGGACCAGAAGAGAAAAGTCTAATGTAATCATGTATGACACTGACGTTTTACTGGTTTGAAGCTGTTCTCATAATGGGGCTTGACGGTGATTCAAGTTTGTTGACTGGTTGGCTGGTTATACTTAGGATTACAGTTCTAGAATATTGTTGGTGGGTTCCTGGTGTTGTCCTTTCGCATCACGTCTTGAAGCTCACAAATGGGCATCAGGGAATCCATAGCAGCATGTGATTTAAAAATGCTTCTGCTGATCTCACTGGGAGTTTTATTCCACCTTGTTCAGGTTCTTGCTTCAGTTCCCTCCCCTACCACAGAGCTCATCTTTGCCTATGAGCAACTCACTGAACTTTTGTGAAACTCACTTTCTCAGTCTGTAAATGGGAGATAATTACTGCTGCTCTACTTTACATAGGGAACAGGAAAGTTAATTAATCCAAGTAGAAGGAATTATTTAAATTCAAATAAGTATTTAAAAAAATACTTCCTCAGGTGAGATCCATTAATTCAAGTGTTTTGGGTCAGCGTGAAATAGTTTAGGAGGGAACAGGAGCAGAGAACTGACCAGTTTCCATGAGGCCTTTATATCAGGGAAGAACATAGCTGGCATTTGCCTCAGGAAGGTCCATGAAATCAGTCCAGCATTTTCTCATTATTGTAAGTGGATAGTTGAGAAGTGGTATTGGCCTACTAGAATGCTTTTGTGTTGCAGTTGAAATATTGTGCTGGTTCACAGACAGACTGCGGTTTGCTTCAAACTCTTTTCTTGAGATGGTGACAACTGCAGCAGCAGTGTTAAAGTGAGGTTGCAGCATCCACTCAAACAGGGGTATAAATCTGTGACTGACTGGACAAGACTATGCTGTGTGGCTGACTGGCACGTCCGTCTTGCTGTCCTTACGTAAACTAGCTCAGGTACGTCTACAGCGGTTTCACACACAGGCGTGCCCTAAGGCATCACACCGAAAATTGGTTATTGATT
The DNA here is from genome assembly GCA_013399075.1 of Chloroceryle aenea. Classification (NCBI taxonomy): domain Eukaryota; kingdom Metazoa; phylum Chordata; class Aves; order Coraciiformes; family Cerylidae; genus Chloroceryle; species Chloroceryle aenea. The sequence goes on from VWZY01005377.1 coordinate 499,231, forward strand.
CTATTTTACCTGCCTGTGAACTCCACCTGGATAGGATTTCTGTGCCTCAGCAGAAGTTTGATTTGTTGTTTTCTTTTGCTGTGTTTTGTTTGTTCATTAAAAAAAAAAAAAGGGCATTACAGAATTAAATGTAATTTTAAAAGTTATCGTGAAGTTGGTATGGATTCTGAACAATGTCATGTTTCTTTGTCATGTAATTTTCTTCATTTAACGTATTCCATATGAGGTGATGATTTGAAAACAAAATGGCCTAAACCTCTATGTGTGTAATTTAAAGTTAAACAAATAACACTATTTTTTACTTGTTGTTGTGGAATGTCCATGGATTGTCCCCATCATTAAACGTATTGTGAACTATTAGTGCTAGATAGTGCTGCTTTACTACAAGCTGTCTTATTTATCTGAAAACCTGCATCTGTGTTAGAAAACAGTATTTTCTCTATTTGCAAAGCCATCAGAGAGACTAAGAATTAAACTGAGGTAGCAAACAGTAATGTAGTAGCATGTAAAAGTGTGTTTTTCACTTTCTTCCCCCAAATTGTTCAATTGAAAATTGCAGTTCTTAATGGATAAGCATCCATGCTTGAACTTGTATTACACCTTGGTGTTCCCAAAGATTATAAATCTGACCAAAACTGACTGACTTCACCATGTCAAGGAGTAATCTGGACAGGCCAAATCACTGTGATGGGCCTGGCCTGGCCACACCTACGGTGGTTTAGTTTAATGACTACTAATGGACTTAATGCAGTTGCTGCCAGCCCAGGTCATTCCATGCATTCAGTTATCTCCTGTGCTCTGCAGGCTTTCTGCTTGATTGTTCCAAATGGATTTAAACTCATCCTCTAGACTTCCTGGTGTGCCAACACCCACTACCAATGCTAAGGTCAATTTAAATTAACACTGTTAATACTCAAAATACTCTAAATGAGTTACTCGTATTATTAGAGTTAGCAAAGTGAAATTCCAGTGCTTAGTATGTGCTATCTGCTTAGCTAAATCTAAATGTATGTTTGTGGTGCTGTGCACTTAAGTAAGGGATTCATCTTGCTTGTGTTTGCATTGTCTTAAATGAAATGCCCAGTTTGAGATGGCTATCCAGGGAGCCATATAGATGGTTTGAGAGAGAAATCCCCTCCCTAATATGCTTCATTCCATTTTAAAATAGATGCTTGAGAAATACCTTGTTGTCTTCAGACTGATGGCAGAGAGACTGAGCTCAGTGCTTTATTGCTACCACATTGCAGTGAGATGAGCACCATCCTTAGTGTAGGAATATATTTATGTTTAATTTGCCCAGTGAGGGGTAGGTGAGATAAACCTCTACCTAACTTAAGGTGCAGACAAGGTAGTTTTTTGGATACATAACTAAAAAGGGAACTTATTTTCTCTAGAAATGCCCATCTCTATTCAGCTGACTGTAAGAGGAGCCTAAATAAAGACTTTATGCTTCAAGTCAAAAGTTTAGATGGACAAAATTAGGTGAGATGAAGCCCGCCCTAAATATTATTTTCCTGGAGCTTCACTGGCAAACTAGCAGATGGCTTGAAGGTAGAGGAACTCTTCTTTTATCTGTTGTTTGTGTCTGAGTATTCTGTGATTCTGGAGAGTTTCCTCCATGATTTCATAGGATGTTACCTTAAACCATTCTGTTTGATTTGAGTGTGAACAAAGTTAGCATATCTTTAATTGGTGTCTGCTGGAATTTTTTGGATAGCGAAAGGTATCCTTTATGAACTTGTCATCAAGGGACCATAGACTCATTTTAGTGTCTGTCACTGAACTTGGAAGAATAATTAAGTCTTCTCATCTAGCATTTTAGCATTTATTTATAAATGCATCTTCATGTGTTTAATTGGTTTCAGTAAGCTAATTACACAAGCACAGTGTAGCAAGGGATTGATGTTGGTGATTATTGTTCTCTTCTTTTTTTTTTTTTTTTTCCTTAAGCAGGTCAGGTTGGCCTGAGTCTCAAGTCTAATGAAGACAAACTTTGGCTAATTTCCTTGTGTAAGTAGATTTAGCTGATTTTCAAAGACTAAATTAATTAATCAGCTTGGCCCTAGGTCCTGCAAAAATTAAGAAAATAATACACTGAAATGTTGTTTGGTGCTTTAGAGAATGTGAGCAGCATACATTTATGATTACTTACAGGAGGGCAAATAAGAGATCTTTGTCGGTCATTTATCTTTATGTAAATGAAGTGCATTTTACTAAATTAAAGCAGACCTTGCTTTCAGGCATGGTCTGCTTATTTGAAATTGGATGTTAAGTGAGGCAGCCTGGCTCCTGATTGATGGCTAAGGAGGTGCCCTTACAGTGTCTTTGTTTCTGTTGGCAAGGGAACTTGGAACTTGTTACATCTTTTGACCATGGTTCAGAATCATCCAAGGTAGTAATTTCAGTCCTGCAATATGGCACAGAAATGTAAGGGTAGCAGAGCTTTTCATACTCTCTATTGTGGTGGTACCAGATGTTCAGACGTTAGTTTTTCTTGTTTCAGTGCAGTCTAGAGGGATTGTGTCTAGAAGGAAATGAGCTTTTTATCCATGCTATTCTTGAGATTTTGAGGTTCAGCTGCTAGTGTTGGGTTCACGTTTTTGTGTTGAATTCAGCAAAAACTAATCCTTTTTACTTGAGCTCAGATGATTTCCTCACTTTGTCTCTAAGCAGCTGCTTACTGAATTTACTATGATACCAGGGAGAGGTGTATGTTTCCATTTTTTCAGACATCCTTTCAGCTTAGCATATTAACAACCATTTTTCTATAAAAGGCAAATATAGAGTCAGTCTGAGATTCAGTACGATTTTTGTTGCTCCTTTCTGAGGCTGGCATTGTGTGTATGCTTTTTAATGGTTCCTACCTAGACCCAGTGCTTATTGTCACCATCAACACCTTAAAGCACTATAGGATGACTTGGAGATAACATAGTGCCCTTTAATACCATCTTGTATCAAGTTAAAAAAAAACAAAACACTGAGCCATGTGGTGATGAAACCAGACCTGTCAATACCAGAAGACTTCTATTCATAAACTGAAACAGGTATGGGCTCTCAAAGTCACAATATGGTTGTTAAATATTGGGACAGTCTCATTAAATCTGTATTTGGTGATGTTATTTATAGTAATACAGAGACTGTTTTGGTAATATGTGTGTTCACTGATGAAGAATTAAAGCAGTACTAATTTTAAACTTTGAAATACCTGGCCTATAGATCAATCTTGAGTTTCAATCTTGTAATCCTGTGCCAGCATAATTTTTTGGCAATGAATATGAAATGTATTGTTAATGATACTGAGTTTGGTCATAGACCCTAAATAATAATACTCAGCATTTTTATGGTAATGTGTTTCATTGAATACTTGATGAGATTTTTTAATTTTTTTTTTTTTTTTTTAATTAGGGAAAGTCCTTGCCTATTAGTTTCCATGCATGAGTGGTTACTACTGGTGTAGAAATGCCAGGGGGTTTCTGCCATCCATGCTAGATACCATGCTGTATCCTGTGTGTAAGGATACATTAATAAACAAAATGGAATCAAAAATGTGTGTCTCTGAGAGGCAGAGAGGTCTTCTGTCTTTCATAAACATTAGAAAAATTGACTTAAAGTTTCAGGGGCTTAATATCTATTTAGAGCTAAAGTTTTGATTCTTTAAATCCCCATTTTGCAGCTACTTGATGGTATCACTTTTGGACTGAAGGCTGTTTAAATACCTAAAATTCTGGGTGGACAAGCTCTCTAGTAGCACAGTTTTCATGGTGCTGCATAGCTCAGCACCTGTTAAATATACAGCAAGTCTTTTAGGCTCCATGAAGTGAGCATGAGTCAGCAGTGTGCCCAGGTGGCACAAAAAGCCAATGGCATCTTGGCTTGTATCAGGAGTAGTGTGGCCAGCAGGTCTAGGGATGTGATTCTGCCCCTGTAGTTGGCTTTGGTGAGGCCTCCCCTCGAGTACTGGGTGCATTTCTGGGCCCCTCACTGCCAGAAGGACATTGAGGTGCTGGAGCAGGTCCAAAGGAGAGTGACGAGGCTGGGGAAGGGACTGGAGGGGAAGTCTTCTGAGGAGAGGCTGACGGAGCTGGGGTTGTTCAGCTTGGAGGAGACTTGGGGAACCTCATCAATACCTACAACTACTTGAAAGAAATTTGTAGTCAGGTGGGGATGGGGCTGTTCTCCCAGGCAGCTAGTGACAGGACATGGCCTGAAGCTGTGCCAGGGGAGGTTTAGGTTGGATCTTAGGAAGCACTTCCTCATGGAAAGGGTGATAGAACACTGGAAAGAACTGCCCAGGGAGCTGGTGGAGTCGCCATCCCTGGGGGTGTTTAAGGAAAGATTGGATGTGGTGCTTAGTGACATGGTCTAGCTGGTGTCCTGATGTTGGGTCATAGGCTGGACTTGATGATCTCGGAGGTCTATTCCAGCCTCAGAAATTCTGTGATTCTCTGAAATAGATGTTCCTTCTTTGTTAGCTGAGATGTAGTTGGTCGAGTACAACTTGTGAGGCTTGAACAACACGGCTGTAGAAGTGGGGATGATGCTGCTTCCTGTGTCCCGGTGATCAAGCAGGGGAAACCTCATTTTAATTTAGAATTTCTGCTGTTTGGTTTTTTGTTTGTTTGGGTTTTTTTGTGTTTTGTTTTTATTTTGTTTTGTTTTTTTAATCAAATGTGAATTCTGTATAGAACATGTTGAAGCTGAGCCCCATTTTGTCAGGGCATTGTTCTTTCTCTGAATTAAGGGATTTGTTCTTTTATTTTTTAAAACAAGCAAACAAAACTTGGTCCACCTCACTGTGAGATGCCTAAAGACTATGAATCGGAACTGGAAGGAGGTATCTTGTTGAATTTCAGGATAAGCTGTTTAGTACTTAAAAACTCTTCAGCCTTTCCACTTGTCCGTATGTAGCTACTGCTGCCTTAACTGCTACTAAGCATGTATCTGCTTTCTAAGCATCTAAATAATCTTTTGCCTTTTTTTTTTTCCTAAATTTTATTACAGAAGCCTAATTCAGATGGTGGATTTTGCTGCTTAGCCAGGTGCTTGTCCCTGTAAATCTGGTTCTGAATTTCCAGATGTATGTACTGACAAATATGTGCTCATGACTGTTTGCTTACATAGAACTAGTAAATACCTCGGTGACCTGTGCATTGTTCCAGCTTTCTCGTATGCATATGCAAGCTATGGGTTCACTTAGAAAATTCCCTTGGAGTGAGAGCTTCATGTGAGGGCTCACATACTTATTTCCAGGAAATTCAGGGCAGAATTTGGATCCTATCTGGCATGCCTTATGTGGTGGGAGTGCTTGGTAAAGGGAGCATACTAGGTATGTTCTGCTCACAGGATAACTCTGCACAAAAATCCTGGTGGATATATTTACATTGTCCAGGATTTTCAAGTATCAAGCAGCCACGTTAGAGCTACCACCTGACTATGCTGCCCAGCATCTGGAAATTCCAGGCAAATGGCCAATTTTATTTTATTTTATTTTTCCCAGGACAGAATTTCTGTGTGGAAAAAAAAGGCTATGTCTGGATAGACCTGGACATCTGGCAGCTTTACCTCAGATTATTCAGCTTCTCAGTGATGAAATGCAAAATAGAGTGCAGGTATTAAGAGTTCCTTGTTTGAAGCAGAAGCCATTTTTCCATTTCATAATTCTTGATGGTGTTTCTGTTGTCAAGATTAGATTCAGATGAAGAGAAGGTTATTAACTGGAGAAACTAATTCTGATGCCATTTCAAGTGGAACTAATTTCAGTACATAAAATGTCGATAGCTTTCAGATTTCTGCATTTTATATACTACCAAGAATTTGTTTGGTTGCTTTAAATCCTGTCACATTGCCACAATTAATTACTAGTATTTTTGCCTTGCAATTGAAGTGATTACAAGTATGTAATTTAGCTTCAGGCAGCTTTTAGCCAAAACATAATTTAATATCCAGCTGTTTTTCCCCTCACGTCCCTCAAGCACCAGAAAACATTTAGCTTTCCAGACTCATCTTTTGAAGCCAATAGCCATGGTGTAAGCAGATTGAAGCTCTAAGAGAAGTACTGGAGTCTCAGTCCCTAGATAGGACTTTCTGCACTTCTGGACTTCTAGGTCACTACAGTTTTTACCAAGAAAGTGTTGAAAACCCTTTGCCCTGGAATGTTTCTCTTTTAAGTGCCATCTCTATCTAAATGGACCTTCCCTTTCTTCTCTTTTGTGTTTTGTGGCCAGAAAGACTCGAGTCAGTTGATTCTGTTCCAAGCTACAGCTACGCAGCGGTCTGAAAAAACAGAGCCCAAACTCATATCTGGAGTACAACCACTAATGAGAGGGGAAGATACATAATGTCTCTCTCCAAATGTCTCACTGCAGAAAGCATTTATAGGTTTTCTCATGATTCAGTAGGTGATACATTTTCCCCAGAGTCAGCACTGAACCTCCCATACGTTGTGTCAGGCAGCGCTTAACTGACTTTTTTTGATGAGGCATAAAAATGAGACTTTGCCTTTAGAACGTTAATGAGGGCTGAAATTAATGTTGTAGCTGGTACAACATCACGTCTTGCCTCCCCAGAGCACAGCTCAGGATGGGGAGAAGGTATCTGAGATTGTATGTTGTCCTTGTGCAAGTAAAGGGGCAGCTATGAGGTCAAGAAATTCAGCAGCTCTCCCCACCAGTCTCTCCACTTCTGCGCCTCAAAGACTCTGTGTGCTGTTCATAAAGCCAACCAAGCATAAGCTCTGGGATGATTTAGAGCAGGAGACTAATTTAGGTATTCCCAGAGGAACCTCTCTTTCTTCATTGATTACAGAGACAATGCAGGAATACAGGCTTTCTGGGTACTGCATGGAGAGGAGAGATGACTTGTCTTATTAGTATCTAAAATGTGTGAATTAAAATCTTTTGCATTCATAATTCTCACTGAATTTAGTAGAATCGTTTTGTTACTGTTGGATGTTTAGCCCTTATAAGTACATCTGGCATAATAGGAAGACAGTAAATTTTCTACTTGTGTTTTAAATTTAACTAAATCAGATATTATCATTATAACTTTCTCTAATGTACCTGTCAGAATATCTGAGCCTTTGGCAGGTAAATGTGTTATTTATTAAAAGTAGTGGCAGAATACCTTTCAAAAGAAAATAGTACATGGTGTACAAAATGTGTTGCAAATTCTAATAACCTAAAATACGGCTAATTTGGAAGATGAAAAGCTTTCTGTAAGTGGCAAACTATTAGAATGGGTTTTTTCTTCTTACTGTAAAACTTCACTAGATGTCAGTGTGGAAAGTATTTTTACTTAAGTGTTATGTGAACTGTAGAATGAGAAGTGTTAATTCCTTTAACACATGCAGATTTAGGATGGCAATTATTGGAATTGGGTAGTTGGGGTGTTTCTCAATATGTAATTTATTTGTAGAAATGCAGTTTTGGAACAAGAAAAGCAATTTTGATAAGTTCACACTGAATCCTGAAAATTGTTTCTGTTCAAATAGACATAAAAAGTTAAAATTTGTTTCAGTACTTACAGAAATTTTTGAGATTTGTATTATAAATCAAAATGTTATTTCAAAACACAATTAAATACAATTTTTAGGATTAAAAAAAAGATGACTTCTTGGCTTTTTGTTTTTATATTTTTGATTATTTTGAGTCAGCAAAAATTTTAATTATATTCTACTGCTCTTGCTTTGTGAAAACTGGACTTGCTTATATGAGGGTAGCAAGTATATTTTCACATAGCTCAGTAGAGGGCTTAGGCATTAAGTTATGCATTTAGAAAAGAAAAAAAATGCATTCATATTTATATATGTTGAAGTTTGATTAAGGAAAGCATTCCTAATTGTTGTGCTCTGCATTTTTTCGACTTTATTATGTGTTTATTATGACATTTGACAATCAGACTGTCTCTGTTCCTACATGAGAAGATTTGGTTGTTTGGAGCTTTTTGTTGTTGTTTTGTTGAAGCTTTAAGGTTTGGTCTTCCTCTGAGCCAGTTGGAATTTTCCCTTTAAAGGATTTCCTTTGTGTTTCTGAACCGATAGACCAAGCAAAAGGTAGTGGTTTAGACACTGTGTGGTACCTTTAGTTTTGCTGTTGCCAGGAGTAGTTTACCGGGATGACCCTGACTGAACGGCAGGCAGCGAACATCTGAACACAGGTATTTGTGCTGGAGTACAGCACTGAAGAGGACACCCTCTCCAATCCTGTTCTGTCTGCTAGTACAGCCATGAAAAGCTGGAGACTGGGGGAACATGGGCTGCTTATGTGCTGGCTTCAACTGCCAGTTTACCACTTCTCTGTTGAGGTTACTTTTTAACTGAAAGCTAAGAGACCTTTTTGGTTTTTGGAGTTACGTAGCCATTAAAAAACAATCCTTTTAAGATACGATAAAAAATGTTGACTCTGCAGGAGTTTGCATCCAGAAGTTGTATTTTGTCTTCATTATTTCGAACCATAAGTATCTTCCATTTAGAGGAAAAAAGGGGTTTTTTTGCCTAAATACTGGTGTCACAAACTCACACTCTGTGTGAGTCCTTACAGAGACATTAGGTGAACTTTCAGTAGCATGTCCATTATTCTGAGAAGGCTGACATCAGTGGAACCAGTTAACCCTATAATTTGGGTACAGCAGATCATTCTTTAGTAAATACTCAAGAACTCTTACTGAAAGTTCCTTTTTTATTTGTGCGACTTTGAATAAAAGTGAAAGCTTTTACTTTTGCTAATAAGGATCACATAATTCTTAATGCAGGAGTTTGATGTTTTTCATATTCAAACTGGACTTTCCTTTTGCATACATTGGGTAATGCTGTGTTACTAGTAACTGTGGAACATGGTGCTGGGTTCACTGAAATATGCAGAAAGCACATTGGAAAATTTAAATTTCAAATATATATTAACAGCAGATGCATTATAAGGAATTTTGAGAGGTTTGTTAAAACATTGCGAAGAGCTCACATGTAATTTAACTTAAGGTGTGATAAACCAATATTTAAGAACTTAAAATCTTCTAGTAGATTTAATTTATGTTTCATAGATTACACCCACGCACTGAAGAGAAGGAATTTTTTAATTACTGCTTTGTGTAACACTTCCTTTTTCTGAACTGATACCTTAAGGGCGTTGAGTTTATATCCTCTACTTCATGATGTTTAAGTGACTGTAACAGGACAGGTACAGCATATGAACGAGACTTTACAAAGGCACCTTGAGAAATAGTCTTTTAATGTTTTTAAAATAGATGATTTATTCCTCTTGCTGTTTTCACTATCAGTATTTTGTGATGGCTGACTCGGCAAACTCTGCAACTCTTGTTTCAGGCTAAGAATGCTTGTTTGTGACCAGTCCACAGGAAAGAACGTGCTGTTGCCTTACTTTTCACCCCTTTCTGTGATTAAGTAAAGCATGAAGACCTCAGAGACTAAATCACACTGAACCCACTCCGGCCTTTCTTGCATAGTTTGCACCATGGATCTTCAGCATGTTTTATTCTTTTCAACTGGGAGATCTTACACTTTTGTTTCCTGTTTGGAAGAAAGTAAAAATTTGGGGAAAACTGCACATAATATTTAGCAGGTTCCTCCTTTTGTACTGTTGGGTTGCAGGGAAACCAAGATGTAGCAAAGCCAAGGAATGCCAGCTTTGAGAACCTCTGCTGGAGAGCACTGCCATTCTGACCTTAAGGTGGTTGTATCTATACTTAGAACTGGTTCATCTTTATGCACTCAGCAGTTTACTTTTCTTTGCAGGGTCCTTTCAGAAACCCCAAGGGTCTTAGTGTTAGTTCCAGGCTTATGTGGATTTTTTTCTTTCTGTTGGAATGTTTTGGTTTGTTTTATAGTGTGGGTTTTGGTTTTTTTTTGCTTTGTTTTATATACTGGAAGGAACAGTTTCTGCACTGAATATTACTGTGAAATGAAATTTATGCTAGCATACTCAGAGACAAGGTTTAAGCCACTAATTTGTGTTTTATAAAATAAATAAATGTGCACCTGCAAATCAAGCTGGATGTGAAAGCATACAAATCACTGATGAAATGTTTGAGTACTTTCTCCTTGGAACTGAAAGCTATATAACCCTTGTCAGTTTTGATGATCTTTACATAGAAGAAAACTCAGTATGCTTAAGTGCTTACTAAAGTATGGAATGATTTGGTCATTATATTAGCTTTTACTTAATTGCATTTCCCATGGCATTATCATGTGAAAGCGTATGGTCCAGAGTTTGAGATTGTAGGTGTTTTATTGGTCCATCTGGAAGCAAGCAGAAGATTTGGATTTTGAGAGATCACTGGTACACCGTGTACTGTAACTCTGGGAACTGCCACTGTAATAAGATTTTATATTGCTCCTTGGGAAATGTCTGCATTGATTTCTGTCAGAGACTGGATGAAATATTTTTCTGTTGAACTGCCTATATTCTATGCAGATCTTAGGAAGGAATCAAAAGGACACAAAGCCAGGTTCTGCATCTAGTCTCAGCTGTCTCCCTGGCGTTGAGAAGTATACCTGTCCAAGCATATGCTGTAGCCTTACCTAAGTGTATTTTATGTATTAAATATTATAATTATGTAGTTAAAGGATGTTGTGAATGAAGCTGCACAAAACGGTATATTTTACCTTGCCCTTCTCTTTTACCAAAGACTGTATGCCAACGTGTTTGGCATAAGTTCAGCCTTTGCTCTACTTTACAACCTTTACAAGCTTTGTTCCTTTCATTCCTTAAGCAGAACGATGCTCAGCTTGGCTGTAGTTTACACTGCACTTCCCGAGTCCTGGGATTTATCCTCTCTTGTCTACAGCTTCTCACTCTGCTCATAAACCACAATTTGGAATATTTATGACACAGACTTTTGTAACAATTTATGGGAGTCTTTTCATCTCAAAGAAGATTAAAGTTGACTGATCCATGCAAGATTGCTGATTTTCCATTTAGAAGAGTTAGGCATATGGTAAATGTTTTGAAAGAAGATACTCTATTGGGAGAGCTAGAACTGGTGATTCTGGTTTACTCTCAGTCTAAAAAATGGGTGGAGAACAAAATGAAGAATTTAATGCAAACAGTTATTTTGCGGACTCTGTGTCGTGGATACTGCAGGAGAATTGTGTCCCATCTATTTATGCTGGTGTGAGGAAAAAAAAAATCATGTTCAGAAAATTCAAGACATCATCCTTTCCCATTTCCAGACTAAAAGCTGAAATCTTTTGCAGTGGGATGTTATTTTCTGGAGGATAGGGTAGGAAAGGATACTCGTGTTTTAGTAAAAACAACTAAGTAGTTTTAGGGTAGAAACATCTTCCACCACCTTCTGTAAATGTTTGCTGGAGGGAAAGTTTTGTAAGACTGGCATGCAAATATTTGGTCAGTACATGCCAGTCTCTGGTGGGCAGAAGTATACAGCTTGGTGAACTGACTTATGTGAGAGGGGACTGTTAATAGCACAGTCCTCTTCTCACGGTATGGTTGTCTCCTGACAGTTTTCTTGTGTAGTAATTGAGCCCTTAATTTTAGAAGACATAATACGTTTGAGAGTTTGTTTGCACTAAAACCCATGGCCATGTATAGTAAGTGGATAAATAAATAATAAGGTTATAGCTGACAGAGATGCTGCTTTTGAAAGCAGGCTGTTTAAATTGCATATCCAGCCATATGTGTATTGTGGATGCTACCCTAAGAATCAGAACATGAATCACCTTGCTCCTGGTCTCCGAATGCTGAACAGGAGTGACACTGCTGATTTGCTTTCTGTTCTGTGTTTCATAGAACCACAAAAAGCTTTGAGTTGGAAGGGACCTTTAAAGGTCATCCAGTCCAAACCCCCTGCAGTGAGCATGGACATCTTCAACTAGAGCAGGTTTCTCAGAGCCCTGTCCAAACTGACCTGGCATATTTCCAGGGATGGGGCATCTACCACCTCTCTGGGAAATCTGTTCCAATGATTCACCAACTTCATTGTCAAAAATTTCCTCCCTTTTCCTCCTAAGTCTCCCATCTTTTAGTTTAAAGACATTACCCCTTGTCCTGTCTCAGCTGGCCCTGTTAAAAACATAGTCCCCATCTTTCTTATAGGTCTCCTTTAAGCACTAAAAAGCTACAATAAGGTCTCCTCAGAGCCTTCTCTTCTCCAGGCTGAACAGACCCCACTCTCTCAGTCTGTCCTCATGGGAGAGTTGTTCCATCCCTCTCAACATGAAAAGGGGACAGTGATGGTGTTCTTTGGGTTCCGTTGTGGATGTGGTATTCTTTCCATCCTGGAGGTAAAGTTAATGACATTCACAAATTTCATACTCTCTGTATTATTTGCTTCTGAGCCAAAATGAACTGTGGTCACCAAGGATCAATGCAAAATTGTTAGCTAGAGAATTTTTTTTCGGTAGCAGGGCATTTAGGTTTATAACTGTACCAGAAATATTTGTATCACAAACCAAAATTTCCCTTTGCTGAAATTAGTAATGTAGAGGCTGACAGTTTATCACCAGGCACTGCAGGAGTCCCTGGTTTGGGGCTGCAAGCACCAGGTATTCCTGCTTTGCTCTGAAGGGATACCCCTTTGGCTGCACCCTGAGGTGTACCTTTTTTTTTCCACCCAGAAATTCTGTCCAGGTTCTAAATGAAAAATTGAAATGTCAGTTTAAAATGAGAAGGAGCAGACAGATTTTAAAAGGATTTTAGGTACTTACAGCCTCAAATAGCTACCTATGAAGATTTCTAAGAATAATTTTGTGCTTAACCCCTATTGCTTTTCATCCACCTAAGAATATAGATATATTTTTTAAGTCTTTATCTTTGCGAACCTTTTGTAGTTTAGTAAGGGTAAATCTGAAGGAACATCAGAGTGTGAAATGGGACACAATTCTAATTGGAAGACTTTTCTCTTAAACCTTTTTTGAGGTTTGTCTATATACCTGCCCTTGCACTTTGAATTAATGCAATGTCAAGTAATCCTGTATAGTTCAAAATACTCTTGAGAATGTTTCATTTATTTTTACTGCAAGTGCTACATAGGAAAAAAACCCCAAACAAATAACAAATGCAATGCCCCAGAATAAAAATAGTAAAGCTTTGAAAATTGTATTTACAGCACTGGCTTTGGAGCCTTGCAGTCAGCTTCTTCTGAAGGCTGTCAGGATACTCACATCAAGTGTTTCAGTAGTTTTTCAGTAAGAATTTAATGTGAAGTTATGTTGTAGTTAGAAGTCCACACATCTTTGAATATCATATTTAGAGATAAAGCTTGAATTTAAATGGTTCTTAGATCTGATATTTGCCTGTCAAGGAGGAGTCCTGTGGTGTAAAGGGATACTGTCTTCTGTTCCCTTCTGCCTCCTAAGTAATGGTGCAGAGGACACTGCAAGGCTGTTACAACAGTTGGGCTTTGTCTGCCTCCCACATCGTATTTGCTAATGTAGATTTATATTCATAATTTAGCTGATGATTCGTTTGCCAGTACATAGCTGAATACTTTTAGCTCATTTGGATGTATTTGTATTGATGTAGCAGTCATCATGGAAGTGAAATGTATGTGTTTGTATCTGGATCTTTGTGGCAGATGTGTAATACAAAAGAGCTACCACTTTGGCATGACCACTTCCCTGACTCTGCCTACATTTTGAGTGTTTCCTAGTTATGATCTGTAATCGTGGCTTATAGTGATGTTCATCTGCCTCTTCAGGATGAAAATAGCACAGTTCTGCTTCCCTTTTTTTTGTTCTCGTGATGTTGCAAAGATAGTGCAGCATGGTACAGACACTGCGGAAACAGAACTTTATAGGGTACTCTTTCTCAACTGCCATATTGGTTCTGAAAACAGTTTGTAACCTGGCTGTCTCCATTTGGCAGCTGAAAAGCAGGGGGTTGCAGCCAAGGTTTTAGAACGTGCAGATGACTCAAGTTCTGTGTGGAGTTAAGTATGTTTAAATTATTCTGTGTGGGTAAGTATGTAGGGAACAAAAAAGGTAAGGATGAGAGGGGAATAGATACTTGCTCACACACAACCCTGCCCCCCTGAGAAGTTTTAATTATCCTCCTTCAAATTCTTCATTTCTGTCAATATTAAAGCTACAGCATCGAACAGTTCTGAGTAGTGGGATGCTGTGTCTCAGTTTAAGTTCATCTTCTCCCCTTGTGCAGGCGGAGGAGAATGAAGACACGAGGAAGCCTGAGGACAGAAGGGCCTGGAAGGGAGGAGTAGCAGCAGCAACTTCACTGCTTGTTTCCCTTTAGTTTACACAAATGTGGCCATGCCAACACCACACATTAAAAAAACAAACCACAAAACACACTAAAAATTCCTAAAATAAAACTTAGTAATGGGGATACTGAGCTATCTTTGTAAGTTCAGTTATGGCTGTGGTTAATTAAGTTAAAATGCTTCTCCAACCATGTTGCCCTGGGTGCCTTGTTATTGAATGAAGGTAAAACAGGGGAGGAAATAAAACTCCCTTGTTTCTTTATTTGCTGGAGCATTTATTCCCCTTATCCATACATGTATTGTGGGAACACCAAGCATAACAAAAAATGTTTGCATTTAGTTCTGAATACAGAGAGGTACACGCTGTGAAAGCAAGCTCCAAAGCCTGTCTGGCTGCCCAGAGAGTTAACATTTCTGCGCACGTGATGGATGGCTTCGTTGTTCTAATGAAGTGTGGCTGTTGTTGGAGGTTGTGGTCACAGGAGAGATGCAATCCGTCTTTAATGAGGGGCAGTTCTATGGAGGCCTTGAATGCCAAGGGAGAGATGTGGCAGTTCATTTTTTATCAGATGTAGAGGGTCAGTGTGGAGACAGCACCTAGTTTTCATTATAAAGTTCGGTTTTCATTATAAAATATGAGAGCTGTATCCTGTGCAAACTTCAACTGGTTTAGATGTTTTGGCTTAGCTCCCAAGTGTCATGAGCCTGGAGGTTGCAAATGCATGTATTTGTATGGCCAGATCTCTGATCAGATAGGGAAGTCAAAACCCTGGCCATGCATAGATTGTGTTAGACTTGCCTTCCTGAGCATCCTTAGGAACAGAGGTCTCCTAGGCTGCGTACTAACTAGCAGGCAGTGTCTGTCATCGAGGGGAACATTATGGCCTAGGGAAAGTCTTCAGAGCAATTCCCATCAATACAGATAATAGGTGTGTATTTTAAGTACCTCTGAGGATCAGGAGCTCATGTTGGGGCAGAATCTGGAGGTGGATCTTCTCATTGACCAAATTGTATAATGTGTTCCCTCCTTTTCTAGACTGCTTATAGACATTTGAGATTGTTTGTGATGAGGACAAATGAGTCCTTTTCATTCAGGTCAAGAAGAAACAAATCAAGGATAACTTTTCTTCACTGAACTAGCCATAGTTGGAAGAGAGTACCAGGGATGGAGAACTAAATAATCCCAGTCTCCTTACATGTCTGGTTTGTTTAACACTGGTTGTATTTAAGGTCTAAAAATGAGAATGTTTTCTCATAGTAGATTTATTTCGTATTTTAATTGATTAGCCTAAATACTAGACTGAATACTGATTTTGTGTTTGATACCTGTTTGAGGAGAACATAAAATGCTTTCTATAAGCATGATGAATGCTGATTATCTTTTTACCCCTTTCCTTCTACTTTTAGGCCTGCAGGAGAAGGGTGCTGCTTAGAAAAGGGAGGGATAAACATAACAAAGGGAGGGATAATCAGAGAATGGTAGGAGTTGGAAGGGCCTCTGGAGATCATAAAGTCCAACCCCCTTGCCAGCACAGGAACACATAGGACACACCGCACAGGAACATAGCCAGGTGGGTCTTGAATGTCTCTAGAGAAAGAGACTCCACAACCTCTACGGGCAGCCTGTTCCAGGGCTCTGTCACCCTCACAGTGAAGTTGTTTTTCCTTGTGTTGAGGTGGAACGTCCTGTGTTTCACCTTGCTACCATGACCTCTTGTCCTATCACAGGCTATAACTGAAAAGAGACCTTCTACTTGACACCCACCCTTCAGATATTTGTAAACATTAATAAGATCCCCTCTCAGGCTTCTTTTTTCCAGGCTAAACAGCCCCAGGGCTCTCAGCCTTTCCTCATACGAGAGATATTCCAGTGCCTTAATCATCTTCGTAGCTCTCCATTGGACTCTCTCTAGTGTTTCCCTGTCCTTGAACTGGGGAAGCCAAAACTGAACACAGTACTCCAGATGTGGTCTCAGTAGTGCAGAGTAGAGGGAGAGAGGAGTCTCCCTCTATTTGGTGGCACACTTTTCTTTATGCACCCCAGGAAACTTCTGCAGGGCTCAAGGGTAGTTAAAAGCGGGGTGCATCTGCTGTGGTTCACTGACATGCCTATTCTTAGGTTTGTTCTTTGGACATGCTTTTCTGAAAGGTGGCAGGAATCGCCGGCATTGTTGGTACAGAACCAAAACTAGAAAGTAGTGGTGTATTCACCAGAAAATGGGAAGTTTGACTCATGCGTAGACTTTCAAAAGCAGAATGTGTTGCATACCTACCTATTCACTGAACGTAGCGGTCAGGAGTAAAATATGTAGTGTGATCACAGCTCTCTCTTGGTCTTTCTTGTTTTGTGTGTTCAAGGCTTTATTTAGTTTGACAGTTTCAAACTAAACAGTTAACAGATTTAAGTACCTAAGAAAGGACAGTTGCAAATATGCTTCCTTTTTGATTTGAAAAGATTTACTTTTTACCTGTCTCTTTTCAGCCCAATTCCTGTATTGTGTTCATCATCCTGGTATATGAACAAACAGCAGATAAACTCATTTAGAGGAGAGGAGGGTTTGCATGTGACAATATTTATCTTATTGACTTAAAGATTTCTTTAAAAAGAAATTCTTCAAACATTTTTGCTTTATTTTCGTTTCTCTTGTAGGTTGATCCAGCTTTGAAAGAAAAATTAAAGCAGAACACTGTGACACTGGAATCGGAATATGAGGTAAAATAAATTTGTTGCTTGAGGCTCGTAACCTTGGCTACCCTTGATTACCCTGGCCGCTGGTGGGTTGTATCTGTCCCTAACTAAAATTAGATCAGCCATCTGCCTTTGACTCACTGATGTCCAATAAAAACAAGGTTTTATGTAAAGAAAGGTTTTTGAACATTCAGTGCTTCTTTCTGAACACAGCATTACCTTTATGTCGGGGTGCCAAGTATAGTGGCACAAATAAATTCCACTACTTCTGGGGTTACTCTAGTCTATAAATGTAGAGATGGAGATGGAATGGCCATAGGTGGAATGCCAATTTGTGTATGTCAACACTTCTTGTATGAATTTTGATGGTCTTTAGACCAAGTTAGGGAACATTGTGCTTGACCCACTTTCTGTTCTTTCTTGCTTCTGAAGCTTATGTGTATCTTGCAAACAACTGCTGTTGCTTTTTCACCATTTCAGAAAATTTTATAGATAAATATTTCTCTCATTCCTTAACAATGTGTTTTTTTACAAACATTACTGAGCTCCAGAATGGCTGCTTTGGCCAGTTTAATACCCAGAGTTTCATAAATCTTCCAGCCTGGAAAAAGCCATGTTAAAAAAAAAAATGGAAAAAGCCTCCTTGTATCTAGAAACAAAGGATAAAGCTATCTAAGATAATTTTTAATGTTTTAAAATGACTTGGATCGAATGTCCAGCTAGCACTTTGTCTATCTCTCTGCTCTTTATGCTTTTTCTTCCTATGGCACATTACTGTCAAAAGTCCTTGAAGAGCTTGATTGCACCCACATCTCTCAGATGTCCAAATGGCAGTACATGGTCTTGCTTTGTATTTTATTACTCTTTTGTGATTTGTCTTAAAAAAAAGAAAACTCACATGCCTAATTTCATGGAACATCTGTCTACCTGCCAGGTTTGTGATAGTGTTTTGCCATTATTGCCAAAGTTTTGGTCTCTCCCTCTTCTACAAAGAACTGTGGTTTATAGTGTAGGGAGTAGAAATATTTGGTCCTTGAGTATGTCTGAAAAGCTCCAATGAAAACTTAAAACATACAAATCCATTAAATTCTGATTGCAGCTGGGATTATTGTGTCTCTCGCTTTCCACAGAAGATACTGTAGGGCTGCTCTGATTTATTTATCTGGAAGAACCACAGGCAGTAAAAAGAGCCACATCTCTCCGTTTTAACTCACTACCTAACCTCAAAATTAACTGATCTGTATTCAGATATACCTTGCTTTCTCACCAGAAGATAAGTAAATAGTTGAAGGATAATATTTAAATGGCCCTAATTGCATTAGCTTTATGGAAGAATCAATGATAATGAAATACAACTGGCATAACAACATATTACAAGTCTACTGGGCAATGAGGCTCTTTCCTGATGGACAGAAATGACAGAGGCTATCTTATTATTTTCTTAATCCAAACTACAGAGAGTTCCCAGGCTGAAATTCTTCTAGAGCACCATTTGGGTGTTACAGAGAGAAGAACAGTTCAGCAAAAGAAATGGACTTGCGTTTCCACATAATGTAAATAGATTCAGATTATTGTTTTGAACTCTAATCTCAACATATACTTTACTATGGGTACCAACTTGCAAGCACTAGCAATATGCCCACGCTTTGCAGGCTCCACTCAGTATGTGAAAATTTTCGTCCATGTTACATGGACAGAATCTGACTTCAGGCTGATGTTTAGGAGAGTAGCTTTCTCTGGTCCCCATGTGTTCCAGGCTAGGAGGTTTTGGGTGGGTTTTTCCCCCCTCTATTTATTTTTTTTTTAACTCGTTCAAAATACAGCTCATAATAACATCCTTTAATTCTATATATAGGTCACATTGGAAGATTACACTAGTGCCTGTTACTAAATATGGTATTATAAGAGATCAAGGACAGTTATTTAAAAAAAAGTTGCTCTTTTCATATGTAAAGCCTATTTTACAATATTATTAGCATTATATCTGCAGCTGTTACTGAGGATACCAAGCCAGCTCTTTTGAAGCATGGTTGCCTGATACATGTATATGTCCATTGGCCCTCCCTAAGACTTTCTAAAATATCTTCCTGTCCTTACAGGAATGTACCTATTGAACATATACTAAAGTCTTCTAGAATTTCATAATTTCTGCTGTAAGCGTGCACCTTTATGGGTATATTGCAAAAGATAAAGACATTTACAGTATTTCAGGCATCCTGAAGTCTGCATTTTGTCTCCAGCGTGGAGGTGGTGGTGATGAAAAAAGTTGTAATCACAGATTTACTCAGTTTACTGTGAGGAAATTAGCATAAAGACATTTTCTCACCTTCTGATATGCTAAGTTGCATCTTCTCAAACTATACAAAATTTACTTTGTTTCGTATAGGAGTATTTCTGGCCAGGATACTATTTTGAGAGAGAAAAAAATTTGCATGTATAATTGGTACTGCATTTCTCGTATCTCAGATCTGTTAATAATGCCATTTATCTTGGCCTTGGGACATACCAGAGGAGCAAGATACCTTTGCACACTTTCTTCATTTACGCATTCCTCTCACACACTTCTGTGTCCTCATATGTCCTTATTAGTCCTTGCTGCTCCCCTTTGCCTAATAAATCACAGCTCTGTCCACTAGTGACACTGGTACTAATGTGAATGTAGCTCTGCTGCTGAGCTGGGCCTTGTAGAACACACTGTAAAAAATGACAAGTGTTTGACCCGTGACTAAAGCCTAGAGTATTTTATTTGAAAGCATAAAAATATTGTTTGAAAGAGAGGGATAAGAAACTGATTCATGTCTTGGGTGAAAAACATTGTTGTGGATGTTTAACAATCATAGTACGTTCCTTTTCATTTGTTTAAATGCAATCTCAAAATAATATTCCTTAATCTGGCACTTGGTTTCTGTACTTCTGTGAAATGAATGGTCTCGTACACAGTATAAAATACCTGGCCTCGGTCAGTTACATCAGACCCCAAAATAAAGAACTGTTGTTTAGGTTTTTTCAAGCAAATAAAACCATCTCGAAGAAGAATTTATTAACATTTTACAATGGAAAAATCAGTTAAGTTTGAATCAAGTGTGTGATATCCAGTGGGAACCAATGGCAATTGAAGGTAGAGAAAGAAAAAAAAATCACAATGTGAAGGATTGCTATGGAAACAGTAAATGAGAAATTATAAAGCAGAGAAGATTGATAAAAGACACTAAGGACATCAGAGAGTTGTCTGATAAGTAAGCTGACAAAAATATGGGTAAGAGGATGGTGTTGCAGCAAGCTAAGAATAAAGTAATGAGTGTGTAAAGTCAAGAGTAACCACATTGACAAAGTAGCAACATTCAAAAAATATATTTGCATTTCTCTTGGAGAAAAAAATTCTGTTATATTGAAATCAGAAGAGACGAGGGGTGTACTTCCAAACCTCTTCATAACCAAACGATGGTATTTAACATCCACTAGGCTCTGATGGTTTATATCCAAGTTCCAAGAAAATGCTGGGAAGACTTCAGTGGCTACTGAAAATCTCAGTCTGGGAATGATGGTTCTCTGGGGATCATCACTGGGTAGGAAGGTGATATTTTTAAGTGTTCTGTGATCTGGGCAATTGAGTACTTTATTCAGTGATACGGAAGAAATTGTAAACTATTATTGATGTGCTAGTGACAGGAAAGTATTGAAATATTAAATGTATGACAAGGCAGGGACAGAGAGCTGGTTGTATTGCTTGGTATGCTGGTTCTGTTAAATGAGCAAAGTACCTTTTAAAGTAGCCAAAGTTATTTGTTTAAAAAAATGGAAATGCAGGCCAGAGTGGACTGCATTACAGAAAGCACCGCCAACTCATTCTGGGGAAAATTTAGATAGATGCCTTGATCCTTCTCAGATAGAAGTCTTTCTGATTTGATTTTGAAGACCTGTTCATTCTGACAGAATGAAAGGTAGTTTTATGTGCAAGTTATTTGTGTACAGTACATTCAACAGTATTGCTGAGAAGTAGCTTTACTGTCACTGGCAGTGACTAACACTCATACTACTATCCTCTTCGGACAGGGATGGTAGCCACAAAGAAGCAGCAGGAGGATTTCTTTTTTTTTTTTTTTTTTTTTTCCAATGAGAAATGTGCTCAACAGCACTAATTGAGTGGTAGCCATTGATGTCACTGAAGAAACCTGTTTATGGATATAAGGATTGAAGTTGCTTTGTTAACACTTAGCCAAAACCATAGTTTCTACGCTGAGAAAAGCATTCTGTTTGAGCATATAAATTGACAGGCAAGTTCTGGAAGGCAGATGAGTGGAAAATCAGCAAAAAAGTATAGATAAGAAACAAAAGTCCTAAACTGCACTAACTCTATGTGACTGGTACTGGAACTAACTGATGCCAGGATAGAGGAACAGAGAGATGCAGAAGATTTAACTCACTAGATCAGAAAGGTTGACTACGTTAATGAAGTTGATTGCTGATTTGAAGGAACATGGGTACTGTAAGGTAGCTATTTAATGGCCTGAATTTAAATTTAATTTGATGTTATTGTCATAAACCTTCTTTAGTTGTTTCTTTTGTTATGCCCACACACTTCTGTTAGTAGTTTCATAGTGCCAACTGATTGTTTTTTCTTGCGGTAATCTCTTAGCCCTTTGCTGTGACATTCGTCCCAGCTTTTTACGTAAGAAACCTGTGAAAAGATTATTTTTCAGATCTCTTTAGAAGTTAAAAACCACCATGTGTGACTTATGGGTCTAATATATTTTGATCCTCACATACCTCTTAGAATATCTTTTTATCATTATTAGAAGGACATACACTGCCAGATTTTATATACATAAAATAAAATTCCATACTTCCAAGTATTCATAGTCCTGTCAAGATGTTTGAAATAATCTTCTCCGTGATGTCAGCAGGCTTTTGTGGACTCCAGACAGGGACATGCTGTGGAAATCCATATGCACTTCCTACCAGCCACAGAACTGTCACTTTTTGCTCTTACTGCTCTCCTGCACTGTAAAAGATCACATCTTCCCTTCAGCCAAGCTCACCTTTATATAGTTGAAAATGATCCTACAAACATCCCAAAAGTCTATCCCTGGCTGCTCCTCTTTTAGAGGGTTGTGTTGCAGTAACTAGGACATACCTTTCCTAAATTCAATATGACAGAACATTGGTTGGCAAGATCAAGCACTCAAAAGCTGGGAAATTTCTTGGTCCTGTTAACTTAGCTGGGTCTCCCAAGCTGAAATTCAGAGAGAAACCTTAGTAAGTAGTACTTTTTCTGGGACACATTAGCTATAGGTTAATAAAACTTCCATATACAAGGGAAATGAAAATGATCCCAGATGTACTTCATTGCTTAATTAAAAGTGGAATTTGCTGAATTTTGGATGCTTGATCTTGAAGATGCACTACTGCACTCATGCTGTTCTTTATGTTGGACGTTTCAGAGTTTCATTTTGGCTTAAGAAAAGAAAATAAGCTGAAAGTACATGACCTATGTATGAGTTCTCTTGGCTTTACCTGTACAGCTTGTGAATCTTTTGAACCAAGAAGTCCATCTTGGGTCATCTCAGGTGTAATGCATAAATGGCATGGGGTTATCCTCTGAGATTTAATGTGGGTTTTAAGACATTTTTAATTTTAAGAAGGAAAGCTGCTTGTCAGTTAGGAGTAAATCATGGCAAACCCTAATTCCTAGATGGAAGTCTATCTGCCTAATGTTATGTTATTTTAAAAATTCAAGGCTGTGTAATCATGTAGCTTTAATCCAATGCTATAATTGTTCACTTTACTGAGTAATTTGTGTCACTATAGCATCTTCACTCTGCAAACATTAATTAAACTCTTATGACACCTCTGAGATGGAGAAAAATCCTGTTCTCATCCTTCAAATTGGGAAAATAATGCACAGTCAAACTGGTGCTCCAGTTACTTGGTATACAACTTTTACAACATCGCTACTTAAGTATGTTTCTGGTCTCTCTCCACCTGGTGACTCTTTCAGCTGTGCCAGTTCCAGTGTTTGCATAGTCTTATGCATAAATAGGATTAATTCCTAAATAATATTTATTTGTTTTCCTAAACGATTTCATTTTTTTCTGATTGGTGGATAGCCCCATATAGTGCTGAATTGGCATAATTAAAGGGAAAATAACCCATGGGGAAAGAGTCTCTTAAACATTCTCACCATAAGTTAATCTAATTGTGCCATAGATGAAAGGAATAGGATCCCACTGAAGTAAGCAACTAAACCTCTATTGGTTTCATCTGCAGTTTTTGCCAGTCTTCAGCAAAGCCAAAAAGAAAAGCAGCTTTCTGGATGTTTACATACAAAAAAAAATGAAAACATTTCTTCCCTTCCTGAACCAAAAAAGCCTTGCTTACTTGCTTGTATACTAATAACTTAAACATTCCCTAGTTGGAAAAAATTACTACTTTTTATTCTGAGAATCAAGTCACTGATCGGCAGTTAAGTCACAGATTATTAAATTACTGATTGCAGATACTAAATTAGATCACAACCTAAACAAAGTAGCGCCAAGTTTATATTAAGAAAATAAAATGTCAAAAAGGTGGCTCTGAGAAAGAGTTGTAAAAAAACCAGTAAGGCCATATCAATGTGATGATAAAGTTAAGATTTTCAGTCACGCACAAGACAGTCATTTCAATGTTAGCCTTCATTTTGTGCCTCTGCATCTATATGTCATCACAGAGTTCCTCTATATATCTTTTATGGTCTTCAAGCTGTTTTGACACCCTTGCAAAACCAAATCAGTTTAATGCATTTCTTTCACTGTGTCTTTCAGCCATGAGGATATTCTTCCTGACTCATCTTTTATCTGCAAATGGGTTTGCTTACTGTAATGATGGGAAATAATTGTCTCCGAATTAGAGCAATTTCTTTCAGTGATGCTCATCATAGAATTTATTGAATCAGACTCTAAAATAAACAGGATTTTCTTATCCCTTCTTTTGCGTGTGTGAAACAGACTAAAGCCAAATATTGTTTTGCAAGCAACAACCTTGAATTAAATCAGCCTGAGTACCAATAGCTCTAAATTCATCTCTGCAGATTTCAGTTTGTTTATTGTGACATAAAGACTATCCAGCAAGAGTAAAATTCAAACTCTTTTAAATTTTAATTTTTTTTAAGGCTGATAGAAGATTATGGCTTTTACTTAATATCAAGCCAGGCATTTGAGCCAGCAGTTAAGAAGTGAAGGTCTCTCTACGTCCGTATTGGTACTTTCACACCAGGCAAGCTGTTCAACAAAAATCTTGAAAGTTAAGTGCGTGACAAACAGTTGAACATTATTTTTTTGCATCTGCAAGCTGTGCTTGCCTGCACAGCTGCATTTTTTTTCTTGAATTTACAGCTTCTGACAGTCCCATACTTTTAAGAGGCAGTTTAGCTGATTTAGGAAGTGAATCAGTAGATTTAATGGACTACACTGATCTTACTTTAAACAGCTAATTTTAATCTCCTTTGGGCTATTTGAGACAAGCAGGAAGAGTGGTGCTGGTCTGATCTGATTACATTTCATTGTAGTCTCCAATGATTGACTATTTAGTACATTTGAACTGAGAGAAAAAGCTTTTTGGTTTTTAGATTGCGTTCCATATGGATTTCAATTTATTAAAAGCTGGAAGTAGTTTACCATCTTTATGTGATGTCTCCATGAAGTTAGGTGGGCAGAGTCCAGGTGGCTAAACATAAAAAAAGAAATTAAATAAGAAATTAAACAGATCCAGCCAGTTATAATGAAAGAGCTTGACTTCATCTGAGAGCAGAACTAGCTTCTTGCCTGAATTCTCCCTGCAGAGCGCAGGCAGGCTGAAGGAGCTGTGTAACTTTGCAGTTTGTGCTGCACCTCATTGATAGAAGGACTGTCAGTGGTCATATTCTTAGCACTAAGATTAATTTAAAATGTAGCTATGTATGTCTTTTGCCTACATGTAATGTAGCCACTTATTCTGGGGTGTACTGTTGTAAGAATTTCCATGTCAGTGACCAAGCAAAAAGGTTAGGTTTTGTTTAGTTGTATGTGAGATAGCGTCGTGATTTAACCCCAGTCAGCAGCCAAGCCCCGCACAGCCGCTGACTCACTCCCAGATGGTGGGCTGGGGGAAGAATTGGAAGGGTAAAAGTGAGAAAACTGTTGGGCTAAGATAAAGGCAGTTTAATAGGTGAAGCAAAAGCCCTACACACAAGCAAAGCGAAACAAGGAGTTCATCTACCACATCCTATTGGCAGGCAGTGGTTCAGCCATTCCTGGGAGGGCTGGGCTCCATCATGTCTAATGGTTCATGGGAGGATAAACAGCATCACTCCAAACATTCCCCCTTCCTTCTTCTTTCCCCATCTTTTTATGCCGAGAATGATGTTATATGGTATGGGATATCCCTTTGGTCAGTTGGCGTCAGCTGTTCCAGCTGTGTCCCGTTCAACTTCACATGCACCCCCAGCCTACTCACTGGTGGGGTGGGATGAGAAGAAAAGGCCTTGACTCTGCGCTTTGCTCAGCAGTTAGGACAACATCCCTGTGTTATCAACACTGTTTCCAGCACAGATCCAAAACACAGCCCCATACTGGCTACTAGGAAGAAAACTAGCTCTATCCCAGCCAAAACCAGCTGAGACAGATGCAGTTGAAAATAGCTGTACAGTAGGAAAGCAGAGCAGAATACATTTTCGGTCCCCTGTCACCAGTGATACTCCTTGTTATGCTTATCTGCATGCAACAGGAGTCTTCTATTCTTTCAAAACTTGATAGCATCAGTTTAGAAAATTGGATTATCTAATCATGCTGCCTTGTGATAACTGAACAGATACCTGGCCTGTAAACTGCTAATTTTCGCAGATACTGTCATGCGCTGGTAGGGACGGTGCGCTCTTCTTAAATTGCATCGAGGTATCAAACACAGTCTTTATACATAACACAAAATGCCAGTGATCTCTGTAAATATATTGAGGGTAAAAATAAAAATACAGCCTCTGGTATTCATTAGAATCTTTCGTTCTTTATACTTTAAATGACAAAATTTCTATCCGTAGATCTCATCTGTTTTGTAGTTTGGGGCAATACCATTTACTGCACATAACCCTCGGTGGTTTTATTCTGCCAGTGTATCACGTGGTTTTGAAGTACCTTGACGCTTTCTTTTGGAAATTGCCTAAATACTTTCTTGTACTGCTTTCTTTAGATTGTATAGTTTTGAAATATTTCCTTATTTGTACAAAAATCCTCTCTGAAAAGCCTTTACGAAATTGCAGGGGCAGATTAATAGGAACTTTTGGTAAAGATCTCCAGTATGCATGTCACTATGGGTTTTGTTGCATGCATTTTAAATGATGATTCTTGTTTAGACATTGGGATCTGAGTGCCTTTGGGATAGTTTAGATCCTCACAGCTGTGTGGTACCTTTGTGTATAAAAAAAATCAGCGTGCTTGCCTTGTGTTAAAGCAAAAGGTTATTTTCAGTGCAGTTTCCTTGAAGCTTCCATTGGAATCAGATGTTATATTCTGAATTTGCAGAGTGGGTAGTCATTGCTGCATGGAATGATGGGTACCTTCCCTTCTTCTCCCTCTTTCCTTGTCAGCTCAGATCCCTTCCAGTTGAAATGAAGTAGCAGCTAATCATAAGATGTATAAAGTAGTGAAGACAATTCTTCAGAAAGACCAATGCCAACTCCACTGTATAAAAAATTCAGTTGCTTCTACCTTGTGAAAGTCTGCTGTGTTTGTGCATGTGTTCTCATATATCTTCTGTTGGATGTTGCCTAATTTCTTTTGATATCTGACTAACCTCATTGCAATTTCTTCAATTGTAGTTGTGGCAGAAAACTTTTACATAACATGAACTAATAGCAGCAGGTCTGTTCTGCTGTAGCTGCTGAATTATTCTGTGACTATTACTCAAGTCGCAGAATATTATTCAACTCCCTTGGTATTTGCCATTTTTTTGGATGATTGATAACAGGCAAATTAGACCACAGGCTCAGGGCAGGGTTAAGTATTTTCTGGTGTATTTTTACAGCATTTGCTGAGATTAGGCCCTGATCACAAATCAGAGTTTTAAATCCCACTGCAGTACATTTCATTTACGGTATGCAGTATTGCCCTTTTCAGAACCGTGCAGAGTGATCCTAGTTCTGGTGGTGGTGCAGACCTTCTCACTGGTCTCCTGTTGGCAGAGCCCGGTTGTTTCTGGTGCAGTCCCTTCTAGACTGCAGGCTGGTGTGTGAGAGTTGAGGTCTGTGTCTGCTGGACTGCTGTGCTTCTGCCAGTGAGACTGTGAAGATGCAGTATGTGTTTGTCTTCTTCAACTGCATCATGCGGTAGGTGATGTCACGATGCCCCTTGTTCATTTCTGTGCACCTCTAAGGCTGGATAAATACTGCAGTCATTGGTACTTCTGAGTGGGGATGATAGGAATAGCTAAGGAGGTAATTAAAATCTAGATAGTTTTATAGTAGCTGACAGTTCAGCCAGTTAGAGTATCTCGTGTTTCACTTAGAGAGACCTGTCTGTGATAGTTGGGTGCCATGTGATGCAGAAAGCATCGCATGCCTCTCTCAAGTTAAAAACACATGGGTGGAAGGGGATTTCACTTTTAGTGTCTCTCTTTGTCTAGATAATTCATCTTTTCCAGTACTCTTTGTATCTGTGCTGACAGGATACTTCAGGTCACTAATTACTAATCTTCTCTTTGAGCTATACCAGTGCTTATCACTCCTACTACTTCAGTACTTGGCAGGCTTGCAGCTGTAGAACAGATCTGGAAAACAAGGTGAGAGAAGAAAGAATAAGTGAATACAGGTTATCTTCAGTTGCCTGCAGATGTTGAATAGTGCTTCCTATCCTACAAGATATTTATCTGTTGATAAGCAGATAATGCCCACCACAGCCATTTATGTAGCTGTATGGATAACATCCAATTTTTTTTCCTTGTAATTGAACTTCTCTTGCAGGATAGATGAAACTTTTATCAACTCAACAGTGATTCTGAGCTTCTTGTGAAAAAAAAAAAGGTGACTTCAAAGGTGACACTGTTATTTTTGCTGTTTGTCTGCAGAAGCTGGAAAAGTCCAACTTGGATAACTGGGAGAACATCAGAGGACCCCGTCTGTGGGAAGATTCCAGGACCGTGCAGAAGCAACGGCGGGAGGCTCTCCGTCTCAAGACAGAGTGACTGAACAAGCATACTTTGGTCCCTCTGCAAAGGAAAAAAAAAAACTATCAGGCTGGACTGTCTTATTTTTCAGTCCCCTGTCAGGAACAGACTTGGGGGGGATTGCACTGAACAATTTATGCTGGTGTATCTGTAAGTAACTGTGAGATCAATCCAAAACTATACTATATGAAGCGCTTTATTTGCATCCATTTGCACAGAGTTCTACAGGCTATATATATGAATACTCAATTAAAAACCCAGCTGGTTATTCTGATGAGAGTATCCCTTTTTAAATTTTTTTAAATCCTCGTTGTTCAAAACTGAGATGCTTCAGCAAAGAATAACATTTCAGGAGTCACTTGTCAGTACCAGAAAGTTGCCATCCTAATAAGAACAACAGTGCCATTGTCTAGATGTGTGTGGACAGGTAAATGCTGCTTCAGGGACCCTCTGCTTGACTTTAGGCTCATACTCTTGGAAGGGACTCCACAGGCATATGGGCTGTTTGGAACAGCCCATATGCCTAAATAATATTCTTCCAGGAGTATTTTCATTTCCATGAACTTGACTGTAGAGACACGTACAGTGTCAGCTGGTAATTGGTCAAACAACATTTCTTCAGCTGTGGTTAGGTTTTTATGATCAATGTACTGATACCTCTGTGCAGGCAGGTCCTTTGCACTGGAACTTCTCAGTTTCATCTGAAAGAATTCCTCCTCACTAAGATCTGTGATGTTTCTTTGTGAACAAGTATTGTACCAGAATCTTCTTGAACTGCTGTATAGTGGCAAAGCTCAAATTATTACATGTATATTTGTTCACAAGCACAGAATTATATTTTTTAATCTTTTGATGAATTCTTCTGTAATGGTTGTTTTTTATGCTCATCTTTGTGTGCTAAATATTTGCTGTTAGAGGAAACCATGCAGACACCCAGGACCCTTCTACTGAGACAGTTCAATAAGGAGACATCTAGTCAATTTTTTTAATTAAATGGAACTTTGGATAAGGTGTTAAAACAGTCTCGTGAAACTCCTCTTCAGAGGAATGGAGTAGTAAAGCACAGATTAACAGTAGGTTCTGCTTGCAAAGCATTCAGTGCCACCAATATGTAAGTCCTTTTGGAACTGTCTTTGGAAGACATGTGGTATTATTGCTCTGCAAGATGTGTCAAATGCAATCTTGATGTCCTTTTGGACATGTCATTTAGGGTAGTGTTCTTGTCCTCACGTAAATCTTACCTCATCACTGAATTTTCTCCAGTCTCAGTGATGAGGTCCAGTCTTTCTCTCAGGAAGAAGAATCAATATCGATTAGAGACCGTTGTAAAGCAGTTCAGAAAGCATGACATGAAATATCTTATGCATGCTTTGTGCATGTTTTCTTCTGATAGTGATGCGTGTTTTCTGGAACAAGATTGGAGCTGTGTGTTTGTGTGTTTCCCTGTTCAGTATCATATTTATCTTTAGTTCTAAAAAAATGTAATAACAAATTCAGCCAGCCAGGAGAGGAACAAGAGGACCAATACAAGAGTGAGGATCGTAAATGCTATAGGGAAACAGTGGAAAAACTGGACTGTGGAGGCATTAAGCTGTGCTAGATGTAGACAAGAAGGAAATTGATTTGTTTCATCATTCATTTTAGCAAAAAGATAAAACAATATTCTTAGGCAAATAAGATATAAAATAGGACAAATATGGAGTAATTTAAGCTGTGTACCTTGCTAAACAAACTCTTCAATTTAAATTCAGGTGCAGAATTCACAACATGGACCAACACTACCCCTGAAATAAGCACATGGTGTTCTAGGATCAGTGTGCGTAGGAAAAACTCTCTCTTCCCACAGGGAAAGAAGAAAAGATATTTCTCTTTTATGAAACCCTTAGGCTTATCAGTTTTCTTGATGAACAAAACACTAAAATACCCTCTGTATTTTCATTAATTTGATATCCTGCAAAGGCTATTTTGGGAATGGTCATCTTATTTCATCAGGTCTGAAATGTAATTGTAAATAATTATTTCTGTGGAGAGCACTTTTTATATTGCAATTTGGGACACAGTTTTAGCTGGTTTCTTGCTGGTTGTGCCATCCTCTCATAGCTCCAATTTTAACAGATTTTATGTAGTTTCTGACAGCAAATTTTAACTGCCTTTGAGGTGGCTTCTCTGGGAAGTGATGGATCTATCTTAGCATCTCTGAAAATCATTGACATGCAGTTGGAAAACTTTCCAACTTGCCCTTCTCTTCAACTTCTCCTTTAAGAGACAGCTCTATCTATTGACAGTCCACCAAAAAAAACCCACCCACTTTTTTTTTTAGTGCAGTTGACTCACTTATGAATTGAAAAACCTACAACAATAACTTTTGACAGGTGCAGAAGCTGTACTTCTCATAAAATGGGGAGAGCTATTTCAGCAGTTTCTCCTTATTGCCATGCACTTGGACAATGGCCTTGTGTTTTATGCTGTGCTTTTCTTAGCTGTTGAGTTAGAAATAATACTTATGAAAGGCATATTGAGAGTCAATTCAAGTCTCTTAAGTTGTCATGCATCCTAAAGTAGAAGGCAATATGGAGAACTAGAGTTCACAATGCTAGCAGTGTCTGCATATGTGGACTGAAAATCAGTTTTGGCATCCCTGTTTTGACAGCAACAGAGCCTCTCAAAGCAACTGTGGCAAAGTTGGTCTCTGGGATCTTCAACGACAAGAAAAGCAGTAGGACACAGAAGTGGAGGGCACCTGGGGCACTTGCCTCCAGGGGTAGGGAAAGCTCGGTGTACCGGTGGTGCCCAGCGGCAGCTGTCTGCAGCCCAAAATGCTAACCCCATCTTCATGTGAGATAGCCCTGGGGATCCTGCTTACTCTGTTTCTCCTATAGCATTTTGAATTTGCAGAGTCATGGATGACCCAAAAGAGAAAATGCTCAGTCTCTTAGTTCAGCTATAACCCAGCTGAAGGGGAGGCTTAGTGAAGGCTGTAGGTACTGTGATCCAAACAAGGTTTCATAGCAGTTGATTTTCAAATCTCCTAAATACATCTGGATGAGCAGCTGTTAAAAACTTAGAGAATCAAGATGCAGAGAAAAATTTTGCCAATAAAATGGGTCTTAAAATGGCTCCAGCTACCTAACAAAAAGGTCAGGTTATGGTGTGATAAGAGATAAGTGATGTGAGTTTAGACCAGAATATAGTGTATAAGCTTCTGAAAAAATACTTAAACATACCCCATCATCAGCTAGAGACCAGTCCCAAAAAAAAGCCATTTGGGAGAAATCTATTTCTTTGCAGAGAAACAACAACTTGGAGTGACTTAAAGGGCACTGTTTGTTGGGTGTTTCACATGGACACTTTTTGTTTAACTGTGTGTGCGTGTGTACAGGTGAAACTTAAAACTGTGAGTTTCACCTACTGAAAGAACACAGACCCTTGTAGTGCTTGATGTTTGATGCTATGTTTGAATTTCCAGCACAAGTCCAGAGCAAGTTTAATTTTGTGTATTTTCCAGAGGCTTTTCTTTCCCTAAGGAATGGGAAAGCCTAATGTTATTCTTTGCTACTAACTCCTTTATGTCCACTGGAAAAAAAAACCAACCAAACAATGAGAGAACAGAAGGGAATGATCCAAAGTCTTAGGGAAAGCAGAATAACTATTTTTACATGAAGATGGTCAAAAGAATTTTCCAAACACTTCTGGTTAGAAAGGCTGCTTTTTGTCTGTCTTCAGTCGAAAACCTTTTTTCATTCTTCAGCAGAGTATGGTTCACAAAAAAAATCCCACTCTATTTTAGACTAACTAACTAAAAGGTTTTAATCAAGGGAAGGTAATTGCTCACTGGTAGGCTTTGTTTTCCTAAAAGGACTTGCAGCTAGACTCAGCCAACACACAAATAGTCTCTAGAGTTAGAAACAAAAACTCCGTGCAGATGTTTTTCTTAAACTTGTCCTCACCCCAGGAGCCCAAAGCAGTCTGTCATACCACTGGAATCAGACCAACCATATTTTCTTGTTGAACATGTGCTTTAACTGCATGTTGAAGAGTCTTGCTTAACACAGACAGGCAATTAAAGTTTCACCCTTGCCATCTCTGTGCTGCATGGGAGGTGTGTTAAAATTAAATTCAAAGCAGCAGCTGGTAGTGCTGCAGAAAGGACATGTAAAATACAGTTATACATTGCAAATGTGAAAAGAAAATAGTGTATGTGTCATAGTTACAGGTTATTTGAGAAAGAAAATAAATAAATAAATCTGAAAAGTCTAAATAAGGGAGCACTGTGTGTTGCCAGTGCCTCTGTAGAAGAAATTTATGCTCTTTTCACCCAGCATACTTGGAATCTGACTTGATGTGCTTCGGTTAGTGGGAAAAATGACCACACTTATTTTGTACATCTGTTTCAAGGTAGTTGATGAGATCTTCATGTTCAATACTGAGTCCATTATACATGTTCTGTGTGAACCTCGAGGAAGCCCAGTTGCTCCCAGAGTGTGGCTCAATCCAAAGCAGGATCGGGGGTCAAGCCATATCTCTGCCCTACAGACCCATCTCCATCCTCTTTCTGTCCTGTCTTCCAGTGTTCCTCCTGAAGAGTAACAGCTCAGCCCCTCAGCTGCTCTTTTCTAATGGAGTTGGCTGTAAAATGTCACATTCTTTTTTTTTTTTTAAAGTTCATTGTCTATGGAGAATTGAAGAATAGTGGCTTCTAAATTAATTTGAAGAAGTCCTGTAAAATGTCAGCTGAGAAGCACAGAGCCAGTATTATATCCCCTTAAGTATGGCACCCAGCATAGACTGGTCTCTTTTATGTTTAGGTACACAATGCTGTGTGCAATTTCTATTTTATGTATAAAGGAAATTAAATGTACTTTTTTTTTTCTTTAAAAGATGAGATCTTCATCCATCACCAGCTGTCAGTTCCTAATAATGTTGGCCAGAGAAGTGTTATCTGTGATTTAGTGGCTCTAGTGGACTATCTTTTGCTGAACAGAGAACAGCAGAATAAGATTTCAGCTTAATATAGCTCTTTTCATACTCCTTCTGAATAAACAGAGGAAAAGAGGAGAAAAAGAGCAAAGAATCTTGGGTTCCAGGCTCAAGATTCTTCTGTTTTGCAATAGATAGGGCATTTTAAGAAAGAGAAGGATGGAAAATGAAAGTGAAAAAAAAAAAGAGAGAAAAGAAGAAACATGGAAAGAAAAAGGCTTAGGGACAAAAATAGTAATAGAAAACAGAGTGTTCTTTCTGACTGGTCCCTCTGGATAGAGTAGAAAGGAAAATTGTTTCTGTCTCAGGAAAAACTTTTGAGCTCAAAAAATACTCAAGTCACAATGAAAAGTCAAGTATAATATTTTGCAAGCTAGTGGTTTTAGAAATACTTTCATTTGGGTGAACTGCAATGCTTTGTTTTGCTTTTCATGTTTTTCCATTCTGGATTCTTTTTCCTCAGGTAGCTTAACTCTGGCAATGAAAAACCACCACTGATCTTAAAAGTCTTTTTCACTTAAAAGACTGTCAGCACAAAATGTTTCAACAATTTCCAAAACTTTTCACAATAAGTGCTTTCAGTAGGAGTAAAGAGCTGTCAAAATAGATCCCTCTCAATGAATAGATTGCAAAATGTCAATCAAACAGATTAAAAAAAAAATAATAAAAATTGTAAGAGATGTTTTCTCAGCTGTACCAGACAGTTCCTTAGTTAATAGGTGAGCACTGATCCTGCTCGCTGACGGGAGCACGACCCCACAGCTCGCTGTTTACCAGTGGGTTTTGCTACACGGTAACTGGTAAGAAAAGAGGTGCCCCTTACTGCATCTGATATTCTGCTATCCCCGGCAATGATGGGTGACTTTTACATAAAGTGATGAAGTTGTCTCTAAAAACTAGTTCCCCTTCTCTGCTTTCGGTAATACTACCACCCAAATTTCTTTCTGTCATTTGAAATAATGTAATTTTTTAGCTGCTATTCAAACAGCACGCTCATATGTCATGATAAAAAGAAACACACCTTTTTTTCCTAGTCTAAAAAAAAGGCATCACCTTTGTTTAAGTTTCCATCTTTAAGTTTCAAACTTCAAGGGTTTTCACCATTTCAAGTTACCTGTTTAGCAACAAATTGCCAAACAAAAATGGAAAGGCTCCAGTCCTACTCATATTCATATATTTGAAGTGCCTATAGTCCATCCAGTTTTGCAGTCATATCTTACCACTATTTGGCTATCCCCACCACTGTTGATGTTTTTTTTGCCTTGCACACATCATAACTGGACTGTAGATGTGATTAAAGTTAAATGCATCAGTGCAAATTTCAGTATTTTCAGTACAAATTCTGAGAGTGCACATTTCTTATAACAGGCCTTTTGAGATGTGTGCTCCCTGTGAAGTGCAAACATCCTTATCGGCTGCGCTGGAATAATAGACAGCAGAATCGTATGCTTTATTTTTATCATCCTTTAAATCCAGATGAACTTGAATGTAGTTTGAACAAATCTTGAAAAGTTCACCCTGGCCCTGATACAGGGTTTGGTTTTTTCAAGGTTTAAAAGTGAATCATGACAGCGTTTTGCAGCTTCATTTAGGGGAGTCATTGCAGAGAGACAGCTGGGAATATTCATGATATGTTGCAGTTTAGCTAAACCCCCTATATTTTAATCAAGCAACAATTTAAATGTCTTAAATGCTTGTTTGAATGTCTATTTTAGTGTATCTTCCATGACCAGCATAGAACAGGGCCCCTTTTTTTAGGTGGACTGTGGTTTCTGACTAATCCAGGTTGTTCAGACTTTGAAAGAAGGAACTGCTTTTGGGAACCTGTACTTGCTATGGACAGACTCAGCTGGCTAGTCAGTGATTTTGAATACGAATAGGAGGAGGAGACCTTTATCTCATATCTTTCATCTATTCAAGAAGATTTCTTACCCCCATGATGAATTATTCACGACAGAAATTAAAAATTGAGTGGTCTTTGTCCCTTGAAGCTACACAGGGTTGTGCAGTGTTATCTGACAGGTCCATTTCTCTAACACATACTGCACATGTTCTTAAAAGTGCAGATACAGTTTCCTGAAGAAGCCGGGTTTGCACATTACTACCCTAGATTAGACTCACTGACTTGATAATATCTTCTGCTTATATCATATCGTACATGGGTCAGCCACTTATGTGTCCCTGAGGTGTCTGTTGTTTTCTACCCATCTTCTTTGCTAGCTGTAGAAGGACGCACAGGATTTTCTACAGCTCCCGAAGGTTAAGAACATCAATATTTATTCTCCCTAAAAGGATGTTTTCTTAAAAAAAAAACCAACAAAACACAAAACTTAAGTTCTGTTGCCAGCAAACACTATCCTCTTTAACTGCTACATATTCAATACAGTGTTTCTGCATTTCACTTTCTGTATGTTCAGGTAATGCCAAGAAACTAGCAGCAGAGCAGGTGTTATTTCTCTTCTGTGCTCTCTGCCTGGAGATAATGTCATCTAGGAACTCCTGCAGCAGTCGACCAAGGTATTTCAGTGCCTTGTTCTTTTGTCCTTGGAGGATTCACCACTTTGCTTTCTTTGTGTGAAGAGGTGTAGCAGAAGATCTGAAATTTGGAAAATACCTAAGACCTTAAGGACTCTTGTGTTGCCATATGACTGTTAAAGCTGTTTTTTAGAGGGTGTGCATTATATATCAGCTAGATAGACAGACGGATGGATATTTAATAAGCTCCAAAGTCTGTGTTCACCTTTCTGTGCACACATAGTGGAAAGCTTCAGAGTAACATCCCTCTGTGGTGGCTGCCCTGCCAAGGTGTGGACTTGCAGAGATCACTTTTGAGGGATGAGGAACTGGCTCTGGTGCAGTGATTGCCTGCCCAGGTCATGCAGAAGAGAATTCATTTTCCCACCAACATACATGGTAGGTCTATAGAAGTCAAGCACTGATGTCAAGGCACATGCAGACACTGATCACTTCATTCAAAAGTTGATGTCTACTAAGGTGCGTGTTGAATTGAGCTCCACTGCTTCTCCCTTTCCACTGATCTTAGAATGCATTTAGATGATGAATTTTGATCACTTTGCCATTGTAAGGCCAGGTTTGGGTGAGCTGGATCCCAAGAAGTCTCCTCATTTATTAAGCAGACTGGGGAACTCCACTTTTGGCTTTTGTGGCAGTTTAGGCAAAACCTTCAGATGGGCACTTGCAAAACCAGCAAGGGCCTATGTTCCTCTGTTAGTGTCCTTCTGTCCCTGAACCTCTGGGATGGGGTTATGGGCTCTAAATGAGTTTGACAGTTAAGGCAGCTCTGACATTGCTGTAACTTTTAAAATTTATTATTTCTTATTTCTCTTGAAAAGATCTCAGCAAATTATTATTACAAAGATGAGCATATTTGCTCTGTCACACTAGCATTTAGACAGAAATTGCAATTCCAGCATTGCCTACTGCAGAGGCAATGCATCTAAATCACCATTCTGATGAGGGAACTCACGGCATGGACGAGGGGAAGCCATACTACAGGCTTTCTTGGGCAGGACTGAGCCCAGTGCTGTGTGCTGGATGAAGCAAGCTAAGGGAATGCATCCTCCCTACTTCAAAAGCAAAGCTTTGCTTAGACCATCCTTCAGCCAAAGCTCATGTTGTATGGTTAATAACATCAGAGGACCCATAGTTTACTCCAAGTCAACAGGGAGCAATAAAAAGATATTTTCTGCCATTAAAGATAACCTCGTGTACAGCAAGGGCATAGCAGTGTGTCAGCAAACCGGCCCTGTGAGACTACTTTATTGATGCTGCTTCAGGTTTCTTGTAACATGCAAAACAGCGTAATTATTACAGTAGAGAACTGGTACAGACCTTTCAGGATTATGTATTAAGAGCAGCAAGTCAAATACCATCTGCTTAATGTGATAAATTCTAAGTATTATTCCAAAGAGGTTTGCCCGACTCTCCTCTGCAGAGCACATAGAGGCAGCTGCCAGTCGCTTTTATTCTCAGTCTCCTTCCCATTATTGCTTTTTGGCCTTTTGGCTAAGATCAAGTGTAGTATCACTTGAAGTCTTGGCATGTCCTCTCTTTGGGGAGTCTATCCTGCCCTGGCAGCAGGCTGGGCTCAATGACCTCCTAGCTCTGTTCCATCTGTAACTACTATCATTCCTGCTCTTTCAGAGATCTGGCAGCTTTCAGAAGTCAAGTCCCCTTTAACATGCCTTGCAAGTACAGCTGAGATGCATTGGCCTGAATTACTTCTGTTTCAAAAGGCAGGTGGGCCGCTGCTGTCTAGCTTGGGAGAAACTGCAATGTAGCTGGAGGGCTTGGCTCCCTTCTGTTGAAGGCCAAAAACATTTACCTGTAACAGGAGATTATTTTCTTCTTGGTTTTAGTTACTTTAATTCTTAGAGGAAATATAAACCAGGCATTTTTGGAAGATGACCACACAGGTAAGTCATCTGGGATCTTTGTACTCCTGCATTGATGGGGTTCTGGGAGCAAGAAAAATATCTCCTACATAGGAAGACCTTAAAATACGGGGGGTAATGTGCCCATGTTATTCTAGTTTTGGCAGTTGTAAACTTTCCCCTAAATTCAAAGCTAAATATCCCCAAGGGATGCTGTACTGCCAGCCAGACTTGGTGCCTGAAGACCTTATGTAATCCTGGCTTTTATACTTAGGTATGTTAATGTGCAATAAAAAAGTTTGTTGGTCAGTCAGACACCGATGTTCCAGATAAAAACCTTTGGGTGATATTTAACCTGGGATTTTGTTGGGACATTGGGTTTTCAGTGCTTTACCTACCTGAGCTATATAACCTGTTGAACTACTGTGTCAGGAGATGGGTGCCTGTGATTCAGGTGGTGTGTCCCTTCCTTCCCAGTTTAACTGCAGCAGCCTAACCTCCAATGGAGGAGGTCTCCAGTAGCAGATTTTGGCCGGGAAATCTGTGTGTGTTTTTCTGGCAAAATCTTTTTGAGCAGTCCCTGGTTTGGTTTCTGTAGTGGACCTACTGCATGGATTATATAGCATCAGTGTAATTACATGATACATGGTGGGGCTTGGGATTTTTCTGCCTAAGTCATCCAGGGAACAGGAAATAATATATATTATCTCTCGAAGAGACCATAAAATGATAGAGAGGAACCTTGTGAGCAACTCAAATAAAAAATTTCACTCTAGCATTGCTACATCAAACCCAGTAACTACAGGTTATCTTCTAGTTTTTGTGTTGGCAGAGATTAATTTCAAACTCCACCCTTGTCTCTGTGGCTACCCTTGGTAGGGGAGGTACATGGAGAATGTTGTGAATTTGCCTTCTGTCTCTGGAGGACTAGCCAAGTATTCTTCAAAGCCACATTTGGGGCAGCACCAACAAGCTCTAAATCCCTTGTCACAAGGAGGGATGTAGGAGACTTCTGCTGCAGGAAACATCTGGCTGGCTTTTGTGGGAAGGCAGTGATGTCTTCCAGGGTCTTGGCCTCCCAGCTGATTTTTTGTCTCAAAGATCTGTCTGATCTAATGACACGGGTTGTGGGAAGCCAGGTTTTGTTCTCTATCTCTTGCTGCTATTTTCAGGATGTGATTTTTCTATTTTGGTTGGCTGGGTGTGGAGAGAGCATTGCTATGCTTCAAGGAACGCTGCAATTAGATTCACTCAAAACAATCACCGTTATTAATTATGACTGGTTTGTTACTAAAAAAGGAAAAGGTAGAAATAAATAATAAACCACGGTTACTTTGAAGGCAATCTCTGTCTCTCTCTGCATCTCTTTGAAGAGCTTTGAACAGACCTAGGAGCATTTGGGCTCTCCTTAGGGGACAGCAAAGCCTGCATTTCCATTCGTGGCAGTGAGCCTTGCTCCAGTGTAAGTAATGAGATGAGTTCTCTGACAGAAGAACTGCATTTTACCAGTTGGTGACCCTTGTTTGGTGAATCCCAGATAACTGCAGCAGCTGGGCAGATTTCTGTTGTGTTCCAAATAATTATCATAAGTATTTGAATCAATAATGGCAGGGGAACCACTGAAACAGCTTTACTGAAACAAATTAGTGAAGAAACACTGAAAATTTTCAGTCCAAGTGAAATCTGTTTACTGAGGAGAGCTTCTTTCTCCCTGTGGGCACATGGCCTCAGGTCTGCAGTGTCTGACAGAAGCTGTTACTACCTGAAATCACATTTTGCTGTCCTGTTAGAAGATGACCTAGAGAAGTGTCATGCTAGCTGCTGGCCCTGTTTTTCAGTCTTTTGCTCTTCCTGATGTTGCTGTCGGGTGATGCCTTCATGTCAGGACATGGTGCTGACTTG
This sequence comes from Chloroceryle aenea, assembly GCA_013399075.1. Taxonomy (NCBI): domain Eukaryota; kingdom Metazoa; phylum Chordata; class Aves; order Coraciiformes; family Cerylidae; genus Chloroceryle; species Chloroceryle aenea. The sequence continues at coordinate 538,549 of VWZY01005377.1, forward strand.
GGAAGCTGCCATTCCATGCTGCTGGCTTGCTGTGGAGCTCATGGGAAGAAAACCATCTGTTTTCTTCCAAGATTTTGGAGAAATGGAATGGTCTGTGCAGTGATGGCCTGCTAGCATCGCTGTTGGTCTCTTGTGGGCTCTGCAGCTTGGTGCCTCAGTTCTGGTAGGACTTGTTCACCATGAACAGGCAGATGATGTAGGCTGCTCAAACCATGTGGCAGCAGCTCTGCAGAACAGATCTGGAACTCTTTGAAACTCATTTATTTATGTATTTTTATATGTTTGTGTCTGTGTATATATATATGTTCAGTTTACTTTTGACTTTTTCATAGGAGCTGAAAAACTGTTTCAGCTGGTCCAAGCACATGTGAAAGTGTTCTTAAGTTAAAGTCAACTCTTAATAAGTAAGGAATTCTTATATTTTATCTAAACAGAAGGTCATCCTCCCTCTGCTTAATTCTTCTGGAGGTAACTCATTCTGAGTTTACTAAGGAACTTGCTTCCACTTTCCCAAAGGAGTAATTCAGTAGCGCTTAATACAAATTTTATACTTAAACAGTCTCTGATCACTACCTAGAACATAAAGTGAGTGTGCTGGTTTTGTACATAAAGATGTCCTCTTCATCTAACTTCACTATGAACCTCTATGAGGCTTGCATGCTGCTATAAAAGAGCAAAAGAGTTTTCTTATGTCCGAGTGTCTGGTTTTAAGCAAATCAAAAATTCAGAGACCGCAAAAGATGTGGCTAAAATGCTTCCAGTCATCCATTCCTTTCATGACATTTTGAAATGAATTTTGAAGTGCTTATTAAAATAAGTGTCTTTCAATAGTCCTGCCATTTTGTGGTTACAAATCAGATGCGTGAGGGCCTTTTTTTCTGAAAGGACAATGAAAAGCCAATGTCAGTCCCTGAGTTTTGGGATACTGACAATGTTCCCGAGTAGAAATGTTTGTGTTTTCTTAATCTTACTAATATGGAAGTATTTCATAGAATCTGTTGCTTGAGGTAAAATTATTCCTGTAACAACTGGGGTCTTGTACCAAATGTACGCGTCCTTGTTTTAGATAAAACCAACCATGTTTGGTGGTTTCTCTTCCCTTTTGATCCTGTTATTGAGTTTTATTGCCTGCCATTTATAGCATTTGCAACTTGCAATTAAGGCTTCTATTTTGAATACCTAACACATAAGTAGGAATTACTGTAACTTAGTATTTGGATATGTTGTTCAAACCATAGCAGAAAAAGAAAATGTTTCAGATGTGAGGTAAAAGCATTTAGAGAAGGTTTATAGTGACCTAACGTTACAGGAATAAACTGTAATTTTATTAAACACTTTCCCATCAGTTTGAAGAGCTCCTCTGCATAAAGTCTGTCTGACATTATCCATAGGCTGTTTTGGTTGGTTGGTTGGGTTTTTTGTGGGTTTGTTTTTATTTTTTGTTGTGTGTGTTTGTTTTTAGCAGAATTGAGCATTTGGAGCAAGAAAAAATTAACATTTATATAATTAACTCTTTCTTATCTAAAATCTCTTGGTTTTCAATGCTCAGCTGACTTTGTGCAATAGAGCCTGATTGGACGTTCATCTCTGGTCTGGAATGAGTATATGCATCCATGAGTTATACCCCTGGAAAGACAACTTACCCAGCCTGTGCACTGGTCCTCAGGCTCCCCAGGAGCAGCAGGCAGATGGCAGGGCTTTCACAGTGCCTAGCTACTGGGAGGTTTGTGTTTTAGGGGAGCCTGTGATGATCCCCAGCTCTGTGTGTCTGCTGTATACTCTGTCTTATGTCAAGGAAGGGGCTGTGAGGACCTCAGAGTATCTAAGGTGGCCTACAGCATGGGAAACTTGGACACTATGGGGCAAGACCTTTAATAATGCTGAAGTGCTGGCTGACTGGAGGGGGGGGTAGGCAGAAGAAAGGCTCTTTCCCTTTGTTGGGCTGGAAGAGTGACAGCTGATGGTCATTGAAAGAACTAGGCTGGGTGCTAAGTTTGACCTGGGTTTGTTAGTGTTGTATAAAGCAAGGAGATAATGAAAGAAATGGTCTTGTCTCCCCCAAATGCCTTTCAGATTTAATTGCTGTTTTCTGGCTAACAGGAAAGTTGGAATTTCTGTTCCACTAGCAATGGAGGAGTGGAATGAAAGCCCCTGTGTATTTTTAGCAGCCCTTGTAATCATGTCACCTTTTGAAATGAAATGCATCAGTGCATTAGAGCGGAGAAACTGGGGAGAGGACATGTTCTACCCAGGGAAATGTCATGCTTAGAGTGGATTGACTGAGTCACACTTCAACTGAGTGATATTGACGCTGTCCAGGGCAGACCCATCTCCTCCCTGCTACATGCTTCCTCCTTCACCCAGCTCCTCAGTTTCATTTGGCTTCCTTTTTCTTGCATGTCTGCTGGCTGTGTCCTCATGCATCTCCTCCCAGGTGATTTTACCCTCCAAATTATATCCAGCTGGAATAAAACGTAAGCCATACAAGATGCTTTGGGATGTTCACCCAGAGTCCTGCCCAGAGGATAGGCAGCCCTGGCAAAGTGCCACTGCATGCCTTAATGGAAGCTAATTAGCAATGCCTTTTTCATTTATCCTTTTTTGCCTAGGAAGAAAGCAGATCTAACTAAGAAAGAGAGAAGGGCATCTGTTCTGCAGTGAATGTTTATTTGCTGTTCACCTCTGAAATGCCAATGAGCATTTGTGCTGTCTAGTTTGAACTGACTATTGGCCTTGGAGAAATTACCGATGCTGCTTTTGAAATAAATTGTTTCTTACTTTTTAAGGAGGTAGAAAAGGTCTCTCTCAGTCTCCCTCTATAGTCACGGGTAGATCATGTCGGTACTCTGCTACCTCCGGGGAAAGGGAATGATTCCCCATTGTTCCCACCCTCTGCCTAGCCTTCATAGGCTGGTAAGAAGGCAAAAACTAGTTTCCCTGCATTTACACAATTCCCAGAACAATGATCCTCTGCAGTGGATAAATTTCTTGGTGCTGTCAGCATGCAGATCAAACTGTCTGAGGTCACTTGTAGCTGTCCACCCTGTGCCCCCCGGCTCAGCTCCAGCAGAGGCACACAGGCACAAGCTGTGAGGGTTGGAGGAGAGATTGGCACTATTTTTTCAACACAGTAGTCGGTGCTGAGTGTGACATTTTCACCCTGGAAGGTAAAGCAGCAAGAGGGGTACATCTGCTTGAGAAGGGTTGACAGTCACATGCCAGACCACCCACTGCAGCTCCCTGGGCCTTGGTGAAGGTGTCACCTGAGGCACAGATGACCTTCCTTACCGAACAAGGTGGATGGGCAATTAGTGCTGTAATACTTTAAACAGGTCCTGTTGCCTCGAAGCCTCTTTTACATCCTTGAGAGTGGCAGACAACCCTCACCTGTTTCCTCTTCCTCCTTCCACTTCTCTTGAGCATTATATCAAATCCATTCTCCATTGTGCTGGTACCAGCAGGATTGTGACATTTCATCAGAGTTCCAAGACTTTTTGTCTCATGTTTACACTACCTCCTGCTTCATGACAGCTACCCCTTAGGTTAATTGAGCCACGGTGGTGTTTTCCTCCTTTTTCTTGTGTATTTTCGCTCTATACACAACTTCATGGTTTGACTGAAGGCAGAAGGGGAAACCTTGGTACTAAGAGTATAAGTATTTCCACAAGTGCAGCAAGCAAACAGCAATGGAGGAAGCTGGCCTGCGCTGGAAGGAAGCCTGGTCCTGCAGCCACTGGAACTCCTAAGACAAAACATGTTCTGCCTGTGTCTTCCAGGGCAAGGTGATGATTCTTTGGAACCTGGAGAGGGGTGCAGGTTCACAAGCAGCCAAAGGCAGGCTGCCCGCCCAGTCTTGCTTGCCAAATATATATATATTTTTTTTTTTTTAGACTGATCAGAGATGAGGAATTTTTTCAAAGAGTAAATGTAGCTTTAAAAGACTTTTTTTTTTTTTTTTTTTCCTCCCCAGGCAACAGACCCATCAAAAGGCTTGGCACAGATCTCCCTCCTGCTTCTCTTTTCATCTTACCTAGTTGTTAATAACAACAATTTCTATTTGCACAGCACTTATCTAAGTATCTCCAGATATTTTTCTAAAGCTGGGTGTCTATTTTTAACCTAATTTAATAGACGGTGGAACTAAGAAGTAGACAGGTTTGTGCTACAACACTGTTGCAGTGCAGCTGTGCCGGGGTGAGCAGAGGTGAGCTGGCTGGCTGGCTGCTGGAGTTGGGCTGGCAGATGGAGAGGTGCAGAGTTTCTGGGGAGGCTTTAGGTCTGCCTACTGCAGTGGGGGGGTGGGCTGCCCTCCTCAGCCTGCATTTGTCCCTCCCATCCATCCTTCTTCTAGCAAAAGTGGGTTATTTGCATCCAAAGTTGCTCTCTGTGCCTCGGGATTGTCGTACAAATTTGGGGCATGGCTTTGTCATCCACTTGTGTGCACACCGGTATGAATCCTTGTGAAAGCATCCCCAGTGTAGCCCAGGCGAGGTCTCTCCAGCTCCCCAGTGAGTCTTGGCTGAGTTAGGGAGCCGCCCTGTGTACACATAAGCAGTTGCTTTAGGGACTTACCCATCAGTTAAAGTGGAATTACATGCTTAACTTACTAAATTACTCTAGGCTTCACTTAAGTATGCAATTAAGAATTATGTATTCAAAGATAACCATTTGTAGGGCCGGGGCTTGCTGTCCTTCTTCCATTTCCCTAAATTATTTGTTCTCTTGTCTTATTCTGCCTGGGTAATGTTTCCAGCTGCTGGGATTCGAGTGTAACAAAGACAGGAGGAGAGACAGCGTACAGGCCCCCAGGAACACTTAGTTGCTTTGGGAAGCCATCTCAAAATATGGGAGCATTTCAGAGGTCCGAATATAGCTGGAGAAGCTCAATTAAATATTGCACAGGGCCAAACCCTGTCTGTCTTCCAGCTCCAAGCCTTTATTCAAGGGATCTTTTCCTCTGTGGGTGGGTTGGGAAGGAGCCGGCCACAGTTATCATCAGCCCAGCTGCTGGCAGGGCTGCGTCCCAGCATCTGCATCTGGGACTGCCTGGCCAAGGATTGCTTGGTGTTTAGCAAGCTCAGCTTTGCAGATTGAAGCCCTCGCATACCTTCCCTGACAATGGTTTCTCCAAATTGCTATCAGTGTTCCAGGGGAACAGCACTGGGGTGACATAAGCTGCCCTTCCTTTATGGTTGAGCCAATATTGAAGGTTATGAATGAAGAAGGCTGACAGGATGCTGACCACAGCCTTCCATGGGAGACACCCTCCTCCAGAATGAGGCCAGGAAGATCATTTTGCTCAGATACCGAGACTGGAGCAGGCAGGGAGCTCCTGAGCAAGAAGGGGTCTGAACTGAAAATGGCCACAGGCAATACCCTGTGGCCATTATCTCCTAGATACTGGTGCCTCCCAAACATCACTCTTCAGAGGGAGGAAGTCTCCTAGACCCCATGTGATTTTGGCAAGCTTTTGCTAAAGCATGAGAAGCAGCCAGAGGAGAGATGTATTGCCTTCTAAGGAAACTTTAGGCACTGGAACGGGCTGCCCAGGGAGGTAGTAGAGTCACCATCCCTGGAGGCATTTAAAAAATGACTGGATATAGCACTCGAGGCTGTGGTCTAATGGATAGATAGATGTTAGGATAAAGGTTGGACTCGATGATGCTGGAGGTCCTTTCCAACCCTAATGATCCTATGAAAGGAGCATGGTGTAACTAGCATGTTGGGAATGCTCGCTACTGCCCTTTCCTGTAACCCCTCTTGTCGTTCTCATTGTTATCTCAGTTAAAGATATTAGATGTTAATTTTAAAATCCTAAGTTACTGAAAGATAGCTGTGCTCCAGGGCATGTTGTACCAGTGCCTGTCTGCTTCCAGAACTCAACATTTGGGGTGTGACTTTATCCAGTTCTTGGCTTCTGCCATACCTGACTTGTCTATGCAGGTATTTCCAGGTCTAAAATCCCTCAGTGTGTTAAGAGCCTTATCCTAGCCAAGTCCAGTGATGGTGACTTCTTCACTTTATCTGCAGAAACATATTCCCCAGTACTATTTGGATTGCCTTCATCTCCTGTCCTAAAGTGAGTGATGTGGTTATGACTAATGAAATCTTTTCTGTGCTCTTCCAGACTCTTTCATTTCCATGGTGGATGGAATGTGTCTGGGTGATTTCCATAGTTTTACAAGGATTTTCTTCAGTCCTTGGGAAAAGATGAACTGCATCTTGGTTGGTACTCACAATTGCTTTCTGCAGAAATGAGCAATAAAATGGTTTATTTTCTCTCCAGTAAAGTATGAATCAGCTTGGACAATAATTTAATGGTGTCACCTACAGTCTGTCTAGTATTTCAGCAGAACCAAACCACTTATCTGAAAAGACTCCTTTAGAGCAGGTACTTGCTCCAGCCTGCCCTGGAATGGAAGATCCCTGGCCCACCAAATGAGCACTGCCTTCATTGCCCTTGGACTAATCTGTCTCTCACAGTAAACCTAAAAATGCTTTTTCCATTATTCAGACAGATGATTGCCTGCCCACACCAAGTAATTTCCACTATTTTTTAATTATTTTTTTTCCCTCCAGAGATCCCAGTGGCAAAATTTGTGTCGCTTCAGTGTTACTGTTCAATTCATCCTGTGCACTCAGTTCAGTTTTTCACAGCTTTTAGCAGCTCTGTTTGAACACAGCTTCATCCCATTCCTCCTTCCTGCATAACACCTCTCTCTGAGACAAGCCAGGGAAAGGCAGGATTGTGTGTGCCTGTGTCAGAGAGAAGCAGTTCTTTCCAAATTCCTGTCCATCACACAGTTGTTCAGCAGCTGAACCTTTACTGTAGCCATTCAGGTTTTTTTACAGAAGTGCCTCCTGTCCCTGATCTTCTGATAGCAAATGTTTCCTTTCATGTCCTACATCAAGGCTGTTGCTTTGGCCTCCTCTTCATTTGCTCCTCTTTTTAATGCTGTGCCAAGCATATTAATCTCAGGCAGTGCTGACCTGACCCCTTGGTGTAACTCCAAATGCAAAGCCCTGCCTTTGCCCACCTGGCCAGGGCTTCACTGGGCTGGCTCCTTCCTCACCTCATGTGTGGCAGCACCATCCAAACCATGGCCAGTGTACTGTCCTAGTTAATTGTTCTCGGGGATCCAGAGGGCTGGACTGACTTCTTTCCCAGCTGGCTCTGCTTTGTCCATATTGAAGTGCATCCTGCTGCCCTCTAGTGAGAAATGCCTGGGGTCCAAGCCTGGCATTTGGGACCAGAAGGAGAAGGAAGGAGGCCTACAGAGTAAACTATCTGTTGTATGCAGACATGGATGTGTTATTGGGGCCTAGTGATGAAGGACCTGCTGCTGGATGCAGTGTCCATCTCCTCGGGGAGGACATGCCACCTCCTCCTGCAGTCCATGTGGGGTACTGGTCTGCTGCCTCCAATTCACCTTCTCCCACACAAGCTTTATCCTCAGCCTTAACACACTGCAAACCCATTGAAAAAGAAGAGCAGGCTGATCGGGAGACAGACAGGCTATACAGGCAATGAAGGAGATGGGGGAAAAGTGCAAGATATTTGACAAGTGATTGCAATTAGGGATTTTCTTCCTGTTTATCCTGGGGTAGCTGAACAAAAGACAACTGGACTGCTCTGTACATGCCCTGGTATAACTGAACTTTGCTGCAGCATTAGTTATGAATGTTGGCCTGTTGCAATACATGGAGAGAGGCTCCTCATTGTCCACATTTCTAGTGCCCAGGAGGGGTTTGTCCAGCCTGAGTGAAGCCCTGCAACACTTTGCTGCTGCCCAAGTTAATAAGGCAAGGGAGCATCCGGTCACTGGGTGTTACTGACAGCCCCCCTGGGCTGCTGGAGTACTGCGTAGTGTAACAGCTCTCACTGGCTCTGGTTTAGCTGGCGATGAGTCACCTTGAGTGCCTGACTTCTTGATAAATCCTGGAAAAAACAGGGCAGTTAAATGTCAGCCAATGGGGAAAATTTTTAGCTGGGGTAAGTTAAAGTCACTCCACAGCTGTCAGGGACACTCAGCCACCAAACACCCACCTCAAGAGCTGTCTGGTTCAGTAGAATTCACCTGCAGTGACTTTGCTGGGGCAAGGCTGGTGAGATGGTCCACAGTTTTTAAGGAAAGCCTGAGCTGCTAGTACTGTTTCCTCTCTCATAAGACATTGTCTTATTACTGAGGCCAGACAGGTAAAGAGAGAGTTTCTGTCTTCCCCTGCTTCTCAGGAATTCTGGTAGAGAAGCAGCTGAGAAAATGCCTCAATTTGTGTCTAATCTGTGGTTCTTTCCAGCTTCTCAGCTGTCTCTTTAGTCACTTTAAAAGCTGATAGGAATTATTGATCTCATTTACCCTCTGTATATCTTGACTGATTCCTTATTTGGAAAGCAGAGTCTTAACATGCAGAGGTAAAGCAAAGCCTGTCTCATGGGCTGGAACAAAAATGTGGTTTAACATATCTGAAATCTATAAAACGGCTCTGCCCTTCCATGGGTTGTGCTGAAATACCAAGTACCTGGCAGGGAGGGGACTGTGACTTGCTTCTGTGCTGTGAAGAGGACTCTGGCCTCCTGGTCCTATAGTGAGAACCTCCCTTGCTGCCACCCTGGTGTGCTTCAGCTTATCTGAGCTCATAGCTCTGGGGAACAGCAGTTCCTGCTCAGGAGGAAAGCTGCAACCAGCATTTCTGCCTCTGTCCAGGCAGCTCCTGCCTTTCAGGGCAGATCTTGATGATCATAACTGAGGTGTAAGACACAGACCTAACTCTTCATTTCCAGTTAGTGGTTCACAAGCTTCTGTTGGAGCTGCAGCTCTCATTTTATGGTCTTTTAAGTGAGCTTGATGGTCAGCCCTAAGAGCACCAAGGGAAAGCTCAGTAAAGAATATGGTCAACTCTTTAACCCTATAACCAGTGAGAACTGCTTTTTCCACCAGCTGGGCTTGTCAGGGAGATGAGTCATCTGAAACTTACCTCTGGCAAAGAAGAAAAAAAGAATAAAATTTTCTTAATTCTGGACACTTCCCGACCTACTTCCCAGCTGTGTTCCTTCCCTAGCACCACCCGTTGTCTGTGAGAGCAGAAGTTTTACAAGGGAAATTACTATGTGACTGATAATAGTTAAATACAATTTTGCTTATTGGATGTTTTAGAAAACACAAAGAACAGCTAAGTGCACAAACAGACTGTTGCATCCCAATGATTTACTGCTTTGCCTTTTATAGCTCTTGATCACATTGGGTTGCTACATCAATATCTTGTCTGTTACAGTCCAGCTTAGCGGGCCAGCAAGGCAAGTAATATTATTGTGGTTTTCCAGGTGGTGTGGCAATTAAAACAGCTCTCTGGGGGATGTAGTGCAGATCCCTCAAAACTGGGATGCCATTTAAACTCATGCACATTCAGATGCTTGTCCAGACCCTAGATCTAAAATAAATACATAGATCTAAAATAAAAATACAGTTTTCATACAATATCCAGATTATTTTTCTGATGACTGGCTGTACTTGAGCAAAAATCTTGCCTGAGGAGTTCACTGCAACTGTCTTTGAACCAGGCTGCAATCTGGCTGCAAGTCCAAATGGCTGTCTGTAGCAAGAGATGAATGAGAGCTGTAACTCAGTGTCCAGACTCCAAAACCTCTAGGATGTGAAGCTGTTTGAGTCCATTTCAGAGAGGGATGCCAGTAGGAATGCCTTTCTTCAGGCTGAGAGACACAGGCTTCATCTCCTTCAGAATATCAGCATGGTATGGCCCAGGACTTAGTGCTCTAGATCCATATCAGCATTTGGCTTTGCATCCACAAAAGTGTACCTTCTGGAAGAATACCCTCCATCCCTCTCAACAACTGAGGAAGTGTGTGATGGGATTTGGCTTTGAGGACACAGTGAAGCCCATAAACAGATTCCCAATGTCCTGACAGCTGCTGCAAGACCCTATCTGAACCCAAAGGAAGTTTCAGCATGTATTAGAACATCTACCCCTGCCCTGCCATTGTCCCTCTCCCTTATCTGTCCCCTTCACCAAGCAAACCAGCTTTTGCTGCAGGATACAGAAGGTGGTAGAATGAAGGCAACTAAGGTTGCATGCTCAGTTTATTACCCCTGCCATGGCACAGAGCAGGTGGTATAGGGCAAAAGGGAGAGAGGAAGGGACTCTGTGCACTTTGAGAGAGCTTTCCTCGCAGTGGACAGAGAAAGTGGGACTAGAAAAGCAAGTACTAAAACCATTCATTGGTGTCTTGCTGAAAGAGGTGATAGTTGTGACCTCTGGACAACACAGAATGAAGGAGGCAGGGAGAGGAGAAGGAGGCTCCCTGGTGAAAACCATTTTCATCAACAGTTCAATTTCCTACTGTAGCCAGAGCTTGTGCACCTCTAAATCAGATACACTTCATATGCTTGTTCTTCAGATGTATACTAGGCACAACGAGTGATGGCAGGAAATTGAACCCAGGACCACATGTCTGCGGCTGTGGGGAATGTGATGGCATTAGCAATGCACCCAAGTTTCCCTTTTAAGTTGCTCCAGAGCTCACTGAAATACAGTATAGAGCCTCAGATCCAATTTCCTGGTCTCCTTTATCCTGGGTGAACACATCAGTAAGAGCGACTGCCTGTCGTTATCAGGTGATCCATCATATTAAAACAAGGGGAAAGGAAAAACCACAGCAAAAAAAGTAAAATTAATTCTCTGCAGCCTTTGAAGTACTACTCCTTTCATCCGAGCCCATAAAACTTTGATTTAGTTTTGTATCCCAGCTCAAGGGTTTCTCCCTGTCCCAGTGCTCTGATCTGCTCAGTGCAGTTTGGACAGTGGTAGAAACCAAGCAGTACCTGCAGCCACATGTGCCGACCTGGCTTATGCTAGCCTTTCCTTCTGGACAGGGTCCAGACAGGTGCCTTGTGAGACTGTCACTTCACCATCCCATGCCAGGGAAGCAGGAGAATAGTTGCTGCCCCAGGTAATGACCTTCCCCAACTAGTTCATTAAATAATAAACAGAGTCTAATGCCAGGGTGGCCAGTGGCCTTGTGCCAGGTTGGTGTGTGAAGGAGGAGGTCCTGCAGTGCTCAAGGGTGATGCAGGCTATGTCAGGAAATCTCCATGAATGCTGCAGTCTTCTGAGAGGCTGAGACAGTGCCCCTGGGACTGCAATAGCTTTCCAGTCCAGTTTAAGGTCAGGAGAAAAACAATGAGCTGTTGTCTGTGATCTTGCCTTTTAGTAGCAGAGATCAACCGAGCCATTGTCTGTTATATGCTGTGAGGAGTCTGGTGGCTGTCACCTTCTGGAAAGTCCACATTTCATGCTGCTTCTGTGAATTCCCCTTGGAAGGTGTTGGATGCAGCACACTGCCTTCCTGCCCTCTGCTGCTCCTCCAGGCTCTTCAGCAGCTCCTGTAGTGTAGTGTGGACTATAATGCTCACAGGGACAAAGTTTCAGCTAATTTCCGTAGGATCAGGATTTGGCTTGATCTTGTCATAGTCTGTACTCTGCTGAAATGACTGGAAGCTCTCTGCATCTTCCCCTGTGTGTTGCAGTGACATCAGGCTGGTCGGGACCTTGTTGCACTTGTGTTTCTGTGAATGCATCAGATAAGGGAGAGGTTCTGCATTGGCTGGTGTGGATGCGGGTGAGGACAGACTGTCCTCAGGTGCTCCAACAGCCCAGGGACAGCTGTCCAGAGTTCATGAGTTCGCATTTTCTGAATTGGTCCTACAAGCTATGGAGACCCTTGACCTGGCAGAGGAGAGCGCAATGCTCAGATTGGTAAGACCATGCCTGGAGGCTGAGCCTGGGTGCTTGGTGCTTCACAGCCAGGGTTCCTGGGCTCAGAGCTCTGCCCTTGCTGCTGCTGAGAAGTGCAAGAGCCTTTTCTAGGCAGCAGAGTCCTAGAGGAAGTGTGCATGTGTCTTATTTACTGTGTGCTGAGGAGAAATCTCTGAAGGGAGCTTCCCCTGCTCAGCATCTTGGCATCCTGGGAGGTTTCTGTAGCAAGGACTGGCACTTGCCTGATTGCCTCCATCAAAGAAAAGAGGTGACCTGGTTTGGAATGTTTTGTCTCATTGCTTTTCTCCGGTGGTGCCTGGGATAAGGGGGAGACTCAGTAACTAACCGAGTATGAACCTGCAGCTGCAATTGCATTCAGGAGAGGAAGGTTTCATATCCCCACTTTCTGTAATGAAAATCTTTGTCATAAAATTAATCGGTGATTTCACACTTCCTGATACACTATGAAAATGATTAGACACAGCAGCAGCTGGGGGAAGTGATGGGATTCATAGAGGCTTTGCTCTTTCTAATAACCTTTTATTTTATTTTTTCCCATTTTTGAACACACATTTGTTGTTCATGGAAATGGGCTATGGGCTTAAAAAACTCAATACACCCACCAAGCAAGTCCAAAGGGAACTGCTCTTGCAGCCTGTCCCCTGACCACATGGCAGAAGCTCTCTGTCTCCTGAGGGCAGTATACCATGAAATTGCCAATAAAGAAATGAGGATAAAAATGTGTCTATGCAGAGGCTAGATGAAGGGTGTTTCCTGGTTTCTCTCTTTCCAAAGGCATGATGAAGTGAAAGCCACCTCATGGCTCTATTGCACGCTCTTGTCCCTGCACACCCTTACAGGGGTGGGATTAAAACTCTTGCAGTGTGTGGAGGGGGAGCTATGCCCTTCTTCCCTGGAAGCCCATGGTGGGTCTGACAGTGACCCAGCCCAGGTGAGCCAGGGACTCGCTGAAGGGCTTCTGGGTGCAGAAGGTGATAGGTCGCAGCATGTGTGTCTGGAGGTATACTGGCCTGTAGGATAGTGTTGGGCTGAGGAGGTAATGCTCAAACAGACAGTGGAGAAGAAAGAAACCTTACTCAGAGGTGGCTGTGGCAGCCAACGGCTTGGCTATCCCTAGTACCCCAGCAGGAGTCACAGCTCTCTGCCTGTACCCTGCAGGACATGGATCCATCCCTCTGCTCTTCTACTCAGTAACGAGAAAGTACTTGAAGAGGCACTAGAAAGTTGTTAAGTGGAATATAACCATACTGAGCAAGTAAGGGCTCAGTCCACTTCTAGATGCAGCTGAAACCAGTGAGATGATAGCAGCAGGGACAGCAGCTTCGGGGGGAGTGCAGCAATTTGCAGCAGAACCAGCTGAAAGGGAACCAAAGCATTGCAAGCCCTGCTGCTCTTGCAGCCTGAGCAAAACCACATGATGGTAGGGAAGGAGGCTGCTTCACGATGCTGCTGCTCCTGGGATGCCATTTCCCTTGTCTAGTAAACACTAACTTCTGTAATGAGCCACATAATGACTGTGTTGAACCGCACCTTCATCCTCTGGCGGGCATTGCGACCAAGTCTCAAGCAATTAGCCTTTGCAGCAGCCTTGGGAGATGATCAATGCCCCATTGCATTCGAGGAGTTGCCTGGCACTGCTGAAGCTCCCAGAGTAAACTAGGGCAGGTCTGGGAGCAGCAGGTCTCTTGGCACCCAGTCAAGTGTCTTGGTCTGCATGCTGCTGGTACTAAGGAGACTGTTCTGCTGCATGGGTGACGACTGGGACCTGGAAAATGTTCCCAGTATTGTCACTGCCTTTGACTTCCAGATCGGGAGTAAATCCAGGCCCTTCTGAGGACCATGGATGCAGCAGATGTGAGCTGAGTACAGGATGGAGCAGAAAACAGCACACGGAAGCAGTGTCCAGGGAGCTCATTTGGGTTCACAGATAATTCCTGTCTCTGGGAGGAGGGGGGCTGGTGGCAGGATGGAGGTGAGGGCTCTGCCACCCCAGAAGGACTCCTGCAGGGCCCTCCTAAGGCACACCAAACAGAGGTATCTGAAACAGGACCTGCTTCCTGACATCACCCGTTACCCTCCACAGAGGCAGCACACTCCTGGGGGTCTGCACCCCACCTGCAGCTTGTCATCACCCTGCTCCCACTCTTCCGGGCAGCCTGCTCTGAGCAGGTAGCCACTCACCACACAGGGGAGCTGGGCTTCTCTGAGCACCACACAGCTGCTTCTTCAGCTTCTGCCAGCACTGCTGGGAACATGGCTCTGACCCCTGGTGTGCTGCTAGCCTTTGGGGCTCTGTTTTTTTTCTGAGCTCTGGTGTTTGTATGAGGTTCTGCTGCCCTTCCCATTAAGGTAAATGTCATTTTCTTGTGGCTTAGCCTTTGTTAAGGGCTTGCACAGCTGGCACTTGATCTGCGTGTATGATTCCTGCTGAGACCCCTGCTGTGACTTCTGAACTGAGTTCCTGAGGCAAGGAGGCTGTGTGGGGTCTTGCTTTGCCAGCAGGAGCCTATGCTTGTCTAGTGGTCCCTCTCATAGCTCTGGGACCTGATAGCCCACTGCAGGGAAACTTGGTAGCCACGTAGCAGTTCCCAAAAATCTTAATTTCCCAGCTGTAAGAAATTAGACATGTAGAGGGAGGAAGGAGAGTCTCAGGAAGCATCCAGTCTATTAGGGTTTTCCTGGGAGATGCTTAGTGTTGCCAAGTGGGTATTGTCTGCCCAGCTGTGCTAAGTGATGTCGGGTCACTCCTGTGAAATGTGGTTCAGGTGGCTGCTGCAATGGTCAACCTCACCAAATCTCCTACTGGCATTTTTTTTCCTAGATGTTTTTTCTGATCATGGGAAGGTCGGTGTCTTTGGTAAACAATTTTGTGAGCAGCCCTTTGTGACTGTGATTCCTGGAATGGGGAGATACTGCTCTGTAGCTGCACGATGGTCAGCAGTGCAAAGATGAATGTGAAAACCTGCACAGACCAGAAACTGTGCAAACTGGCCATAGCCTTTCTCTGCCAGGAGCACCAGGAGCGCACTGAGGGTGGGAGCTGGGCAGCCTGAGACCCGCCAGGCTGAAGTGCTTCTGTCATTCTAGGCTATTCCATCTATTATCTCTAGAGGAAATATTCCTTCGGCACATTATGGAATGCAAATTAGTTATCATGGAAAAAAGAGAGCGCTACTTCAAGCTTACAGTTTATGTGATATATTCACAAAGAGCAACAGCTAAACCCACATCCTCACAGCAACAAAATAAAGGGGGGCATAAAGAGGATGGGCGGTGAATGCAGCAATGGTGAGAGGCATGTGCAGGTGGGAGATGGTGTACAGAAAGTGGCCATTGGCCTTCTTTGCCACCTGGGCACACTGGTGGCTCATATTAATGTATTCATATTCATATTTCCTTCCATCTCAATCCCTTTGACTACTCTCAGGGTGGGTTCCTGTTGTCAGAGCAATACTATGGGACTGCTTTGGGCTGTGATGGTGTGCCTAGGACAAGCAGGTTGTGTTCAGCAGGATTTAAGCATATATAGGTATATGTTGTGTGCACCTACATCCTTTTGTGGTTGTGAATTTTTTTGTAAACATTGAAACAAAGGATAATATTCTTATAAACTCTAGTTATAGGAGAACCTGAATAGATCAGTACTGTAAGGGATCACCGCTGTTTTATCACAAAACGTGACACATATCAGAAGGGCAGTTCAGTGACTTAACTAGAGACTTAAAGTCAAGGCTTCAGTGCTAAGGGTGGTGGCAGACCTTGTGTGGAGTCCCAGTGGCAGGCCTCTTCTCAGGGAGACTGTCCCTGGCCTACCACCATCACCAGAGCTGTCTGGTGTCAGACTCTGCACCAGGAGTGCTCATCACATGTGTGTTTTCTGGGTCCTGCTGGACCTGGACAGAGGCCACATGTATCCTAGAGACAGATGTATCTCTCTGCTGTCTCCATGCACAAGCCACTCCTTTAATTAAACTGTTAACTTTCATTAACAGCTGACATTAATTTGCTTTATCACTCCTTTTTTCCCCTGATTTTTATAAACCAGTATCAGTCTCCTGGAGGGAAGCATGGCTTTCTTCTGACTGCTCAGGGGGAAGACACAATCTGGCACTCCTCACTTTGTTCCAGATTTTTAAAGGAAGAGACGTTACTGCATAGAAGACTTTTTTTTTTTGGTAGGTCTCAGCTGTTTAGCTAACAAAATTATGACATTAACCTTAGGGGAATAGTAAAATCTTATTCCATCTTTATCCAGCATTCACTGTTATCCTCATTGGACTGCACTGTTAAGATCTGTAGTTGAGTCTGGTAACACCCCCTGAGTTTGGGGGCCTCCATTTCTGGCGTCTTGCACGCGCAAAGTGGAGACCAACCACAGTGCGAAACCCTGTTTGCAGCTCCCCCTGCCCTGAAACTGCAGGGAGGTCTGCAGCCACACCAGGGATTTCTGCCTGTGAGCTGAGCACCCAGACCTGTGCTGGGCACTGCTAGCATAGGCTGTGGGGTGGCCATGGGTCCTTTTGCAACCCGGGCTGCAAAATGGGCAGGAGAGTTTGAACTGCTGGTACTGTGGGGTTATAGAATCATAGAATGGTTTGGGTTGGAAGGGACCTTCCAACCCCTTTGCCTTGGCAAGGGACACCTCCCACTAGACCAGGTTGCTTAAAGCCCCATCAACCTGTCCCTTTCCTCCTAAGAGAAGACCCTTAGGAACTGGAAGCCAATACAGGTGACAACACGATCCTGCCACCTATATGCTAGTTGTAGTATAAGCTAGCCCTAACCATTTTTCATTACCAATAACAGCACAATTTAGGTTGTTAGCAAGTCCACTAGCCAGGGAGTAGCTTGCTCAGGCACAGAGTGAAGGCAGAAGAGTTTGCAAGAGGTGTGAGAAGGCCAACCTGTGTGCAGCATGTGGCTGAAGCACAAGTGGCTGCTCTAGAATTGCCGTGAATCCTCCTCTCCGCGAAGCACTGGCTTAGTTTCAGAAACATGGATTTTTAAAAATTTTTTTATGCTATTAGCCAGTATATGGTGCAGGAGGCAGAAAAAAACCAACTTGGTAAGAGTGTTTAAGAGGGGAAACAGAGTGGTGGAGGTACAATTGATTTTTATCTTTGTTGGGTTTCAAAATCAGTGAAATATGAGCTTTTCACATTGATTATTTTTTTTTTAATTCAAAATAATGATGGAAAGTTATTAAATAAATTGGCAACTTTGGGAGCCAAATCCTCTTCCAGGGCTTTGTAAGACATGTATGAGAACCCATCAGAATGTGCAGATGTGCTTTCAGGTTTCTCACCATGATAATATCTGTTGCTGTTGTCTGCCATGCCAAACTTTCTCCTCTGAGGCCAGACCCCATGGTCCTCAGTGGGAGTGGGAAGAGACCCCACTGCTGTAATCTGAGCCTCACGTACATGTTCTGGAGCTGAGGAAATGAATATATCTCCAGCAGTGTTGGTGCTGGTTGCTAATAACTAGTCGTCACAGTTGAAAGGAGCCTTCTGGATGTGCCCTTTGCCCCAGCACATGCTCTGATGCCATAAGCAATAGAGTCCAATTGGTCCTTCCTGGAAAAAGCTTATGTTATAAAACCCCTCCAAAAACATATGACCTCATTTGTAACAGAATTGCTATTAAGCTATTGCTCTAATATACCAAAAAGAAGGAGACTCTCAGAGCTCCTCAACCTCAGGAGGTCCCCCTGCACACCACCCATGGCTGGCATTTAAAATGTTGGAAAATCCCCTTTGAACAGGGCCCTGTCTCCTGCCCCAGGATGCACTGGCTTGCCAGGCTTCTGCCCAGGCTGTTTGTCCTGAGTGAGTATGCACCACCACAGATGTCCACTTTACCCACACCCTGCAGCGGTCAATGTATGGACCAACACAGTTTCTAACCAATGCAAAAATGGAAAACTTTGGAATCAACCTGTGTCCTGGATTCCACTATGATCAAGATCTGGTTTTGAGGTGTGTCTTAGCTCTGCTTCATTGTCAAGTGAATTCTTTAGAAGGTGTCAGTTCTCATCAAAAGTTTTCAAGGCTTTGAGTTTCCCTGGACTCCCAATGACTAGCCCTTGGCAAGCCCATGACATGTTCATGGTAGCAGTCACCTACATGTGGGCTTGTCTCTCCATTCCTCTGCACTCAGTTGTGATAGTGAAGATGACTGCACAAAGAACTGCTGTTCCTTCTGAGCCAGACCTGAAGAACATGGCCCCTGACCCCAGACTAAAGCTCCAGGGAAGCTCCTCAATGAGATTAGAGGATATTACCACAACCAACAACTGTTTCAGCCACACAGTGGATCAGAGAGATTAAACTGTGTTTCACTCCTCCCTGATCACTGTGCAATGGACAGCCAAACAATGATCAATGCTTCATCCTTCCTTGTGTATTTGTGGCAGAAACCCATTTGCTAGGACCTGTGGTGGAATTGCCCACTGGTCATGGGAGTGCCATTAAAAGAGCATGGACTGTCCCAGGCGTCTCATGGCTTGTCTGAAAGGATCCTCTGAACTGTTGAGGATATACGGGTAAAGCCCAGCTTGGCTTTTGGTACCTCAGTCATGTTTGGAAAGCAGGTTGTTTGTTGTTTAGGTTTTGGAGGGGGGATGGAGGGGTGGAAGGTGACGTGCAGAATTTTACATTTAAGCTGGGTTCATTTGCTCTGTAATCATGGATAGCCTTGAAGCTGCCTCTTGCATGGTGGTTCCTTTCCTCTTTTTCCTCCAGAAGGTAATTTTTTCTCAGATATAGAACTTCATTTCAAGGCTCTGCAGATGCATCATACTAATAAATGTCACATTATCTCATCTCTTCTGACACAAACATAAGCAGGCACCTGATGAAAGCTGATGAGGGAGGAAAAGCAAAGAGATGAAAAAATAACCAGGCTCACTGCAACCAAATCTTGAATGAGGAAAGGAGAATGTGCCAGGCCCTTGGATACAAACATAGGGGCAAGAGTGATCTGGCTGCTTGTATTTAAGAAACAAAGGTGAATGTAGGTTGTGTTTGTGGCCGTTCTTTTGTCATTGAGCCAAGAGCTGAAAAATCAGTGGAGGGCTGTAAGGTGATGGAAGCAATTCCTAAGGGCTTGGTCAGCTAGAAATTTTCCGAGGAGGAGACAAAGCTGCAGTCTGCGGTGTCTGTCATAACATGGCAGTAAAATGGCCAAATCAATCTGAAATCTTGGAGGGCAACTGGGTGAAATTCTCACCTGTATGCGGTAAGTGCACTGTTGGTGGATGAAGGGGAAGGAATAGGTCCTTTCGGACTCAGCTAACACACTCCCAGAGTTTCTTCTGGAACTTGTAGGATGCTGGCAGGCTTTTTATGTCAATAGATGACATTGGCCTGGCAGAGCAAGTTGATGCCTGCTATGCATGTTGGCTTTATTGACAGTGCTGCTGTTGGCTACCTTCTGCTGTCAGCGTCTTTATTATCAGCACATTTGCCAGCAGAAGACTGAAGCCACGGGAAGTTGAAAACATGGATTAAGTTAGAAAAATGTTCTCTAGTCTTTGGTGGACAAGGAAAGGAAGAGAAAAGCCTGCTTCTTGTTCCACCCAAATCTCAAGAGTTTGGAGACAGGTTTGAGAGCAGGATTAAGGTCTTGATTGCTCATGGGAATAGTGCCAAATTGATTCCATTCTGGTTCAAGAGTGATGTTGCTTACCTGTGGTTTTGTTTCCAGATGATCATAGAGGAGTCTGGAGAGGAATGGGATTTGCTTACCAAATTGTTTAATTTTTTTTTTTTACTCACCAATGTAATTATTGTCATTTGGAGAGAGCGAGGAAAGATTTTATGAAACATATAGCATGTGTTCCTTTAATACACTAGCATTGGATAAACTTCCAGTGGTTTTGGTTTAGTTGAGGTAGCACTTGAAACATTAAATTATCTTGGTATTCATTAAAAACTGACAGCCAGGCTTGGTTAGTGAGACTGTGCTAAGCAACCCAGGAGTTTGAAAACCCTGTATTTTATTTGCTATAAATAACATGAACAAGAAGGTTTATTTATTGTTTTTATAGTATTATTTCAAATAATACTTCGGTTGCTTTTGTCCCAGGTTAGTACCTTGTAAGCACACCTTTAAGCCTAAGGAGATAAAACATTTCATATACTCCCTCTTGTGATCAACAATTTCTGCCAGAGCTGCGCAACATAAGACTAGGCCCATATGGAAGGGAAGGAAAGAGGGAAATGCCTGGGAGCATTTCTTAAACGTATTAGGCATGATTTTATGTACTGAGTTGAGGTGATGAGGTGAAATGAAACATCTCTGTACAATAAAGATCTCTGTCTGTTTTAAGTTATTGTCAACTGTAAATTTGTGTGTCGCCCCCAGGGCTTGTTCCCACTGATGAGCAGTTTGTACCACTGTTCCTTCACTCCAGACCCACTCATGCCAAGCCTTAAACACAAGAGGTTGTTTGGAATTGCCTGATGAAGAACTGTGGGTTGGGAGATTTTCCCTGTGCTGGCCGGGGCAGTTTCCTTTGCTGCCTATTGGAGGGGTATGAGGTTTGAAGATGGCCACCTGTAGATCAGGTGACACTGGCCAGCACCAGGGTCCCTGCATCTACCCAATCTCTAGTTTCAGCCATTGATGCTGCACTGATGATTTTATGTGTTGATGTCAGAGGGGTCTTCTGTTGAGACTGCTGGGCACTTCAGTGCCTTGGCCCACACACTCCCCATGTGCCTGTGTGTTCCCAGCCACCGGAAAGCCCTCCCCCCTCAAAGTCACACAGAAGCATCATCCAGGCATACAGCCCTGCATGAGGCTGGCTGGCACCTTGAACTCGGGCACCTCAGCATACCTTAGATCTCACCTTGTCCTCTGGCCTCTGTGCATCCTGTGTCACGTTCCCACCTGGTACTCTGCCTTGCTTGGGTTATTTGGAGACAGCAGAAGTGGCAGGTGGAATATGGGGTGATATGGGGTAGAAGCCAGGATCCATGGGGTGTTCTACATTCTTCTGTGTGCTGTCTCCTACTTGTTCACCCCATGTCCCCTTGTGGCTTCCTCTGGCTGTCCGTCTCTGGGTTTCCATGCCCTGTTCTGACAGCAGTCAGCAGCCAGACCAGAGTGGGTAACTGCTCCTCCAGGTCTCTGGATCCCTTCTGTGCTGAGGTGTGGGAACAGGAGCTGTCCTGTGGAGCCCTAACCAGAACATACTAGCTGATTTTTAGGGACTCTGGGGTCTGTGCTTTCCTGCTGGACACCACAGCCTGTTTTCAGCAGAATGAAGTAGGTGCAACTATTTTACAAGTCACCCTCTCAGTAACTTTTGCTGTCCTTTCCACTTCTCTCTTTGTACATCTCCTGCCCATATCTGACTGAGGTAAAAACTGCCACCCAGTGTAGGGCTCTGGCTCATGTTTCTCATGGCAGTTTACACAGCTGCTTTCAACAGGGACGATTTGAGCTTACACACATGCTTGGTCTCGCCAGAAAGTTTCTGCTCCCTCTTCGCCTCATGGGATAAGGGGAGTCACTCGGGACGTTTGAGTGGGAACATCCTCCTCTCCCTGGAGGATGAAACAGCCCCTCCTTTGTCAGAATAGCCCTGTGTTGGGGATTGCTGTCTTACAATACATGTTATTGATGGTTCTTTAAATAAGTGAGAAGCCATGACAGAAGGTAAATCTGGAGGCACATGTCTGTCTATTCCTGCTGTGGTGAAAAGAGGGGATCCCAAGGAGAGACAAACCTGTGTGCAAACATCATGACGTGTCCTTTGCAAGGCATAAAGCTACTGTCCTGTTCCACAGTCTTGGAAACCACCCCCCAGTCATCTTCTGCCAAAGTTAAACAGCAACTTTGGTGGCAATGTGTACTTTTTTACCTTAAAATGACTTGCTGTCTCACAACTTGTTATTTGACTTGGGTTAAAAAAAATGAATGTGTGGTTTCTGCATGCACAAACCAAAGCATGCAGCTTCAAATGGACACCAGGACCAACTCTGCCCCTGTAATTACATTGCCTGTATTTAATCTCTCAGAAGTGTTTGGCAGATGCTTTAAATTTCAGATATGCAATCAATACCTTCTGCTCTGAGGCTCAACTACCCTGTTCTTCTCCTCCCTTGCTTGAAATACACAAAGTCAAGTCAATATACTTGGAGGGTACGGGAGTGATCGCTGCTCAGTGAGTGTGTGTTTCTATCTATATATACCCACGGAGATCTCCTAGAGAGGGGTGCGTGAATGTGCGCATGTTACAGGCAAGACGTGCTCTGCCTTTTATTTATTTTGGAAAGGGTTTGCTCTGTTTTCGTCGTGCCTTCTTTAAACGATCTGAAAATCGCACCCCCCCCCCACCC
>VWZY01005377.1:565891-588414 GCA_013399075.1 Chloroceryle aenea
GAAATTAAATTACACAGACAAAACCATCTTCTTAATAGGGGAAAAAAAATCTCTGAAGCCGGGAAATTGATAGTTGTGATGCTCTGTCTACCATTCACCCACTGTGTTTAGGTATTGTGGCATAGATTAATGCCATTGTTGATTTACTATTTAGATAATGGTAACTCTTAAAGGCATCAGCCCAGTAGAGATCCCGTGTTTCAAAGTGCCATACAATTGTCTAATGAATAGTAGTCTTTGTGCAGAAGAGCTTCATGTGTTGAGAGATATATTGCAATCACAAGCTGTTCTTTGGTCGCCTCTAAAACACCTTCTGTGCTCATGGTCCTGCATTTGCTGATTTCAGTGATGTGGGGCTTTGGGGTTTGGGACTGAAGACAAGCTTGCTGTTCCTGCTCTCCTCCAGAGTGAAATACAGGAACCACCTCAAGTCTCCTGCAGCTTCAGCAGGCTGCTGGGCTGCTCAAAGAATAACATGGTATAGATGGGGCTTTCCTGCTTTTCCTCTGCTCTCTCTGTCTTAATGTTAAACCTCAAGCTCTGGCTGAGGTCTGTCATGGATGTGTGTGCACAAAGTTCAGCATGATGGCCTTCCAATTGACCCCGTAGGCCTTTCTGTCACAGGGTGCTGCAGGAATAACAAGGCATCAGGTGGCAGATATGTATCATGCCATTCTGAAAGTACCACCAACACCACCCCACCTTGCCAGTGTCTCAATGAGAAGGTGCACATGCTGTTGTTCCTGTGGTACAGCATTGTAAAGTAATTAGTTCCCCCCGTAAGACACATTTACAGACAGGTGATGATCATGCCCCCATGATCCTTCAACTCTCAATTTTCTGGTAATTCTGTCTTTAAATCCGCTTGCTGGAGCCTTTGATCACACAGTTGAGCTGTCGTTGGTGTTTCTGACAGTTGACATCATGAGGGAGAGGGGAGCTTAGGACTCTTAACATTTCTTTTGTGATAGCTTGTTTTCTAACTAAACACTCCACTGAGGATTTTCCATCATAATATAACAGGGAGCTTTTCCAGAGCACTCAGATTTAGGGAGAAGCTTCTGTTTCCATTGAGCTTTTCCATTCATTAGCAGATTATTTCAAGGCTGCAAAACTGGACTTCCTCTGTTTGCTGCTTTCTTCTACTCTGCTGTCTTTTTACCTAAGCTTCCTACCTCAGGACAGCAGCAGAGACAGCCAGGTCAAGACCAATCAGATATACTAAATATCCTGTGCTGCTGGGCATGTTTTGCAACCAGGGCGGTGTCAAAGAGTTTTAGAAACTCTAGCCATATGAGACTGCATTGCTACTGCTTTCATCGTCACCCTCTCCCAGGCTGGTCTGTGGAGGCTGCCTCGAAGCAAGCAGCAGCACTGTCCAGCACCAACGCACAATACGCTTTTAACCAAAAGAAATGTAGCGATGCAGGGATGTACTTGTGAGAGGGCACTTAGATCTGATCTGACTGCTGAGGTTGTGTTGAAGGTGACGTGTCCGGGAATGAATGGGGGTCTCCAGTGCTGACAAAGCAAGGTGCGTTCCAACGCCAGTGTGTTCCTATGCTGCAGACTGGTGAAAGCTGGTTCCCCTCTCTGGGCCAAAGTGGGGACAAAAGCAGGAAGAGCTAGAGCATGTCTGTACCCTGCTCTGTGGTCAGGCTGCAGCTCACTCTGGGTGTGTCTGAGCTCCCCTCAATGCAAGTGGTGGTATGTCACTAGGGTCCAGGCAGGCTGTGAAACCCACCGCTGTCCCAGTGCCGCAACTTCCCACACCCAACCTTCGGGAAGGCAGTGCTGCCTCCACCATGCACTGCTGGCCCACCCTGGTTGTTGACAGACGGGGGCATGGTGTCATGCTCCTTGTGAAGGAGTTGCCCTTTTGCCCTCCATACTGGTTTTTGTCAGGAAAATTTCTTTGAGGCATTAAGGCATGGTCTTGGTTTACTGCCTTGAGGTGAACCTTCCTTGGTGGGAAGTAATATCTTAATGTTGAGCTTAAAGTTAACCTTAATAAGAGCCTTTATCCTCTTCCATGATTTTGGTTGGGATTACTCGGTGGCCTTTGAACACGCTTATTGGTGGGGAAGAATGGAGGTGAATGTTTCTCTGTGATGGGGAAGAATGGAGGTGAATGTTTCTCTGTGTAGCTGGATGACACCGTTGAATGATCCAGGGCGTAATGCAGGATTCACCACAGCAAGAGGCAAACCTGTACCTGCCATCCTTGTCAATCGTGCCTTGTTTTCTAAAGCTTTTCTGCTCCTGTCCCACACCTCACAGGGTCCTGGCACAGTGGCACATGTGTCTAGGTGGTGGGTTCAGCTTGCTTTTCAGCCAAATCGGTTCCTGGTCCTTACTCATGGCATAGCCATACAGTTACACCAAAAAAAAAAAAGGAGAGCTAGAGCAGAATGGGAACAACCAGCCAGAGGTGGAAAATATTCAGGTTGGCTTAAGAAGCCCTGCTTCTACCTGCAAAGCTGCTGCCTGAATTGCCTGCAACAGTTAAGGCTTGGAGTTGGTTCAGCCTTGAAGTCTGCTCTTGATGAGATGGATAGAACTGAATGCAGATTAGTTGAAAGGAACCTAAGAATGATGGGGTCTTCAGAGCACTTCTTAAGCTATTAAGAGGCACAAGAATCAGCAGGAAAAAAAAAAAAAGACAAAATATTTTTTAACATTAAATCTTCCCTGAACATGCACAGGNNNCTCACCATCAAAAGGACGAACACCAGTTAAAAAAAAAAAAAAAAGAGAGAGTCTAGGGCAAGCTATTTCGCAGACACAACATGCCAAATGGACTCAGGTTCTTCAAGAGGAGAATAAAATGAGAACTTCCCCACTGCTCTCAGTTCTTTCTAGTCCCTTGAAAGCTTCACACTAGCACTCAGCACTTCGTCAACAGCAATCTCTCCATGCTGAAGACTTCAGACTGCATTCCCTGGCAGTGCAAGTGGGAGCAGTGCCAAGTGTTTTATTAGGTTTGCACCCACGCAACCCACTAGCAGGAGAGGACCTGGCTCCTTGTCCTGATGAGGCCACAGCGGGCTAAGTTTGTGCTGCTGCCCTGCGCTCACTGAAGGTGCTGTGCTTAGCCAGTATGTGAGTCCTGGACAGGCTGCTTGCCTCTGGGCTAACTGGGGTCCAGTGCATGAGGAGCCGAAGACCAGAGTGAGGTAAAGGTCTTGTTGGTGTTGTCTTCAAGGTGCAAGGCAAGATGAGTTTCTGTGTGTAGTTTTTCCTATGCAAGGGATCTTGATGAGGAATAATGATGTTATGCTACTTTGGTTTTGGTAGTCCCCAGGCAAGAATGCACCTTTCGAAGCTTGGGTAATAGGAGGCAAGCAGAGGGGACGCTGCTGGAGTTGGATGCTGCTGGAGTTGGATGTGGTGGGGTATTCTGTTGGAGCATCCTGGAGATGAGTGAACTAGACATTGCCCTTATATAAATTACCACCTGCTCTGACACTGTAGGCATCATTTTTTCCTTCCATTTTAACCTTCCAGAGTGGTTTCACTTCTTCTAGTAAATGTTTCCTTTCCTTTATCTTAAATAATCAATCTCCCCAAAGCTGACCTGACAGATGTTTCCCCTGCAGTGACCCTGTGTGCACAGCACACTTCATGAAACCCTGACTTCTGTGGGGAAATGCAGCACCAGCAGTGACCCTGCTGGTGTCCCAGCTAAAAATAAAGCGTGTCCCTCCTGGCAGTGTTGGGGTTTGCTTTTAAGTAGGTAGGCAGTTTTACCCATTGACTGCACTGTGCTCTTGTGCCAGGCAGAAGGCACAGCTTAACCTTCAGAGCACAATGGAGTTGCTTCCCCTCTGGAAAATTGCACCGGTGAAGGTGAGAAGATGCTCAGCTGCACTCAGTGCATCTACGTCATTCACAAAAATCTGCCAGCTTGCTTGTTGCCTGCCTAGATCCATCTCTTTGCTGCTGCATGTATTCCAGTGAGTCACCACCCCTCCTCTGCTTTCTCCCCCACTTCCCTCACAGCTCCATGCCTTCTCCTATGAAGAAAGGCTGAGAGTTGGAGTTGTTCAGTCTGGAGAACAGAAGGCTCTAAGGAGACCTTAGTGGGGGCTTTCAGTACTTAAAAAAAAGTGGGATAATCTTTTTAGCAGTGTCTGTTGCAACAGGACAAGGGGTAATGGCTTTAAACTAAAAGAGAGGAGGTTCAGACTAGATATAAGGAAGACATTTTTAACAATAAGGGTAGTGTAACATTGGCCCAAGTTGCCCAGAGAGGTGGTAGATGCCCCATCTCTGCAAGAGGTTGGCCCAGACAAGAAGCAGATGCTCAGTTAAGAAGGATCTTTCCAGCTTTCACTGTACATGCACATTAGTGAGTTTCACAAAAGTGGTGAGGTTGAAATATGCTCTGGAGTAAGAGGAGGGATGCATTCTGCCTAGCAAATCTGTGGCTATGTTGAGGGTTTCCATGCACATCTGTTTTTCCTTTGAGTCTTCCAGTACTCACTTCTGTCATTGACTTCCATAGATAAAAAAATGCACAGCATAGAAGTTAAGACGCTTCCAGTGCTCTCTAGATAAAATATCCTGCCTCTTAGACCTTTCTGGTGGTCTTAGTCTCACACTTCTTTTGGCCTGGTTGATCATGTCTGTCCCTCCTACCGAAGCTGATTTCCCAGAGAAGGCTGAGGGAGGGGGACATGGTAGTTTTGCTTGGTTCTGCAGTATTCCAGACACCTCATCTACTTACCATTGCAGAGAGCATGAAGAGATGGCATGATCATAATTTGCAAGTATGGAAGACAACATCTATGAAGACAAGCGGGCTGACTCTAATCACCTCAGACAAAAGGGTGGTGGTCTTTCAGATGTCATATTCCTATGCACTCCATGAAAGGTGTTGGTTTGCTGATCAGCTGGCCAGGGCAGGGGCTCAGAAGGGGCTGCAGTCTGTGCTGCCTCTTGCTTGGCTGGTAGCTGAATACGGGAAGGACCACAGGGGTGCTGTGGGAGGAAGGGTCAGGGGAAGGGTCATTGAAGTGTTTGTGTGCTTGTCTGTGGGGAGAGCAGAGGGCAAGGAGGGTGAGCAGAGGAAGGATTACTGCAGAGTGGAGGGTTGTTTGGATACAGGGCTTGAATTCATTGAAAAGCCATGTTTATTCATTTGTCTGCTCATTGAGCTCCCAGAGCAAAACAGATTCATTTCAAGGTTTTGCTTGTCCTTAAAAGTGATGATCCTTTTGTCAAAGACCTTTTGTGCTTATTGTTTTACCTGTCTGTGTCACTGAGCTGAATGAAATGATGGTGACTGTGTCCAGGGTAACGCTCTCCCTTGTCCCACTGCTTCTCACCTGCTGGTGTTTGGGGACTGTTGCTCCTGCTTCTGAGCAAAGTGTTTCTCTGTTGCTTGTGACAGGTTTCCCAGATGGCAGAGGTTACTGTCATCGATGATGGCAGGAAGAGCAGGGTTCACAGCACCACCACAGAAAGAAGTATGCCTGGGCAGGGGAGGCTTTCTGGGCTGAGGAAGCAGGGGACAGACAGTGTCTGAGTGGGGTAAAGGTGTGAAAACAGCTGTTCATTCCTGCCTTAGCTGTTGGTCAAGTTAGTCCTACACTGAAGCTCCCAGTAAGAGAAGGACCCTGCAATTTTCTTGCCTTAGCCTTGTCTTAGGAGAGATTTAGACTTCAAAGAAAGTAAAGCACATCTCAGTTGTAATCTTCTATTTGCAGAAATGGATGGAAAGAGAATTTCCGCCCAGCCTGAAAGGGACTCGAAGTCTTCAGTAAAACTGGTGGAGCTGTGGGACTGCTAGCATTCCTAATGGAGGCTGTGCCCCTCAGTGACAAGATAGAGGTGTCCTCTCTCTTTACCTCCGTAGCTTTAATAGACCATTCAGCAGGTGGCTGCATGGAATGAACATGTTATCTGAGCAACATTAAACCAGTGACTCCTGTCATTGTCCCTCTAGGATGAGGCACTTCAGGATGCTGATCCAAGATGACACCAGGCACATGGTGGAAAATAGAGACTCCAGGCCCGGTGTGCTGGGGTCTGGGGTTGTGGGAGGGGGGGGAATGAGGATTTTATCCTTCTCCCATCTCGTTTCAGTGCATTTGGCTGATGTGGTCGCCTCCCATGACTCAGCTGCTCCTGTTGGCAGGACTAGTTGTAGCAAATCCAGGGCCAGCATGGATCACTGGGAGGAGGGAGAAACCAGGGTGGGATGGACAGGAATACAATTGTTTTGGAGGAATCAGGAACATGTGTCCCAGATGCTGTGTTTGATGTGAGTTACAAAGAGGAAATAGAGCAAGCTTTCCTGCTGGAGGTTTATGTTATACACAATGTTGCCAAAGCTCCTCAGGCAGCTCTTCCAGTAGAATAAGCTGGCTCTCCGGCCTGGAGATCATTGGACCTATGCTAGAGAAAATCTGGTTCTCGGGATTCTCTCTCTCTCGACAGGCTTCACCTGATGGTATGCAGGTTGACTGTGCTGGAACGATAGTCCTCATTTTAAGACGACATTTTTTAAAAGGAGGGTTTTGGAGGGAAGGGTTAAAGGAGGGAAGCTGGTGCAAGCAGTGCTCTGCATACAGTGAAAATGCTGTTTCTTCCACTTTGGATATAAACTGCAGCATGATTATTATGCATTTTGCTAGGAAATTCTTCTGATACATGATGCCCTGCATCCAGTTTTCAACTGTGCCTCACTAGTGTCTAAGACTTGCTGACTGCTGGGAATTAGGAGTATCACTGCAGACATGTGAGAATTGGCATCTTTTTCAGACAGGGTGCTTTGTTGTTTGCATCACTCCACACTGACATACACGTGTAGGTAATCTTGATTTTTTTGAATCTCCTTGAAGGATCAAGTCACATCTGGCTTAGCCCTGTGCCTTTTGGGTGTGGGACCTGGCCAGTGCTCTTGGCAGGTACCAGGAAATAAACATCATGTCTTTCTTTGGAGAAGACAGCAGTGGCCTCTTGTAGTCATCTGTCTGATTTTCTGCAGGAGTTTTAAATCATGCTTAGGTGTCCAGTGGCAAATCTGTGATTTCAATGTGGTCAGGGTGTCCAAGTGGGTTAAAGACCTGCTCCAATAAGCTTCTAACTACCCTGTGAAATCTGGTCTCTCCTTCAGTGAAATATTTGAGACACATTGAGGCCATGAATTGGGGCAAAGGAGGAGGTTAGTGCTGTCATAGCAGGGAGAAAGAAAATGTGGGTATTGAGGATGACTAGCTCCAGGTGATATTTCAGATAACCTACCCTTGACAGAGCGGGGCAGCCAGTCAGGGAGGGCAGGCCTGCAGTTGAAACATGGACCAAAAGGAAAAAGGTGAATAATCTTGTCTGGTAATGCCTTAGCGAGGAAGTAATCTCTGCCTGTCTTTGTTAGAGATCAGAATGGCATATGGCTTTATACAGCCTATAAGGAAAGCCGTCAGAGGGTTGTGGAAGAAGAAATGAAGGTGGGGCAGCAGATAGCCCGGAGATGCTGCCACTTACTGTAATTGCTGTAGCAGCTCAGCTTCCACTGTTTGTTGTCCATGTCATCTCTGCAATTACCATATAGTAAATATGACTTGAGTCTCTAGCAAATAACAGAGCTAATATTAAGAGAGAATCTGTAAACAGCTAGTGCATAAATGAACAAAGAGCAATAAACAGCCTGGGCTTATGAAGAATGAATTAATCATGGTAGATGTGAGGGTTTGTTTTTCAAAGCAGTTGCAGTATTAGCAGCTGAAAAAACACCAAATGATTAAGATATCCAGGTTGTCAATAAGAGATACACCGGGATATATGTCAGTAAAGGGTGAGGGTGCTGTATGAAATCTTATTTGATAACTGTATTCAAATGGATGAATTTACAGGTTTTGGCACCTTCAGAGTGAAGTGGGAGGTATTTTGAGGATAACCCATAGCTCAGTGCATTTTTCATGCCTCCTGCTGTGCTCAGATCTGCAGAAGCAGTGAATGCGTTACCGCGTATTTCCCTTGTCTCAGCTGGGGATCCTGACTTTTTGGTTGAAACTCTGGAAATCTCTGCTTTCGTTCCACACGTGCCAGTCAGCACAGCGCTCCTCACACAAATCCAACTGTGCTGGGAACACCGCAGACGGGCGAAGAGTGAGTGAGCCACAGAGTGAGCTTCTGTGTATCAGTCTCGATTTAACCTTTGTAACAGTTCAGTAGCTCATGAAAACCTGGTGTGCAGCAGAGTTGAGGGGTGAGGCTTCACTGACCAGGCTCAACTTTCCTGCTCCAACAGGAGCAGATCTGCTGCTGGTGTCAGTGGGAGCAGGGGCTGAGGTACAGCTCTCCCAGATCCCCAGCTGCTTCTGTCCGCCTTGAAGATGGAGAACCAAGAGACAATGAAGATAAATTATTAAAGGGCAGCTTGGGCTAATTTATAAAGATTAAAATAAATTTGTGTGCTTTGGCCAAAGAATAACTGCGGAGGAGAACAGCTATTTACAAGTATCTGAAGCATGTAAATCTCAGACAGGGAGGAGAATGGTTGAGAGTGCTCCAAGGACAGGATAATGAGAACTAGCAGCATAAATTTTCTTAATTTCATCCTAAATATAAGGAAGACGGCTAAAACCTCTGAGATAAATTACATCATGGCAGAGTCTCTATGGGAAATTGTGGAAATGCCATCACTTGGGTAATTTAAAACTGGTCTGGACAAAGTGCTAGGAAATAATGTTCACAAGGGGAATAATGCAGCAGTGGCCCCTGATACACGGACCAGGCAACTCTTCTGGCTCTGATCTAACTAATTCTGAAATTAGTGAAACCTGTGCTAATTGGTCTAAGTGAGAGCCTTTCCTGTCTACCTCATTTCTGTGTCCATGTCACAGAGGAATGTAGAATTTTTCAGTCTAACGCAACAAGTGGCAACCGCTTCTTCTTCACTGTGGTGGTAGAGATGATATCTGACATGTAACTCCTCCTCTAACCCCTCTCTCGCCTCCCTGTTTTCTGCCCAGTTTTCCACTGCCCCATTTGTGCCCTTCTGCCTCTATTTACTTTTTTAATGTTTTCTTTCACACCAAGCCAGGAGTGAGCCCTTCTGAATAGAATTGTTGAGAGCTTATGTGGCATTTTTGGTAAAACCATATTTTGTTCCTATTTGGATGAAAAAAAAAAAAGTTTTCTTTTTTATTTTTTATTAGAGGAGAAGTTAAGAAAGAAACCAGCCAGTTCTGGAGTATTGGAGCACTGTGTGCCCCAGGTGCCAGGTTTACCACCTAGGATGGCTGGCTGGGGACTGTCCCAGGAGCCCATGAGCTAGAGAACTGGTGCTAGCTACTTCTTGCATCAAATCCAGCTCATCACATGGTTTGTTTTGTTTGTCTGTCAGAAAACTTGT
This sequence comes from Chloroceryle aenea, assembly GCA_013399075.1. Classification (NCBI taxonomy): domain Eukaryota; kingdom Metazoa; phylum Chordata; class Aves; order Coraciiformes; family Cerylidae; genus Chloroceryle; species Chloroceryle aenea. The sequence goes on from VWZY01005377.1 coordinate 575,256, forward strand.
ATTTTTCTTAACTAATTCTGGATCTAAAGATATAATATTACAACATCTTTTCCCCTCTTATTTACCACTTAGCCCACTTCTTTGTATGAATAACAACTCTTTCTGCAGCACAAATGCATTGTTGACAACAAATCCTGGGGTCTTTAATTGTAGCTGTTGCGGATCTGTCACCAGAATGCTAAAGAAGTGTCACGAGTTGGCGCTGTCATCTTTCCTCTAGGATGCTGTGAGTCACTAGGTGATAAGTTGCACTCTGATGGTGGCACCTGAACCAGCAGTATAATATGTCCATGAAGCAGGAGCAGTAAATAACACATGCTGTGTGCTGCCACGGGCAGTACATAAAATATCTTTCACTGACAAGTCTTCCTCACACTGCTGGAATAATTTTTTATTTTTTTTTGCCCCCCCCTCCCCCTGGTCTTTGCTGCTCTTTGTAAATCAGCAAGAGTGTGATCGAAAACAGTCCCTTGAAGGCTGTGTCAGAGGAGTCAGTGCCTGTTGCAACCCTGCATATTGCCGAGTGGCTGCTCCAGGTTGTCTCCATCAGCTTGTCTCCATGCAAGAGACAGGGTCCACTGAGTGGGTGACCCAGGAACTCCACTTCTTTATTTCCCTTGGCCTCCTAAACCTCAAAGGAAGGATTTTTGGCCTCTTCACTGGGCCCTTCACATCACAGGCCTAAAATCAAGGGTCTGAAGAGCGCACTTGAAAGTACCCGCCATCTCAGTTTGGGGCTGTTCAGATTGTGAAGAATGGTGTGTTCAGATGTGCACCTGAAGGCTTTAACTGTGTTTAGAAATGCCTCTAAATGCAATAAAAAGACTGTCGTTTGAAGATCTGCCTCTAAATACACAATGGAGGCTTCCCAGCAATTTTCAAAAGTTCACAACAGTGACTTTTTGCCAAATAGATGTGCAGTTGCCACCATGCACTACAGTGAGCTTCCAGTGCAGTTTGTACACAGGCTGAGTTTGTTCTGTTCTCTCATGCACTAGCACTGGATGTAACTGTCACGAGTCCATACTTGCACTTTTTTACTGTGAGAGTGACAGAACACTGGCACAAGTTGCCCAGAGAGGTTGTGGAGACTCCATCCTTCATCCTTGAATATCCTCCAGATATTCAAAAGCCAACTGGACATGGTCATGGGCAACTGGCTCCTGGTGACCTGCTTGAGCAGGGTGCTTGCTATCTCCTGTGTGAACTGGCTGCTTGGAAGTCCCAGAAAAACAACAGTGAGATTCTGTAATATTCATGAAAAGAAAAAAACCCTCATCTATATCAGAGCAGATAATACTGCTTTTTAAGCAAGAGGATGGCCACTACTAATCTGTATGTCAGCCTAAATATCAGGTTTTGTTTACAGAATGTAAAAAAGGCTACTCTTCTGGGGACAAAAAACAATGAAAAGGGTAATGCTCACTGTCCCTTAGCCTGAGGAGTTCCAGACGTACCAGTGTGTATGGGAATGGAAGAGCAAGTCTACCACAGCTCCCAGGGAGGCGTAAATAAGGATGTCTCTCAGACCATGGCTGTGGCTGCCCTCAGAGGGGGTTTCTTTAAGTGTCTGCCTCCTCCTCCTTTACACGTGTGTGCACAGGCTGTAAACCCCAGCTCCTATATCCATGTATATCTCTCTGTCCTGTACAGGTGTTTTTCAGCTGGCGTGAGAGTAAGGAAATAAAATGCCCAGCCAGTCAAGTGTAGTCAGTGCAGTATTGGAAGGGGACAATTAAGTATGGGCATCTTTATGCATTAGTTATTTATGAAGCTGCTTCTCCAGGAGCATCATGGATACTAAAATCTAGGGAAACCACCATGGACCAGTTCCCTGGAGTAAGTTGAGTGATTGGAGGTTGCTCCAAACACAAGCTATATGCTGAATTGTGCTCTGTTTGGGTCAGCCCCTAGGATCACTGAATGTAACTGGATCCCACCACTGCAGCATTTTTATAAGGGATTAGCAGACTTGAATCACTGTGTCAATTGACACCCATTTACCATGCTAGAATGGTAGGAACTGCTCAAATTAGTAGCGACACCAGCTTGTAAATATTAAGAGACTTACTATGAGAGGTGTTTGGATTTTTTTTATGGTAGCTTTTTGCATGATCCTGAGAGAAGGAAAAAAAATAAGCTGCTTTTAACACCTACCAAGGGGCTTATTCCATGGGCAACTAATTCTGGGGTTTGGCATGTTTACTGTGAAGTGCAAAGCAACAAGCACCTATGGCTCCCTGCCATAACTTTTCCATAGAGCTGAACTGTGAGGATCTGACATGCCTTAGGCAGGAGTTATGGTGCTTTTTGCCTCATAAAACCTGGCTGGTGGGGTAGCAGGGAGCTAAGCTACCTATTGCTGTGCAGTAACCTGGATGAAGTCAGCTTGGGGTCCTTGGTTGTGCTCCTATGGGATAAGCCTGGTCTGAGTTTGGAAATCTGATTTTTTCTGAGTCTTAATTACACTTCTTGGCTTTTGGCTTGCAGGTAAATTGTAGAATCATAGAATCATAGGATGTTAAGGGCTGGAAGGGACCTCAAATGGTCATCCGGTCCAACCCCCCTGCCAGAGCAGGATCACCTACACCAGATGACACAGGAAGGCATCCAGGCGGGTTCTTGAACATCTCCAGAGGGGGAGACTCCACAGCCCCCCTGGGCAGCCTGTTCCAGTGTTTATCTTAACTTAGGCTCTGTGTTCTGCTCTTGTAGTACTGAGCAAGGAGCTCAATAGCATTTGAATGGAGATGTTTGAGAAATGTGTTTTGTTTTGTATTAAATATTTTGTTATGCTTTTATTTTGGGGTAGGAGGAGTGTGAATTAGGTATAATACCTCTTCTGTGAAAACTCAGTTGTGTTCTTTACCAGAAAAGCTATAATTTCAATTTTTGCTGATGGTTATCAAAAAAACCATGTGCTCAATCAAAAATGTTTTATGTGCTTTGGAGCTGAGGAATGTGAGGCCCTGATGTTAAGCTGAACCATATTTCTATCTCCTCTGACTTCAGAGAGGGCTGATAAGATGATGCTAATAACAACACTGTATCCACTTAGTCCCGGGACAGATGTTTGTCAAGTAGACAAACCCCTTGATTTTGAGATGTCTCTGTCTGGCCCTCATGCAGTGCCCCCACCAGAACAGGGCTCATCCTATGGTCAGATCTAATCAGCAGCCTTTCCTGGCTAGTCTGGAGTCAGGGGAGAGAAGATATGTCACCAGAGATGTACTCGTGTGTCTGATTTATCTGAGGGGTGGCAGGGAGAGGGGAAGGAGAGGGAGTTTACAGGCAATGTAATCTTATTTGCAGGTCAAATCCAAAGGTTTTTATGATGATTTAAGGGGAATTTTGCATTAATAAAATTAATAGGGACTTACAGATTTGCCTTTGGTTTTGTATTTACTGACCAGTGATCTTGGAACTTGGAGGTTATGTGTTAGCAGCCATGTTGCCTCCTGATTTGATTCCTTTTTGTAAAGGCTTCCATGTGAAAATATCCTTGCCTTTAGAGTCAGGTGAGCAACTGTCTACAAAAAATTAAATTATAAGGGATCAGTATAGCTTTCCCAGCTTTCTACCTTGCTGTAGGTCCACAGCGGACAAACCTCCAGTCTTCTGAAACTCAGCTATTATAAAAGATGTAAGGAGCTTGATAGTTGTCTAAAAGTAATTTTCTATTCCAGGTTTAATTGTGAGAAATGTGGTCCAAAGTTTCTACTGATCCCACTGAGGAGTTTTGTCCATGTCAAAGAATTGCGGGAACAGGCCATTATTTTTAATTTTAGGAAACTATTCTGACCTCCACTTAACATTGAAATGTGTGTCAAAGCAAGTGAAAACCAGCGAAGAAAAGTATTCCCGAACTCTCAGATTTTAGTCTACAACCCATAGAGTTTGGAAGTCCAGAGACATAAGAAGAGGCTACCCTGGTAGAGGTTGTTTTTGAAATAATATACAATTAATTTGAGGAATAACAGTAGAATTACCCTCTGCTTAAAATCAAATTAAAAATTTAAGAAGGTCTGTCAAGGTCCTGGGGTGTGTTGAGGAATGGCTAGCAATAGAAACCATCATGGCATTGCAGAAGGTAGACAGATAGTGTTAATTACAGAAGGTGGTTGTCCCACAGAGAGGGAGGTTGGTGGTAGCAGTGATTTATTTCAGAGGGCAGTTTAGTCATTGTACTATTCCTAGACAAGGCTCTGAATTTAAGTGATACTTAGACTCGCAAGTCATTTTTTGAACCAAATTTAGGTGCTTGAGTCATGTAGATGTTTTTGAAATTACTCCTGTCTTTCTGTCAGCCGTTTCTACATCGCTGATCTTGGAAGACACAGCACCTACTGGCTAGCTGTACAGTTAAGTAGGAGCTTGGAGCTGGAAGTGTCAAGAGATTGGTGGATACCTGCCAGCAATTGCAGTACAGAAAAGGATGATCTGATGTGCCTGGGGTGTTTTTGGAGCTGCTGTGCTTGTGCAGTTGGTCTCTGTGGGCACATCGAATCAGAGGCACCTGGAATGTGTCATCTTCACTGTGCATGTGCACACATCTACCTTGCAGACCAGAGATTTTGGCCTTGCTTCTCCACAGTCACTCTGCACATGTTCACTGGCCCTTTCTCAGTGATTTGCCAACATCCTGCATCCAGAAATTTGATAAAATACCGCACAGACTGGGAGGGAAGACAAAATGGGAGTGTCAGACTGAACCTGAATTGTACGTGCTGGGTAGTTCAGACCTCGCCGTGACCCTGAGCTATGCTGGCAGTGAGGCATTTTAATGAGACTGGAGGCTGGGGTCTAGGGCTGGCTGGTGGCCCTCCCTGGGACTCAGGGCCCTCTGATTCCCCAGGGGCTCAGTTAGGCACCAGGGTGGAGGTAGACAAGCAGGTGTTCGAGAGAGAACATACGTAGGCTAATGTGGTAGGAGAATGTCGTGCTTCTGAATTAGTTTAGGTAGCATGAAAAAGTGTGATTGTTTTTCCATATCAAGGGTGTCAGATATGGATTTGTGATCCTGATACTGCATAATCAATTCTCTCCCCTCTGCTGTGCTTTGTCAGAAGTGGTTTTGTTCATTTGCAGTCCTTGTTCACGCTTTCGTTCCTGTTTTGCTTGTCTCGATAGATTTTTATCTGAAAGTTGAAAACGTTTTTGTTGATATCAGGAAGATTGCACCCGCTTTTGGAAAGAGGCGAGCGACACAACACGATGATGAAGTAGCCATTTGAGATGCATTTGTTAACAGTGATAACATTAATTTGTTGCCTGGAATATTTACAGTGCAAGGAATTGGGGAGAGACCTCATCAAGTGTTTGGGGGACAGTTCATCTCTGTGAACTGCTGCCATCTGAAGGTTAGACATCTGCTTTAAACTGGCTGGCAGGGCACCCTCTTGAGACTATGGAGAGAGGTGGGAAGAAAATATCTTCTGGAGACGTGTGTCTTAAATACATCTTTTGGGTCAGAACAGGGTGGGATGGGAAGGATCATCCCCTGGAAGCAACTTTCCTCTGACCTTAGAGGGAGCCTAGTTGACTTCATTTGACTTATTGCCCAAGATTTAGATAGTTACAGTTCTGGAAATTAATCCTAGCCGTACTGACTTGGCAGTACAAACCTTAATGAAAGTTAGTAGGAGTTGTGCCTCTTGAACCTTCCAAGTGCTGTAGATAATACTGCTATTAAGTTTGATGTTTTCTGTGAGATACTTGTCTGTGTCTGGACTCACAAATGTGATTTTTCAGCTAAGCCTGAGACCAAATTCTTCCAGTGGCCTGTTATAAAGAATAGTGTGATCTATGACAATGTGAAGGGTTCAGAATCTAATTTTAAGTGGTACGAGCCCTAGAACAGTGTAGTCCATAAGTAATAGAAGGAATTATTGGACAGTGATATGCCTAATCTGCCCCATAAATCGATCAGCTCATTTGCTTTTGCATGGTATTTTAGGTTAGAGATTACATTCAGTTTCTTAGGGATGCAGAGGGAATGTTGGGTACATGCATTTTGCTCTGTCTTCTGGTTTCATGATCACAGCTTTTCTGACTGTGGTGGTTTAGTAGGTTTCTCTAACCATTTAAAAGCAGGATTGTTGATGCAAAATGTGATAATCCAGATCACAATGGAAAGGCAAGTGAAAAATGGCCTTTGGCGCTTTGCCAAGCACATGAGTCCTCTGTTCTATTTCTGGGCTGACATCTTTACCTTCTAATGTGGAGGCCCTGTGCCTCAGCAGCTTAGAGGATCCCTAAGACCCTTCTGGACACTCTACTACAGCCTGTTAGGAGGGGCCAGCTCTGGGGATGCTTTGGTCCTAAGGTACTCCATAATTCATAACTGACTTATGTCCTACAAATGGACTTCATTTGGAGATGGCTCACTGGCTTTAAATGGTGCTTGTTGTATTACCAGTGTCCTTGACTTGTCTTATTCCCTGGATGGTGAGACAGGGAAGCCTTTAGATTTAGTTTCTTGTGCTGAGTTGACGTGCTATGTGCTGGGGAACACCATGGCTTCATTAGGTGAGTGGCAGCTTAGCACTCAGTACTCCTATTGCACGTGTTGTAGGTCAGGAGTGGGCTGTTATATATATGTGTATATATATATATGCACACTTTTCCTCTGAGTTACTTTCCTGGCAATTGATCTTCATCTGCTGCAATAAATGCTGCAGTTTGTTAGAGTCCCTGCTAAATACCTTCTTCAAAGTGACAGAGAGACAGCCCATGCACCTTCACAAGTACTCTTCAGTAGTGAGGTACTGAAGTGCATTTGGGTAAATGTTGTATCTTCCTATTCTCTCATGCTTCCCTCCCCCCTCTCTGTTTTGTTTGTTTCAGGTTCTCGGCATTTTTGGATCTACACAGTGGAAGTTGCATCTTGTGTATGGCGTGGTTAAGCTTGCAGCCTGTCACCTCAGCCTTCCTCCATTTTGGGCTGGTTACTTTTGTGCTGTTTTTGCATGGTTTGCAGGTGGATGCTGGCCTGACGGGAGACTCAACCAGTTCAGTACAAAACAGTTCGTGTTCAGGATCTTTTGACTGCAAGGAAGGTGTTATCCTGCCAATATGGTACCCAGAAAACCCATCCCTTGGGGACAAAATTGCCCGTGTTATTGTATACTTTGTAGCACTGATCTACATGTTCCTTGGAGTCTCCATCATTGCAGATCGTTTCATGGCATCTATAGAGGTCATTACATCACAAGAGAAAGAAATCACAATTAAGAAACCCAATGGAGAGACCACAACCACCACCATTCGGATTTGGAATGAAACTGTTTCCAACTTGACCCTCATGGCTCTGGGCTCCTCTGCTCCCGAGATCCTTCTGTCTCTGATAGAAGTGTGTGGGCACGGATTCGTAGCTGGAGACCTGGGGCCATCTACAATTGTTGGCAGTGCTGCTTTCAATATGTTTATCATCATTGCCATCTGTGTCTATGTGATCCCTGATGGGGAGACCAGAAAGATAAAACACCTGAGGGTTTTCTTTGTCACAGCTGCATGGAGCATCTTTGCTTACATCTGGTTATACATGATCCTTGCTGTCTTCTCTCCAGGTGTGGTTCAGGTCTGGGAAGGTCTGCTCACACTTTTCTTCTTTCCACTTTGCGTCCTCCTGGCTTGGATAGCAGATAGACGTCTGCTTTTCTATAAGTATATGCACAAAAAATACCGTACTGACAAGCACAGGGGCATTATCATAGAATCAGAAGGTGATCACCCTAAGGGAATTGAGATGGATGGCAAGATGATGAACTCCCACTTTCTAGATGGCAACTTAGTGACTGTGGAGGGGAAAGAGGTAGACGAATCTCGCAAAGAGATGATCCGGATCCTTAAAGACCTGAAGCAGAAGCATCCAGAAAAGGACTTGGACCAGCTGGTAGAGATGGCTAACTACTATGCCTTGTCTCATCAGCAAAAGAGCAGAGCCTTTTATCGCATTCAAGCCACGAGAATGATGACGGGAGCTGGCAATATTCTGAAAAAGCACGCAGCTGAGCAAGCCAAGAAGAGCACCAGCTTGCATGAGGTGCGTCCAGATGAACCTGAGGAATTCATCTCCAAAATTTATTTTGACCCGTGCTCCTACCAGTGTCTTGAGAACTGTGGTGCTGTTCTCCTGACAGTGGTACGGAAAGGAGGGGACATGTCCAAGACCATCTATGTGGACTATAAAACAGAGGATGGCTCTGCCAATGCTGGTGCTGACTATGAGTTCACAGAGGGGACTGTTGTCTTGAAATCAGGGGAGACCCAGAAGGATTTCTCAGTAGGAATTATTGATGATGACATCTTTGAGGAAGACGAGCACTTCTTTGTGCGGCTCAGTAACCTCCGTGTGGTGGAAAGTGAGGAACCTCCAGAGCTTGGTGGCTCCCCATACCCAAAGGCCATATTGGCTTCTCCTTGTGTGGCCACAGTGACTATACTGGACGATGACCATGCTGGCATTTTCACATTTGAGTGTGATGTTATACATGTCAGTGAGAGCATTGGTGTGATGGAAGTCAAAGTCCTAAGGACATCAGGTGCTCGGGGTACAGTCATAGTGCCATTTAGGACAGTAGAAGGGACAGCAAAAGGAGGTGGAGAAGATTTTGAAGACACTTATGGGGAGCTGGAGTTCAAGAATGATGAAACTGTGTAAGTAACCCATTTGTTTCTGTTCCTGGGTCTAGTTTTGGTCTTTAACCCCACATTTTGCGTCCCTTACAGGTGAATGCTGACAAGGGATAGGCTCCTTTCTTCAGCTTTCCTTCAGTTTCCCTACTTACCTCTTTCAGGCAAGAACCGACAGCAGGATTTAAGAGCTCAAAGCTCTTGTCCCTTCCCTCTTGGGAATAACAGTGAGGCTTAGAAATACTGGTGGGGGCAGAGGTACATGCGGATAGGAGTAAAATATATCATTCTCTGAGGTGCTGTACTAAAGTTAAGGGTTAATGGAGAGTTTATGGTAGAGAAGAAAAAGGACAAGCTTTTACCTGTCTGGGCAAATATGGGAAAGCCTCTTTTTGAACACCAAACATAAAGTGCACAGGAGTTTATTGCAATCCCTAGATGAGAAGTTTACAACAGTTATTCCCAGGCAAGCAAGCTCAGTAGATGTGGGGCTTCATTTTCACAGGAGCAACACATCATACCTGTGTCCCTAGGCTGCCCATGCAGCTTGCAGGTCCATAATGCACAGCATAGGCACAGCTGCAAGCTATTCTGCTGGATTTGTGAAATCCTTCCAGCCTTTATGTCCCTATGGCCTACACATATTCCTCATGTAAACTTCCCTATGATCTCCCTGTGTCTGTTCGTTTACTACCTGTGGTTTTTTCCCTTGTAAAATACCATGACAGTTGGCTGCAATGGTCTAAAGCACTGCAGCTCACAGCCTGTCCATGTGGCTCCATGACCCAGTGTTTTCATACAGAATAAAGAAGGGAAACAGAATGTTCTGTGCCAGTCCTGTTAATTCAGCTCTTTTATTTCATACAAAGTAGGTGATACAAAGATAGGAAGTAATAAAGACCAGAGAGGCGATAATGTCTAATTGCTTTAAGTACCTACTGTTAACATTAGTGAGGAATGAGAAAAATCCCTTAGCTGAACAGGGAAAGGGAGAGGGGTGTGAGCCTGGTGCTAAAACTCCCCAGTGTTAAGTGCCTAGGTTGCTCTTGTTAACACCTAATCACTTGAGCCATCAAAGGAAGAATTGTGCAGACTTGCAATTGGCATCAGAGAAAGGAAATCTTTGTACCAGGCCTTCCCACACAGTACCCAAAAGGATGTTAATATATTAAATGCTGTAGAGTAGGGATGTCCTAAGTCAGTAGCACCTTCTGCCTTAGCCCACTAAACCATTTAATCCAGCTAATAACTACAGTCCTGATGCTTGATTTTAAGTACATGCTCTTCCTACTAAAGAAAGAGAAGCTTCTGATTGGCTGGCTTCAGCCAGTATCAGAGATGGAAGAGGATCAGCTGTCCTCATCTGGCCTTTTCAGGGAGATGGGCCACGCAGGTTAGCCTCCTTAATTGAGCCGCAAGCTGATTTCTCTAGAGAAAGTCAGGAAGAATGTCTGATGTGTGGTTACAGTCTCTTGTGAGTAGACTACCTAAAATAAAATGGGTACTACCTTGCTTTAGCCAGGTAGTTCCCTTTATTTTGAAGAAAGGAAAGTTTTCTTGGTGGAAAAAGACCAGTCAGTGAAAGATCAGCAGGTTTGGGGTATTAGAGAATAAGTCCATGAGCCATCTTACTCCAAACTGTACTCCTTTCTTTCATAGCTGATGGAAGATTTATTTTTGTCTTTGAAAATCATGTTCAGCGGGACTGTGTGCATCTTTGTGGGACAGACTCTAATGAAAATGAAAGCAGTCCAGACAACAACTATTTGTAGGTTGCTTAAAGCTGCGGCTTCTGACCCAGAGAAGATGCCCGAAAGCACAGATGATACATTTGTGGTGTACTTAAAACTGTGCCCACACCTAGTGCATTAATATGACTTTCACTTCTGCATCAGAAGACTGATAGGAGCAAAGCGTGCTAAACACAGTGGCTATGGAGACTGTGTGGCTAGCAGAGATTAATTTCTTTTGAAGCTAGAATTAATGTAGCTGATTCAACATAGCACTTAAACTAATAAAGCCTAACAAGGAGGGAGATCATGTCAGCCAGCAGGCTGCCTTTATTGACTCATTTTTAATCTCCAGGTCTTCTGGGAATAGAGTTTTGGGCTGGAAACACGTGAAGGTAGTTTTCAGTAATCAGCTTCTGGCCTTTACATTCAGAGAACACAAGTCAGTTGCTGTACTTTGCCAGCTCTTCTCTGAGGTGCAAGGTGGAAGCAGCTATAGAAACCTGGAGTAGTAATGGGTGTGTTTAATCTCTTTTTCCTTTTTTGCAAGTATTTGGGTTACAAACAAATTTGAGGTGATTCAGGTCTGAATTGTTGTAGTTTAGACCCCTAATGCTACTATTCCAACAAACAGTATCTAGTTTTGGTCAGCTCAGTTGGAGAAGATGGGTGAATAGGGTGTTTGGGACAGTTTTGCTGACCCAGAGGACAATGTATGAGTGCCTTGGTACAAGACTGTATGAAGACACTGGGTCACCAAATCATCAGGGAGTTGCCTGGCTGAATATTTGACGCCCTGCCTCTTAAATGCCTTACCACTGAAGGGGATCTACCATGAGGGACTGACATCCCTTACATACTGAAGAGGGGACTAGGGATCCACAAAGCCCTTGCAGAACAAAAAGGAAAGTAGGGAGACTAAAAGGGTCTGTAGGTAATGCTAAGGACAGTAGGTCAGAAAGCGGTGAGAAGTTATATGCTCCCCACTTCAGCCTACTCAGTTGGCCCTTTGCTTAGGAAAGGTGAAACTTGGGCTGTAGTTTCCATACTGCTGTAGGAGCTGCTTGTGGATGGAGTTCCTGGAAGGAAATGGATTAACAGCATCTTGCAACCACGTAAGATGGTGCTAAGCTTTGCTGTGGCTGTGCACGTACACTAAGGATCCACAGAACTGCAGCCACCAAGAAATATTGATCAGTGTAAACTGTCGGAGAGTAAAGGCTTCAGTTCAGGCTCTCAGCCCATTCTCTCACACAGAAATTAAAAGAACTTCAGCTTGCATTCTGCAGCTGCAGGAGATCTGTAAGTAGTTAGTAGGTTGGTCTCCTTAAGTGGCTAGATTAATCTGAGGGGCACTGGATTACACGGCATCCTTCAGGTTAAACTATAGGAGAGGTGCTGCCATCTACCAAATCCTCAGGGCTAAGGATAAGCACTTTCCCTGAAAACTAAATGGAGAAGGAGTCTTTGCTTAAGTATTACAAGATAAACTATCTCAGGGTTGTTTTTAAGAGGCTTTCCCTAAAATATGCGGGTCTAAAAAGAAAGCTGAGTTGATATAAACATTACAGAATAAGAGGGAAATGGATCCTGCCAGTGGGTCTTGCTTATTGCCTCTGTGATACTTTCTAGACTAACACAGTCAAAGTTTTCTTACTCACATTTGGGTGGGAGCACAAGAGAATAGAAGGTGGAGATGAGGAGGCTCGAAACAATGCCATTATTACTGAAATATGGTCCCATGCAGTGTGTGTATGTATGGATGTGTATGGGTGCTGGATAGCTATAAATCGAGCTATATAATCTTGAACACTGTCATCTGTTGAGAAGGGAATTGATCAGGTCTCAAATACTTGATTATGCTGCCACTTTTTCAATGCATCTGTTATTTCTGAACTCCTGCTCTAGCAAGGGTGAGATATGACTTAGGCAGATGAAGCAGAATCCTAGCTCTCTTGTTGACTAAAAGGAAACTCTCAAAAAATCAAGTCGAAAACTTTGGGGGTTTTTTTCAAGATGACAACACTTTTCTATTAAATGATTTTGTATGGAAATAAATGTTAGGTTCTTGGAGGTACAAAAATGTAGAAGAACGATTGATCCAGCTGCTTTATCCCGTCCAAGAAATAATGAAGTCATTCAGAGCAAGGAGCAAAAAGTGAATTGAGTTTTAAACAATTTTATTTTTCCATAATAAAGGAAACTTCCAGCAAGCTGTTAAACATAATTTAAATTTTCTCTGTTAAAATTGTTCCTCTGTTTAAAACACTTCAAATTCATAGGGAAATTTGTCTAGGTCTTGCTTTTGAAAGTTTAGGAAGATACACAAGTTACGGGTCGCTAATTGATATGCCAGCTAGAAAATAACGTGACAAGTTCTGCTGTGGCCATGTCACTTGCAGAAGCTGTATTGAGTTAAGGATTAGGCCAAGAGGTCTATTTTGTTTCTTGCCTATGTTAGTGGCTGCTCAATTACTTGCAGGACCTAAAGGCTTCTAGAGGTGTAGCCATCTGCCCTGAGTCCATAGTTCTCACAGCCTGTGGCTTGGGAAGGAACTGGGTGTTAAGAGATGATGTGGTGTTCAACTGGCATCAAATGGCCTGCAAAGCCTCTTCATAAAGACAGCATGGCTGAACTTTGGTAACATGGAAACCTACCGCCACTTACCTATGTGTGTGTTAGGCAGAGCTCTCAAGAATAGAAGGGCTGTCTCCTCCAGCAGTGCAGAGACTGCTGGAGACAAGCACATTAAGCTTGTCTCAACAGGCAGTGAGATTTATTTTATTTTATTTTA
>VWZY01005378.1:0-28471 GCA_013399075.1 Chloroceryle aenea
ACCCCTGACATCCTGTGATCCTTAGTCTTCAAGATAAATGACACTGCTAAAGATTAGAAACGTACAGATTCAAAATTTACAGTAATTGCATACAATAATTAGAAACTGCTAGGAACAGCATTCAAATACAGAAGTTTATGTAAAGGTAAAGTGTACTAGGGCCTTCATAAAAAGGGAAAAACTTCTTAATATCAAGTAGTAAGAGGCACTCTGCTGTAGCAGAAAGTGGTTTTGTTCTGTATTTGCTGTATTTTGCTGTTGTTGATATCTGGCTACAGTGTGAGGATACAAATATTAGCACAGAATATGTTTTGAAATCTAGCTACCTGAGATTTGTACTCAGGAGAGAGTCTTGCTCACCATTCTGGTTTGACTCTGACTGCTAGAACTAGGGCTGGCTACACGAGATGAATCCAGTCTGGATTTATCTTCTTGGTGTACGACTGTCTTCTCCACTGTGGCACATCACTTCTGCTGCTAGTAGATGTTATGGCTGTGCTTACAGGGCATTGTGAAGTTGTCCAGGTGTCTTCCACTGAGTACTTAGTGCTGCTTAGTGCATATGTTAGCAGTGGTAACAGCATGACTAGCCATGTCTTCTGTATTGCCTGGTACTGCATGCACATTTCTCTTTTCAGAGGGTGGTTATTCCCACTTCTTTGAGTTCTACTGCATTTGTTCCTGTAAATAAGAAGCAAAAGAATTACCTGTAAAACACATTCTATCAGGCACACCCACAAGAGATCGTCTGAGGGGCTTTCTTGAAAAACCATGTTTTTAGCTTTTCACATTCTACTTCATTATGATGGGAGGGCCCAGGTAGACCATGTCACCTGTGGTATCACCTCTCTAGACAGTTCCAACCAGGCTGTCAACCTCAATGTCTTGATGGCCACAGCGGCAGTAGTCTGTGAGACTGACTCATCACAATTTTGCCATCCTGTTTTAGAAGGGTACAACCAGCCATGGTACAACGTCTCAAGTTCCTGCAATAGTACAGGTATTTCGTCTGTTTTCAAATACATGCTATGGTACAGCAGTGCTTGAAGTAGTTAAGCAAAGAGTTAATGCCAGGTTAGAGCCTGGATCTGATGAGAGGGTGGTGTGGAGGAATCTAATCTAGAATGTCATGGCCCTTCTTCAAAGATCATTTATCTCTGAAGCATTCCCTGACTATTGCCTTTGTTAAACAGAGCCAAAGCCTATGTGATTTCATTGATATTTCATAATGACCTGACTGACAGTGCTAGGAATTGGGCTTCGGCAGCCTCAATACAGTAGGAGCTGCACAATAGTTTCTTTTCATTAATGAAAGAAGAAATCTCTTGTGCTTATGACTGTCGTGTCTGTTTTTGGAATACCTCCAACATAGCTGCATGCCCTAGCTAGGGTGGGAGGTACATTTCTGTCGTGTGCTATACTTAGAACTGTCTTGATAAGATTCTTTTCTTGATGCTGAACGTGAAATAAAAGAAACGTCATTAGTTTCCAGCCTGCTCAATTCTCTTTAAAGTTGTTGGCTGCATCTACTGCAATGTGAAGTCTCTGTTCTTTACTTTTGTATTCCCTGATGGGAATTTACTGTCACAGGGCACAATGCTTATTATGCTGCTTTCAGGGCTGGAATTCTAGCAAATCAATGGAGCCTGACACGACTCACTCGCAGCCTTTGCTGCCAAATGTATCAGTGTTATGCTGTTTTTAGTCTTCATACTCAAAGAAAAATGTTAGTGTTAGGAAGTGCTGGGGCTGCATGCTTCAGGAATTTTAAAGGCAAGGTTAGAAGCAAGCAGAATCACAGCAGTACCTTATGTCTATTTTATTTGTCATTGCCTAGTTTGGCACAGCTCTTGGTAGAACAGGCTGCTATACTGTTGTGCTGGAGTGATTCACCAGATAGGGACAGGGAGGGTGTGATTTGAGATAGCTTTTGTAATTATCATCATATAAGCTTCCATTACTAGAGAGGTAGTGGCCAGTGAGGTTTTTTTGGTGGACAGTGTTGTCTTTTCGCCCCTGTTACTTTCCATGTCTGACCTGTTAAGCATGTGTTCTGATTTCTGTGGAACAGGTAGCAGTGGTTTCCTGCACTGAAATCTAGTGACTGGCTTTAGCTGACCTACTTTTATAATTGATGTAACTTGGCTACAGGTGGATAGCCCAGTTCCTCTCTTTCCTGTATGAAATCTTCTTTTATCAGGGGAAGAGATTATTGATGTCATTTTAAGGGGATGGGGGTGGAGTTATGAAAAGTGAGAGGTTTACATTTAAAATTAACAATCTGTTGCTACATTTGGACCCTAGTCTTTTGAGATGCTCATACCTATTATTAACAAAAATGAACCAGACCTCTGCTTTAATACATCACTCCTGATGACTTTTCTGCTTAATAGAGTAAATAATTCTAACGGGAAGGTAAAAACTCATTAAGGCTTTTTCATCACTGTCAATAACCATGGCAAAGGATTGTTGAACAAGAATCAAGCCAATGATAGTTTTACAATGCCTGTGAGCTACTATCAGATTGGAATGGTTTTCTGTTATTTAGCTTTTCTAAGGCAATTTACATAAGTAAGGCTTTAATATTGTCTCCATACACGAGTTATTGCATGGAAGCTGAAAACAACATGAAAATATGGAAATATGGTCCATGTTTGCTCATCATTGGGCTAGGGAATGTACAGAAGCAATACAGATGGTGACAGCTGTATTCTGATGTGTGTAGAGAGGCCTCTGGATGTTTTCTGGCCTCTGATCACATAGTTACAAAGCAAAAGTGCCTTTTTTCTAAATGCTCTGGATCCTTCAAGCAGAAACAAACAATTGCCTCTTTCCCTTTTCTTGACTGCTGCCACTGACAGTAAAATCTTTATAATGATTAGCAGCTTTAAAATGCCTAGTTTTGAAATGAGGCCCCAAGTCGTGTTTGGTAGCGAGGATAGGCAGAATATATTTTGCAGAGAAAAGGCATTCAGCATTTTTTTAGCCTAACTATCACTTTTTTAGAGTGTTTTCAGCATTTTTCCTTCTAGAAAATCAAAGCACCAGTGTAAGTAAGCTTGTATAATAGGGCTATTCAACCAGAGAATGCTGTACAAGTGGGGGTTTTTGGAGTGCTGAAGTCTCCGACACACTTCATCTAGGTTTTTGCCTTCTGCTGCAGAGTTGAGAAGGTTCATGTCCTGGATGGCTCTTCACGATGGCCCCAGCTACCTGACCACCTAGGAGATGTAGGGAGCCAAGACTTGTGCTGCGTAGTAGCTGGCATCTGCCTGGCTGCAGACCTGTCTCCTGACAGCTGCTCCATTCATGTCTTCACATGTAATGTGGAGAGGTGCTTGGCCCAACCCCTTTTCCAGCTGCTGCAGTTGCTCCTTTGCACATCTGGGAAAAATAGTTATTCTCTATTCACTCGCACACATGAGTTAAGTGCTTATCCAAAGAGCACCGACCTAAAGCTCTGAAATAAATTTGCACAGAATGTCAAAAATAAGACTTGCTTGCTGACTGCTCAAATGGAGAAGGGAGAGATTTATAGGAAGTGTCTGCTCTGGAATGTCTTGGTTAGAAAATGCAACAAAGGGTCAACTGTAAAAAGTGTTTTTATTAGTCAAATCTTAGTTTCTGGTCAGTGACAGATATTGTTGCACCTCTGTAGATGAGGGATCTACCTCTACAAAATCAGTGTACCACTATATAAACAATTTGACCAAACAGCTTGGTCAAATATTAGGGATTTCCTTCAACATATACAGCAGGTAAGTCCCTGCCAGGGTCTTATTGCTTAAACCAAAACTCAAAGTTAAGCACACAGCAAAGAGGACCAGGGAAGCATGTCCCTACTCTGTTTTTTATTCCCTACAGTGAAATACTTCTCTGCCCCTGTGTTTGTGGTTGGGTTGGGTTGATTTGGTTTGGTTTTTTTGATGATGTGTTCTCCATTAGAAATCATCCTTTTATTTCACTCATGATTTGCCTGGTTTTACGGAAAGTTTGGCCTGTTTGTGTACAATTCCTAATGAATGTAGCAAGCTCAATTCTTGTGTCCTCCTTGCAGGGTCAGAGCGAAGGACTCTAAAAATGCTGTTTCTGATCAAAGATGATCTGTTATACTTTTTAATTGCATGCTAGACTATTACTGTAAAAATCATTGCTCAAGACTGGAGGCTGAAGATGATCATGCCATGTAATCCTCAGAGGGTGGGGAAAGATGGGTTAGGAAAACAAAGAGCTTTTTGCTGTTATTAATCTTGAACTGATTCCTTTGGCTTTAGGTTCTAATACAGATACAGCATTTCTTTTCATGGCAAACAACTCTCAGTCCACAATCCACAAGTCCATTCTGCTCATCCTGCTCACTTTGATACATATGACAAAATGTTCCTTCAGAAAGATGTTGCATATTACTTCCTGCAAAATGTTATGATAGGAATGCTGAGCACTAACAGCTGTCTCAAAAATACCTCAGCCAGCTTCGGTTTCCTCAAAAGAAAATTTTGTGGAATTTGGTCCTTGAAGGACTTAATGTGACCTCGGTAGTAAAATGAAAAGCCCATTCCTTTGGCTTTTACAAGCCAAGGATCTAATGATGGATCAATCTCTCTTCCATGCTCTCTGGGAAGATGGTGCTTGCTTATAAGTCCTAGAGCCAGGGAAAAGTAAATATTTTTGCAAAACAGTATATATTTCTTTCTTCCTTGCAGTTTTGTTGATTTTTCTGCAGCCCTTGTCTGTATTTGTGGCTTGTCAAAGTACATCCACAGACCTCTGGTTGCAGTAAACCTTTTAAAATAGCAGAAACATCAGTTTTAAGCAAAACCAATGTCTGTGTTTTATTTCATGTGACTGCCTATCAAAGCATTCCACTAAATCTTTTCAAGTCTTGATTGATTTTATTTCTAGCAGCAGTCTCAGTTCTGGGGCAGCTGCAGGGGAGGCAGCAAGGGAGAAGGGGAAGCCTTCTAATGTGCTTTGTCAAGTCGCCATTGTTACACTATGTACTTAATAAAGTACTGGAGATTGTGCTTAGGTGAGATGGTAGAATGGTTTGATGTTGTCACTATGCACAGACGTGATCTGTGTTTCTTTACTGTAACAGTACGGTCTTTCTACTGTTGCTTGCCACTGATTCTAGCACTTGGGTTCTGCTTGACTCTTTGAGGTCTGTGACCATCGAGTGATGTAATTTCCCAGACTTTTGCAATATAAAGATGTAAAGATTCAAACATGACAGTTAAATTTTGCTTAAAAAATTCTCTGTTCATACACAAGACGTGGACTCTTGTAAAGAATGTATGTCCTGTCTGTGCATTGAAGCCGTGTGTTACTTCAGACACAGCGTTAGATAAAATGCTAGCAATTGTTTTGCTTTTTCTCTTCCTGCTCTCTCTGCAGTGCACGTATATTGAGATTGAGCAGGTGCCGAAGACTCATGCTGTTGTGCTGAGCAGGCCCTCCTGGCTTTGGGGGGCAGAAATGGGAGCTAATGAGCATGGAGTCTGTGTAGCTAATGAAGCCATTGTGACCAGAGAACCAGCTTCTGAATCTGAAGCCTTGCTTGGAATGGATCTTGTCAGGTGGGTGGCTTGCTGAGCTGTGACCAGCCTTTCAAACACCAAAGGTTTAGATGATGGTGATACTGGGTAACAGCTTTGTGATGCTGGCATTAGGAGATTTTAAAACAATATGAGCAGGAGACCTGTCTAGGCAGATGTCCAGACACAGCTGAGTTGACATGTAGAACACTCGGAATCTGAATTTGGCTACCAAGTATGCACCAGTCTAATGTGGGTTCACTAAACCTACCTTGTCTACCTACTTTACAGTTTAGCAGTGGCTATTCTGACAGGATAAGAGAAATGATTACAGTGTTAATAAGGAACTGCTAAATAATTAATAACATCAGATGGCTGGTATGCCCTTCATTCTCCCCTACTTTACAACAGCCTACTCTGACCTAAAAAGCTTATCCTGGGCTTACAGCCAACTGTAGGCATAAACAAACTACTATGCCTCACTTCAGCCCAAGCATTCCAATGCAAACCATTGCCCTTATTTAAATGCTGGCAAACAAACCCCTCTAAGTCTGTTCATTGAAGGCTGTCTGCCTAAAAGGCTTGGGCTGCACTGTAAATCTCAGCCTGCACGTTGATCTCGTAGTGAAGAGAATTTAAAGGAGAGTTGGGTGGGGGAAGAAAGCTGGACATGAAAGAACAAGAGAAATAGTGCAAGCTTATTGCAAAGAGAAAGGGAGCAAATGGAGTCAGTTTAAAGATGGAACAAGACAATAACTCTTTATTTAAGTGAATTGATGTTAGACCCAGTGCTCCTGATGGAATTTGCCCTAGGATATTGAATGAGTGAACTGAACCAATTTCAGAAATATTTTCATTTTTCTTGAGAACTCGTGAAAGATGGGAGAGGTTCTGGATGACTGGAAAAGGCTAAATGTTGTGGCAATACTTAATACAGTTTAAACAAGTTGTGGTTATAGACCAGTTTAACTGCAGTTCCTAAAGGGGAAAAAACCACTTAGATACTAAGGACTGTCAAACTGTTCTTCTTCACTTTTGTAATGAGTAAAATGTTATGGATTGAGGATAGGAGATAGATACCTTGACTTTTAAGATGGCATTAAAACCTTAGAAGGTTTTCTCATAAGCAAGCTGGCAAGTGAGTTAGAAGTTTTTAGGTGTGTAACTGCCTGAGACTGTAACTGTAAATGTCCTCTAATGATGTCTCTGCAGAAATACAGTATCTGTTCCAGCTACCATAAATCAAGAGGAATACAGGCTAGTTGGAGAGAATGTAGAGCAAATGGGAAACATGATCAGAGATCTATAGGCTCTGATTAATAAGAAAATAATGAGGGAATTTGACTTAAGTTTCTTTGGTATTTTCTCTAAATTCTGTATTACCAAAGGAATCTGTGGAGAAACTATGACGACTAGTGATCTTAACTACATCAAAGGAGGCTAACTTGGGTGCTCCTTTAAGAAAATGAAGGACAAGGTTTTGTCAAGTAAAGGGTGATTAGGTGACTTTCCAAGCTCAACTTTTATTTTTTTTTCCCTTCCTACTGCCATCCTTTTGAAATGTTAACCAATAATTAGTTTAGATGCGGAGTTATGCTTATCTTGGTCACATTCACAGCAGCCTCAAACTACTGTTTAATGTTCACACATGTCATCCAGCAGCTCTAGATTTACCCACACTAGCAAATTGAGATATATCAAAATAAGGTGAAACTACTCATTAACTGCAAGTGATCATCACCTATAGACATCACCCTTCTCTTCCTTCATATCTGCAGAAGATGATGTCTGTAGCTCGAATGCAGAGTGCTTCAGCCAAGGTGAAGTAGAGGTGTGCTGCAGATGACTTGACCAGTTGAATTAAGCTTATCTGTTTTGGATCACTTCACAGAGCAGAGAGCCATCAAGTACAAAATCATGTGGGTTGTAAAGTGGTAGCTGACACCAGCTTTGCCTCTTTTTACCCATCTGCAGAACAGACTAATTCTGTCATTCAGGATTTATTGGAATAAAAATAAACTGAGGTGTTTTAAGTCTAATTAAGAAACGCACATCTCTGCTGGCCAGCTTGTGTGTGTTGGACTTCTGCATCTACGTCAGATGTTAGCTGGAGGATGAAGATGGGCACTCTGTGTGTGCATTTATGACTAGCTGATTGCAAAAGAAAAAAAGTTTTATGCTCTGAAACATGTTCTTCAGAGCAGGCCTAAGAGTTGTCAGCCCAGGAATGTCTTCCAGGTAGTAGAATCAAATTTTACTCAGGCTCCCCAAAGAGTTTGCTTCTATGTTCTTTTAAAGTGATTATTCTTTTTCCATAAGGGAAACTTCCTCTCTCTTTGAGCTCATCTGGAATTGTCACTTTTCAGATAGGATTTAGCTGTAGGTGGATGTTGTGAGACCACATGCTGTTAAGCAGGCCAGAGGTGTCTTTCAGCAGGGTGGTGTAATTCTGAAGTCAGCATGTTTTGTTGTTGAAACAGGAAAATGAAAATTCATCCTGCGACCTCAGAGACAAAGCATTTTTTTCAATAATGATTGCAATGGACATGATTAAAGATGCATTTTACAAAGTTCCTAGTTTAGTTAGTAACTGGGTGCTGGCTTAGTGACTGAGGACTAAGATATCTGCAGATTTGTAGCTTGATAGGGATATCACAATATGTCAGAACATATGAATGATTCTTAAGAAATTAATGAAGTTTGTGTGATTGACTCAAGGGGTGGAAGTTGGTCCCATTCCATGAAGGCTTATCCCCATCACAGTTTACCTAAAGGAAGAATCTAGTCAAAACAGAGAGAAAAACTGAGAGAAAAAAGGTTGCAGCACCAATTCCATTCCCAGGAAACGCTTCTTTTCTGTTGTAGGGGTTTATTGAAAAGTTGGTCTTTGAAAGCTGCACCAGTATTGCTGCATTGGTTGGCTTAGCAGGATTTTTCTTCAGAAAGAAGAAATTCTAGTTTGGCTGCAGTTTTGGGTTTTTTTGGGAGGCACAGTTACATCTATAAAACACTTGTTACCTCAGGGAAGTACATTCCCATGAAGAGGTGGTGTACTGCTTTGCTTATGCTGATACAGTTAGAACGGGGCAACATCATCACACGAAAGGTATAGGTGAAGAACCCTGCAAAATACTCCCTTACTTTTGGATTGTTGTCCTAATTTTTAATCGGTTTGTGTTTGTATTCTTTATTTGTTCCGTTCATCACTGGTGAAATCACTTTTTCAGAGCCACACAGAGATGCAAATCTTGGCAGGGAGTCAAGAATGCTCTTTAAAATGATATTAATTTATTTACCAATTTCTTTCCTTAGAGACATCAGAACTGAGTAAAGTAGAATGTCATCATGTATGTTAGTTACTTCATTTGGAAAGCCTGCATCTAACTGCTATGTGAAGTCAAAGCTAAAGATAATGTTGTCTTGACAAGAATATGCTGTGATACCATTTTGGAGGCAGTGGATTGTACGAAGCCACTGAAATTTTCCTAATGAATAATCCAGGCTGTCATCTAGGGGTGAAATTACTTAAAACTTTTCTTCCATCTCACCTTGAAGGGTACTCTGAGATGTGTTAGTGGGAGGATTGTGCTGCAGTTACCCAGGACACTGATGCTGAGTTAACTGGAAAGACCTACACTTTAGTGGAGATGAGCTGTGTGGTTGTTACGTAAGGTTATTTTGATTGTGTGTTGGGTTTGTTTGTTTTCTTTTTTGTTACTTTAAAAAGACCTGTTTGCAAATTGTCCTTCAAAGTTATTCTGCCTGAGGGGTGGATAAATAGAGCATTAAATGTTTACAGTGCAGTTGAGACCACTGGTTGTTAATTGGACTCTTTAAAAATGAAAAAACAGCTATGGTAGGCTTCAGAATAAAGAACTAGTGTAGAAAATAAAGACTTAAAACAATTTAAGCAATTTGGCATCTCATCCTGTAGATGACATTCTAGTAACTCATTAAAGCAAGAATTCTTACACTATGCAAAACCGACACTTCAGTATTGTAAACCAGATCAGTGCTGATAGTGAAAATTAATAACTTCTGGAGACCTCGCTGCTAGATGCTTGTCTGAGCCTGTTTTGCCCTTTTCTTACAGACTTGGCCTAGAAAGAGGTGCAACAGCTAAAGAAGCATTGGATGTGATAGTTGCTCTCTTGGAAGAGCATGGACAAGGTGGAAATTATTATGAAGATGGGAGTTCATGCCATACTTTCCAAAGTGCATTTTTGATTGTTGACAGAAATGAAGCCTGGATACTGGAGACTTCTGGAAAGTACTGGGCAGCAGAAAAAATCACAGGTCAGTTT
Source organism: Chloroceryle aenea (assembly GCA_013399075.1). Classification (NCBI taxonomy): domain Eukaryota; kingdom Metazoa; phylum Chordata; class Aves; order Coraciiformes; family Cerylidae; genus Chloroceryle; species Chloroceryle aenea. The sequence goes on from VWZY01005378.1 coordinate 9,839, forward strand.
ATCATTCACACCAAACATTTCTTACTATAAATAGCTGTAAAGAATTGTCTTGGAAGAATTAGTCTTAAAGTCACTGAGTTTAAATAAGTGACTAATTTCTGCACATGTTTGATTAAATCATCGATTTTAACCTTCTTATATATTTGTACTGCTCTTTTTATTTTTTTTTAATTTTTTTTTTCCCCCAATGTTGATTTGCATTGGCTGATGTAACTTTGTGTTTTCTGTGAAGCTGGAGATTGTTACTTGTCTACATAAGCTATGTAACAATCTTCATGCTTAAGTTTTTATATTTGGAGTGGTGTATTTTCCCAGATTTATTTACTATTTGGAATATGTCGAGTATCTTTTTGCTGGTTTTGATGTCCAAATTGTTACGTAGAAATTTAAAATACTAAGAGGCAAGGATAAGCATTGATAGCTTTGAGAAAAGTTCTTGTGTGAGATGGTAGGTTGAATGGGCTGCTGCTGGCTGCTTTACTGTATAGACACATTCCCCTCATATCCCCATTTCTTATCTGATACTGGAAAATAATACTTTTCTGCTCTTTGAACTTATAGGTGGCTTCTTTTTTCTGTATGTGTGAAGTCAGAGCTGTCAAGCTAGCTTCATTGGCTTGGTGGCTGAACTTGCTTAAAACTTTGCTGGCAAATGTCTGCTGCCTCAATACAGCACAGCTGTCTAAAGCATATACTTAATTTATTCTCGGTTGTTTTTAGTTTTGAAGGGATTTTATTTTCATAACAGTAGGGCTTTTAAAAATGTATTCACATTTGAATGAATTAAAAATTTTGATAATTTAAAGTATTTTTATCATCTGTGTGTCAAGCTATGACCAATCTATTCAGTTCTCCCTTTCATTTCCTCTTCATTGAAGGGTGGGAGATGCCACATATGGGGAGGAGGGAGGTTTACTTTGGAAGATACCAAAGCGAAGAAATAATCCCAGGCTTTGTCATGTTGTGTGGTGGCCACTGCCAGCTGATGCCATCCAATGCGAACCGGCTCTCCTTAGCGGGGATGGTGTTTTCCCAAGCAAAGCCTGCATTTTAACCCTATCTGCAAGATGGAGGAGGTTTTCTAGCACAAACAGTATTAAACATCGAGAAAGGGAGATTGACAATGTGATCCCGATAAAATCCAAGTTCTGGAAAGCAACTAGCTCCTGAGGTTCCCAGGATCATGCACTGACAGCCTGTCTTCTTCTGTTGACCTACCTGGATGATACTGGAAGAACAGTGGTTTTTTACTTAGCCTTTTTAGCTGCATCAGCAATGGATAACCTTCATGTCCTTCTTCCCAAACTGTTGCTTTCGTCTGCTGCTTGCAGCTTTTTGAAATGATACTGCAGCTCTGCTCTGATTTTTACGAGCGCATTTCTCTTCAGGAGATCCCTGTGAGCTGCAGATAGTTTCCACCTCCTGCAGCCTGCCGAGCCTGCCAGGAGGAAAGGCTGCTGGCTATTTAAGAACTCCACATTTCGTACTTTGTTCAGGGCGTTCTTTTTTCTTAATCTTTCAAATGAATGCATGAAGGATGCTAAACCGGGGAAAATGTGTCATTCCTCAGTGTGAAGGCTTCTTTTTTCCCCTGACTCTGTCCTCAGAGTTGCCCTGTTTCTAATATTACAGCTGCAGTTCTGTAAATCCCATAGGGAATGTTTATCAAACAACTCTTCGACAGTAATTTAAGGATAAACATTTTAAAATCCTTCCTATTACTGCTCTTCAGTTTGAGTGAAAATATTTGCATGATAAATTTTCATTTTTTGAGCAGGATCAAACCCATAAAATACTATTTTACATGAACCTCTAAATGCAATTTTTAAAGAGATCTGTAAGGACTGGCTTACCTAACTTGATACAAATGTAAATATTCCTGTCACTCAAGACAAGAAAATTCCCCAAATGGTATATTCTTAGAAAATGAGAATCAGACAAGCTGTCAGTGACCCTAGTATATGTTAGAACTGAATGACAGTGACTCTTTTGCAGACGAATAATGCACAGAACTTCCACTATAAGCTGTTACACGTTATTGACATTACTTGCACAAGGCATTAGAAAAGCAAGCTTACTTTTGTGGAAGATAGTATTAATAACTTCCAGAAATACTGCTTTGATTTCTGTTTAAGAACAAGTTTGTGCCAAATTCCCGAATCTGGGTTTATTTTAGTTTACAGATTTACTTTATCAGCAATTTTCTTGGCTTCCAATGCTGATGCTTTGTTCTCTGTGAGGATGGTCTGCAGCGGGCACTGTTAGTCATGCTGTAGATAGATGGGTATAAGCACTGCGGAATCTTTGAGAAAGGCAAAGTAAAAAACCCTGTAGTATTCTTTGAAGGCTACTTACCTTTTTACTTCATTGCATTTTAAAATTTAAGATTAAAAATGAAACATAATGTAAGCCTGTCTTGCTGCTTACAAGAAACTTCAAGCAATTCATAAGCTTTTAAAAACACTTTCAAATTAAGTTTTCGGATTGGTGGACAAGGGTGGCCCATTAAATCAGCTTTGGCTGATATTTCAGCATATTTTGGAGATGAAGTCAGACCTCGGGTCTTGTTGTGGCAGTAGAGTACAATATTGGAGAAAAGATGAGAGAATGGTTTGGGAGGTTTAATGGTTTAAAGGACATCTAGTCCAACTGCCATGCAGTGAGCAGGGACATCTGCAATTAGACCAGGTTGCTCAGAGCCCTGTCCAACCTTACCCAGAATGTTTCTAGGGATGGAGCATCTACCACCTCTCTGGGCAATCTGGGCCAGTGTTTCACCATCCGCATTGTAAAAAATGCCTTCCTTCTATCTAGTCTAAAACTTTTAGTTTAAAACCATCACCCTTGTCCTATTGCAAGAGGCCCTGCTAATGATGGTCCCCATCTTTCTTGGAGGTCCCCTTTAGGTATTGAAAGGTTACAATAAGGTCTCCCTAGAGCCTACTCTTCCCCATGCTGAACAATTCCAACTCTTGCAGCCTTTCTTCATAGGAGAGGGTTTCCAGCCCTCTGATCGTTGTTGTGGCCCTTCTCTGCACCTGGTCCAACAGGTCCATGTCTTTCTTATGCTGAGGACTCCAGAGCTGGACACAGTACTCCAGGTGGGGTCCCACCAAAGCAGTATAAAGGGGCAGAATCACCCCCATCGACCTGCTGGCCACACTGCTTTTCATGCAGCCCAGGATACAGTTGGCCTTCTGGACTGCAAGTGCACGTTGCAGTCTCACATCCAGCTTTTCAACTGCCAGTACCCCCAAGTCCTTCTCTGTAGCGTTGCTCTCAATCCCATCATCCCCCAGCCTCTACTGATGTCAGGGCTTGCCCTGACACAGCTGCAGAACCTTGCACTTGGCCTTTTTGAACCTCTGAGGTTCACATGGGCCCACTTGTCAAGCTTGTCCAGGTTAGGCAGGTGCCTGTGGCACTCGGAGACCACTGTTCCATGGTTGGAATGTATGAGGTATGGATTGTGAAACAGGTGTTCTGACCCATTAAGCAGAAGGCAGTGTAAATACCTAAGCAGGGCACAGAGAATTGAGCTTTGCAACCTGCAGTGTTTGGTAATTCAGTGTATGGTAGTTATGCAGTGTTGCTGAACATATGTCTTAACCAGTGGTTTCATGCGTTTCATAACTGAAAATACCTTGTCCTTCCAGCTTCTTCTAGAAAAACTGTGTAAATGTTGTCTTGTAATATGTGGCTTTTTCTACAGAGGGGGTGAAATGCATTTGCAATCAGCTTTCATTAACTACAAAAATTGATGCTGAGCATCCTGAACTAAGGAATTACGTGAGAAGTCAAGGCTGGTGGAATGGAGACTCAGACTTCAATTTTTCTGAAGTGTTCTCTCTTGCTGATGACCATTTAACCTGCTGTTCTGGCAGGGAGAGCCTAGAAAAACAAGGTGGTAAGTCCTGAACCATCTTCCTGTGAGTGCAGCACAACTTGAGTCACTACTGCTTCCTTTCAGGCATTCTGTGCAGAACTACCTGTGACTGTCAGTACTGTCGCATATAAACCGTGTGGAAAGGCAGACCAGCATTGAAGACTGAACTTGACATAATTTAGGATGAAGCCCTTAATATCCCCCTCAAGTTTAAGGTTTTAAAACAGGATTGCAATTATAAAATAACTTTATTCCCTGTTGTTCTGATGTTCATGATGTGCTACTACGTTTGTGCTTTGGTGTAATTATTAGTGGCCATACTTAATACTAAAATTATAGTATTATAAAAAAAGAAAGGCCTCAGGTATGAAAGTTTGAGCTCAGTAGATTCTACAGTTTGGGAGGTTTGCTTGGGTTTTGGGGGAAGGTATTGTTTAAAGAGCAGCAATGCTGGTCAGTTGTAAAGTGAAGTCCCTTTTTCATTGTTGAGCAGAACAAAGTTACTAGAGCAGACAATGTGCCAATTCCCTTCAGTCAAAGGATGGGCTGCTTCTTACTCACGATTTATTAATGTCTTCAGTTCACTACAGGTGGCCAAAATAGCTTTGAACTGACAAGCCTGCAGCAGCACATGGCTGACACATATCTGCTCTTTAATGTGTAAAAAATGGTACAAATGATTGTTTTATAAAAAGTTCTTTACTACAGATGTGAATCTACTCAATTGCTAGCATTTTCACACATTGGCAAATGTGAAGAAGAGTGTAGAGATATTTATTGCCATGCAGAGTTCCTGCTAAAGGCTTCTGAAATTACTTAGAGCGTGGTTTGTGACTGAGAGGCCAGTACAATGATTCTAAAGGGCCACAGGCAAAAGGTCTTAATAAATCCTGAGGGGCCCAACAGATAATTGGCTATGGCTGCAAATCTTGCAGGCTTCTGGGTTATTCGATGTCTCCTGGCGTGTTGAGGCACCTGTTCATGGAAGGGTGAGTCAGTGCAGGGTTTGAGAAGTTGCTGGGGAAGGCCTACCTGCCAAAGGCATGATGCAGGGAAATGTGGAGGTGCCATGAGGAGAAAGCTGTGATAAGACACAGGCAGGAAGCAAGAGTGAGAACAGGAGATTGCTATAGATAGTGATTTGGAGAAAAAGCTCAGTGTCCAGATCTGCTGGTATAAAACCCTGTGAATGAGAAATGTTTCAGAATTTTGACTGAGAGCTAACAAAAATAGGTAGGTGCTCCTACTCTGCCCAGGCTGGGGTAGAGGTGGCTTCTTAGAGGAAAGCTAGTGCTTTCTATAAATAGTCTGTTCACAATGATTGCTAAAACAATACTACAGACATCATGGCCTTCTTCCTGAAAAACAACTACCTAGCAACTGTAATGCCTAATTAATGCTTCTTACTGTTCTCTTTTACTGTCCTTTCAAGTTTATTCTGGGCTTACGTTGTTTAAATAGAAACTGTTAACTGGGATTTGTGGCATGCTCATGTCAAGTGTCGCCAGTCATAGTAGGTCAAAACCCATTCAGGCTAAAATCCTTACTTAGGGTCCAAGCCATTGAACACTCAGGTATTTTTCCCCCCCTCCTTCATATAGGTGACGTTTCTGCACAAGCTATGATTGATGTTCTGCGTGACAAGGATAGTGGTGTCTGTGTGGACTCTGAATCTTTCCTTACGACAGCTAGCATAGTGTCTGTTCTGCCTCAGGACCCTAGTTTCCCCTGTGTTCATTACTTCACTGGCACGCCGGACCCTTCCAGGTAAGCCACAGCACTGGGATTCCCTGGGTACAGACCAGATGATGGATTAGGAGATATTAAATACGACCTGCTACCCAAATTGGAACATTCTTCAAGAGTGTCTTCTAGCAGGAAATGGAGTCAGTAGCTGTCTGTGTGCAGGCTGACAGTCTGGAGGTACTGAACTTCATCTTGCTGTAAGTCTACATGGGCAACACTGGGCTGAAAGGCTGTCCGGAAATTTGCCCAAATTCAGAGTTTTTACAGTAAATGTGGTTTAGGGAGGAACTGCTAGCCAGGAACTACTACTCCAGCATTGTTGCTTTCCAGTGGTTTCTTGTTGAGGGAATGAGGTTGTGGAACATTTCAGTCACTTCTCTTGAACAGGTGAGTACAGAACTGAAACAAAGTGCGCAATAGCAAAGAGGGGCTGTGAACTATAGGTAGCCTTTTATGACATCAAAATGTTAACAGAGTAAAACATCTGCAACTCTCTGGTGTCCCAAGTATGTTTTTTATTGGAGGGGCAATTTCCCATTGGTTTACATTATGTGTTCTCTGGTTGAAAGCAGGAGAGGAGATAAGGGAACTCGTGAGCCAGATCATCAAAGAACTAATGAATTATCTTGTGTTTTAAACAGAATCCACCTGGGATTCACAGAAATTAATCTAAACCACTTGCAGTTATTCAGGAGATCTGCCACTTGCATTGAGGTAAAGAAGTTATGGGGAGAAGAAAATGGTGCCCTTGAGCAGCTGAGAGTCATTCCTGTAAGAAGAGTGGTAGAAAGCACTGGGTTCCATCGAGTGCTGCAGAGTAATCCGTGCCAAAGAGACTTTCTACTCGTTTTGCATTATGCAACTCAAACCATCAGGGTTAAGTATTAAGTTTGAGCTTGCTTAGCAAAACTTTTCTTTGACTTCATGCAAGTCCTTTGAGATAAAAAGGTTCAAATTGTTTTGGTGGGATTTCTGTCCTTTTTAAACGTGGAGAGTCCAGCTGTAAAAAAGAAAAACAATGACAACAACAACTCCCCCCCCGCCAACTTGTTTTTAGAGGCTTTTCCTTTATTTTACATTCTAATGCATTTTAAGCCTTTTTTTTAAGTGCAGTTAGTGAGTCACAAACTTGGTCAGCAAGACTTCAGGACAGTGATGGAAATGGGCAGCAGCAGTGAGCCTGCTGACTGTATGCAGGCAGGGGGTATTAATCATGTTTTGCAGAAGTCTTGCACTTCTGGCAGCTGCTTCACTGCAGAAGGCAGGGTGCTGTTTTGTTGTGTATCTGAAGGGAAGGCATTTTCTGCATTCACTTGCCAGCACCTACTCTTAGTTTTTCAGGAATTAAGATCTGGATTGCTGGGGTTTTGTCCATTTTGTCCATGTGTCTGGAGTTTAGATCCAAACTCAGTGTTGAACTTGTCTGAGAAGTGTTGCAGTGTTGGTAGCAATGTCTTTTTTTTTCCTCCCCCTTGATGCAAAATTCAAAAGTGCTGCTGGTTATATGACAAATCCTCTGATGTTGAGCAAGTTGTGTTCTCTTCCTTGCTCCACACAAGTGTGTGGGATTTTAATGAAAATTACATCTCAGAGGCGAAGGAGAGATGGCAGTGCGACCAGAGGAGAAAAATGGAAGTGAGGCTGAATGCTGGATTTGTTAAAAAAAAACAAACACCTTGGAGAGGAAAATAGTGTTACATTTTTCAAAGAAGTGGCAGAGCTGGCATGATGGAGACCAAAGAAGCCTGTAGGTAAAGAGAAGTAAATAAAGTTTTACAGTAATTGGCAAAGCCAATCCTTTTAAAGCACACAGATTTATTTTGCTTGTGACCAGTAGCAACTCTCTAAGCTAGTCGGTGCCTGATGCAGATTAATCACCTCTGCCGTTCTGCGCTTGTAGTTTGTAAAATATCCTAGTGAACGTTTCAAGAGCAAACATCAAAATCTCTCATTACTGAAAGCAGCAATTCTCATTTCTTTCAGGTCTATATTTAAACCCTTTATTTTTGTTGACGATGTAAAATTAGTACCCAAAGTACAGTCTCCTTCTTTTGGCAATGACGATCCTGCTAAAAAGATACCTCGATTCCAGGAGAAACCCGATCGCCGGCATGAACTGTACAAGGCGCATGAATGGGCCCGATCTCTCCTCGAGAATGATCAGGTAAGAGCTGGGGGACCCAGAATTAATGAAGTAGATTCCAAATTCCCTCATTTAATTCAAAATCACTCACTGAAAAAAAACATTCTTTGGCTATTATTAGAATCCTTGCAAGTGTAGCTTGAATAATGACGCCCTCTGAAGGACAAGGTATTCTGCGTAAGTTTATTTCATGGGTTTGGGTTTTTTTGTTATCTCAAGAGTGTTGCTCTGCTCCATTACTTTTGCAAAGTGAATGGCCAACTGACAAGCTGGTTAGCTCATTCAGTCCCCCGTCTGTAGATAGCCTTTTAAAGGGGTTCTTGAACACACGGTGCTAGTGCAAGGTGGTATCGGAATGATGTGATAGGATGATGGCAGGACTGTTGGTATTTAAATGATATTATGAATTCATAACTGCATAGTTTGAGGTTGCTTTCTTTTCTTGAAGGAATAATTTGCACACAACAGTTTTACAAGACTCAGTTTAATGCATTTCTGTCAATTTCTAAGAATTAACTGAAAATGCCATACAAAAAGAAGGGACACTTACTAAACATAAACAGCATTCAGACTTCTCTTTAGTGATTAAGGGAAACCATGATAACATTTGCTGGTACAAACTTTATTTACAGGCAGTTTTGGCTAGATGTGGGTTTTAATCCATTTGAATGGTTTCATCAAAAATCTGTGGCCCCTGTGGTAACACTGACTCAGTGTGCAGGTAGCTCCCATAGCACTGGGCAAGATGCTGATTGAGGGAAGGTGTAGAAAAGGCACATTAGCATCTTGTGCACTCTTCCCTATTAAAGTCTTGTGGTGTGACATCAGAAGTTGTGGCAGAAAAGGATTTGTAGCTTTTAGTCAAGCTTCATGCTAAAAAATCTGCCTACCTGAGAGCCTAAGCCTTAGTTTAGATACTCTGCTCTTTCTGCAGTAATGCTGGGTGTAAATCCTGGAAGCTCAGAACTGGCAGTCAATATAAACGCCTTTGTTTCTGGAATTCAATTTTGAAATCTGCAGGCAAAACAAACAGGAATTCTCTAATGAAAAGGGGGCTGGTGGTAGGAAATAGACTTAAATTACATCTGGATAAAACAAAATGACACCACCTTCAGGAGGGTATTTCCTGCACAGGAACATGAAGAGCAGTAAGTCAGAATGACACACAAAGCCATACTGGGATCTGACATTTTAATGCTGTTACCTTACACATCATTTCAGATCTAGTAATCATCTTGCAGGTGATGATCTGAGGGAATCCCATGTACATACCATGATCTGTGCAATCCTCAGGGCTTCTGGTCCTCTCATGTAGTTCTGTTTGTGGGTTTACAGGCTTAAAAAGTTGTTTTACCTCTTTATTGTGTGTACAAGCCTCACAGCATTTTCCTCTATCCATCTTCCTTCTCTGCTTTAACCTTAGCTACTCCTCCTTTGTTAATTTCTTAATGCATAAAGTGTCCAGTGCTGTTCCTTTTAGCCTTTGAGCATCCAAAATACTATTAGTAGAAATAGTTCAGGCTTTCTCATTTTTAAAAAAACAGCTGCAAATATCTTCATAACAGAACAGTAAAATGCTTTAACAAGCCTGGTTGTTGGTTAATTGAGTTTGGTTGCTTTATGCCTGTAGGATAAAGGCCAGAAACTGATGAGGATCATGTTAGACCTTGAAAAACAAGGCTTAGAAGCAATGGAAGATATCCTTACTCGTACAGAGATTCTGGATCCTGCTGAAGTAGTGGATCTTTTCTATGACTGTGTTGACACAGAACTAAAGTTCTTCAAATAAAGTAAGCAAACACTTCAGTTCTTTAGATACTGAGTTTCTGGTACCAGGTATCAGTGACTGTGAAACGTTGGATCTAAAACCTGATATATCCCTCTTTTATGCAAAGATAAGAGTGTTTAGAATTGAGACCAAAGCCACCTGTCTCCAAAGTCCCTTTTCCCTATGCTACGTTGCAGGCATTTTAAATCTTTTTCTTCTATCATCAATTTCACTCTTGTTTGGAATGGATTTTAAACAAATTTTATCTCATTTCAGCTACAGTGGCTATTGTCAGCCTCTTCACTGGAAGACTTCAAAGCTCTTCAGGCCTTGAAAGAAAGTCCTCACACTTGTGAATTTGCAGGAAAAACATTTCTAGAGGAAAAAATGTTACTTGCTAGCTGTCTCCGGTTAACAAATTGCTTTCCTTTGTCCAATCTTGTGGTGTTCCTGTTTGTGTATGTATATAGTGAAAGGAGAAAGTCACCGACTGGTCCAATTGCTGTGTGCATGCTGGCTAATTTAGTACAGAATGTTTAAATATGTATGTTGGGCAACAAATTAAAGCAAAGATTAACTTCATCAGCCTAACTGCCATATTGTCATTTAAAGCAATCTGGTTTTTCCTCTGTTGCTCAGGACTAGGCTTGCAGCAAAGCTGACTTGCATTTTTATCTTCTTGCCGATTCATGCAAAGAATGGTAGAGTTGAAATCCCACTTTTCAGGGGGCAGGAAGGTAAGTCCTGGTTCTCTGTCTTGGCCTCCTATGGGCCTATCTGGTTACAGTAACTCGGCATCTAACACTATATCTGTACAAATTATTTGAGTTAGGTCCCCCTAGTTAAGTTTGCCTTCACCTGCACCCAGCTTAGGGAAGCTTGTGTTTGTGAAGCACCTGGCTGCTGCTCTGGCACGGAATACTAAACCCCAGTCAGCCTGTGTGGCCCAAGATATCTGTATGTTACCTACTGGCTCTTAAGGAGGTGTCATATTTATAGACATGCTACAAATTTGGAATTTTGAGGGAATAGATGCTGGACATTGATCAATACCTGACTATTCTCCATCTTTCTGCCTTTGTACTGCTGAACAGTTCCTAGTAATCTCTGTGGTGAGCGTATGTGGCTGATAAATCCATTAAGAACCAGTGAATTACTGGTGGGTGTGGCAGTCCAATTGATTAGGTTTAGAAATGGTTGTCTTGAGCTTCCCGATATTAAGTGCAGTTCTGCAGCATGCTTCCCTTCCTCCATAGTCTTACAGACACAAGTGCTTTTCATGTATTTTCTTCCTGTAGAAGTGAGATAGGGCAACACTTTCAGAATGAAACCAGTAAACACTGCTTCCTGTGTCATGAGAAAGTGGCTGGGCTTTTTTTCATTGTTTTTGGTTTGGTGGTTTCTTTCCTTTTTTTTTTTGTTTTGTTTTGTTGTTGTTGTTGGTGGTGGTGGTTGGGTTTTGTTGTTTTTTTTAACAGGAGAAGTCCATGTCTTTAATAAGTGGAAGATAGCATCCACTGTTCAAAGCAGGGGATGGTGAAAAAACATGCACTTTGATATTGAGGAAATATAAGCTCCCATGTTTCCCATTCACCATACACTCCTCCCATGCTCTCTATTACAGGAACAGCTCCTGTGCCTAAGTATCCTGAAAATGGAGACAAGGGAAGGAGAAAACCAGGCAAGTAAACCCTAAAACATAGCTTCTGTCTACCTAGCCAGAACAGGGACTGCAAGGAACACGCTTCATTTCAGAGGTACTGTGCTAGATGGAGCCAGCTGAAAGACCAGTGTGCTTTTTAGAGGGATTTCCTGCGAAATCCACTTTTGGAATGAAAGGAAACTTTCAATGAGAACACTCCTAATCTGAGTACCCTTAACACACACCATGCTGAACTTCAGAGCTGCTTCTAAAAACTGTTGCTTGTTGAACACTTTGCATCCTCCTTGGACTAGCTGGGTATTTGTGAACAAGGGCTGAAATTAGACTACACACGCCACACAGCTCTTTTGTGCAGCTGCTGAAAACCTGATATATCTTACTTGCCTGCCTCTTAAAAAAGAAGAAACCCACATTTACAATTATCTTGTGGGAAATTATGTCCTTATTTGGAACTGCTTATATAACAGAACTAATAAATTGTTTTGAGCACAGTGATCCAGGTAGTAATTTTCTAATTGTATGTTGCTTTTGCTTTAGCTGTGTAGTGCATTAAAAAAACCCACAAAAACTGTGCTACCACAACATACTTGAGTGCAATCACTAGTCCTACAAGTTTGAGAAACCAGACCAGCCCCATGGCCCCCACGTTTTAAAAGTTCCAGTTGTTTTGAGGATAGCTGTGGCTCAGTGGAAGGACAGAGTGGGACCAGACGTGTAACTTTCTGCATCTCCAGGTAACAGCAGCTTCAGAAGCTTCAATGCATCTTGAACAACAGTCCGGTCTATATGGAAATAACATTTCACCAACGCTTGCAAATATGCACAGGCTTTCTAATTTAAACCCTGAAAGGTGGTGTTTGCTTCTAAAATATCCCTTTTCAGAGTAAAAACACGAGTAAAAATTTTTCTTTAAGTATTTGCTGGCAGGTAGTAGCAAAAGTACTTACTACAGAGCAGTACAGAAGTTCCAGAACAAATGAGAACCAACAATAAGTCACCTTTAATAGTACTGTAACAAAATATTCTTCAAGGCAGTATTAACCTCTTCCAGTTGTTTGAGAAGCAGTGTGTATACTGACTGCTGCTTATTACTATATTCATGCATATTTACCAAGTAACTATAATAGAGACAGTAAGTATTCAGCAAAGCATCACTATTTTTTTTCTTTTCACATGATGTACAGCAAGGTATCATAATAGGCTAGAAAATTACTAATGCTGCTTTGTTAAGAGTCCTACAGGTGAAGAGCTTCTTCCCCTTACACCATCTCCACACCCTGAGCATGCATGTGTGGGAGTAGGAGTTACAGCCTGACTGAGCTGCTGCAAGAGCTGAGAAAAGCAGAGAGAGGTAAAGAGACAGTGTCTTTTCCAAACAGTTGTGTTCAAAGGCATGACCATGGAGAAAGATCTTCACCTGTGCTGTATGCGTTATTACAGCTGCAGCTAGGAGGAATTTCTGGAATCATGTGAATTAATGCCAGAGTTGTAAAGAGCCTGGCAGTTAGCACCAGGCTCACCCTGGAACAGCAGTGCCCTTTTCCAAGCGGGTGAATCATAGAAGCATTTATGTTGGAAAAGACCTTTAACATCATTAAGTGCAACCACTAATGCAGCAGTACCAAGCCACCTCTAGACCATGTCCCCAAGCACCACATCTAGTTGTCTTTTAAATCCCTACAGGGTTGATAACTCCATCACTTCTCTGAGCAGCCTGTTCCAGTGCTTGCCAACCCTTTCTGTGAAGAAAGTTTTCCTAATATCCAACCCCAGCTTCCCCTGGTGTAACATCAGGCCATTTGCTCTTGTCCTATCACTTTGGAGATCAACTCCCACTTCACTACAACCTCCTTTCAGGTAGCTGTAGAGATCAACAATCGGCTTTTTTTTTCCTTCCAGGATAATCAACCTTCATTCCTTCAGTCATTCCTCATCAGACGTGCTCTAGAGCCTTCACTTTGTTGCCTTTCTTTGGACGTGCTCTAGCGCATCCATGTCATTGTAGTGCAGGGCCCAAAACTGAACACTACTTAGGTGAGGCCTCACCAATGCCAAGTACAGGGATATAATCCCTTCCCTAGTACTGCTGACCACACTCTTTCTGAGACAAGTCAGGATGCCATTGGCCTTCTTGGCCACCCAGGCCTACGTTCAGACATCTGTCAAACAGCAGCAACCCAGGTATCTCTTCTGCTCAGCAACCTTCCAGCCACTCTTTCCCAACCTTGTAGTTTTGGACAGGGTTGTTGCAACCCAAGCACAGGACCCCAGGAGAGCTCTAAGAAGGGGTATCAAAGAGGGGTTGGGGGTAGAAAAGGCACCTCAGCAAAGTCCTCTGGTCCAACCCCCCTGCTCAAGCAGGGCCACTGAGAGGCAAGTGCCCAGGACCATGTCTAGACAATTTTTAGTATCTTTAAGGAGTGAAACTCCACAGTGTCCCTGGGCAACTTGTGCCAGTGCTTGGTCACACCCAGAGCTAAAAGGTGTTGCCTGATGTTCAGACAGAGCCTCCCGAGTTTCATTTTTGTGCCTGTTGACTCTCATCCTGTCACTGGGTACCACTGATAAAAACCTGGCTTCAGCTATTTATACACATTTATAAGATCCCCCTCTGAGACTTCTCCAGGTTGAACAGTCCCAGCCCTCTCAGCTCTTCCTCCTGGGACAAATGATGAAGCAGCTGGAGCATCTAAGTGGACATATGTTGGACTTTCTCCAGCATGTTCATAACTTTCTTACATTGGGAAGCCCAGTACTGGGCCCAGCACTCCAGCCTTACCCGTGCTGAGCTGAGAGAAAAGATCATCTCCCTCAAACTGCTGGCAACACTCTTTGTAATGCAGGGAAATACACAAGAGTAAGGGTATTTCTTGGGAAATGGACACCTTATGACCATTATCAGCAGCTCTGATGCCAAGACCTTACCCCAGGGTGCATACTAAAAGCAGAAGCTCAAGTCTTGCCCACTGCTAGGTTGCAACGTTTTTCAACCAGCTCTGTTCAAGGAACAACCGCTTTGGGGACTGCTTGTTCCATGTGGTGTATTTTGGACAATGAATCCTCACTGCTGCTCTGGGTGATTAATAATATCTCTGATTGCCTGTTTAAAATGTAGGTGTTGGATCTCTCATCCAGAGGCTTCCTGACTGCTGGGTAAAGACAGTCTGGCACACAAACAGGGCACTTGCTGTATATTCACACAGGCCACAGGGAAGTTTTGCTTACAGTAGAACAACCTTCCTTTTCTCCAGTTTGGAAAAGTTCTGTTGTCTTGATTATCAAGTCCATGACCACCCTACCCAGCTGGGCTTCTTCGGATGTTTTCCTGTAAGGATCTGTAATCAGTGGGAGGCAGGCTCAACAGCAGCCACAGATCCTTGTCCATCCCTTTCCTCTTCATGCTTGATGAGGAAAGGAGTGTGGGCCCATCTGTTCATCAAAGTGACATTCTGCTGCAATCTGAGGACAGGCACAATAGAAGTGAAAAACCATACAGCAACCAAAGGTAGCATGTTAGTTTCTGATAGTTAATTGAAAAGATGTCTGAATAATAACTGAGGAATTTTCAAAATACTTAAAAATGGTGATGGAAGGGGAAAAAAAATTTAGTTCGACCTAAAGGCATGTAATGCAAAAGGTGTTCTAAGGTAACATCAGCACGATAAGAACGAGAACTGTTTCAACACTATAAAGAATGTAAATGTTGTGCTGCTTTGCTTAAAAAATTTCCACCTATATACAATAATTTAAAAGCTTGTACTGACATTTTAGTAGTACTTAGGCCAGTTCAAAAAGTATCATTTACATTGCTTTTCCAGTTTATGGAAGTGTTAAAACAGTGCAGCACTTGCAATTCAAACATAATCTCTGTCACTGTAATGGGGACCCCTTTATGTGTAGTATCTTCATGTTCTCTTTTGATACCAATCCAGAAAGCTTCAGAAGGCTCCTTTCATCTCACATGTGTTCTTAATGGAGGATTTTTAGAGGTATCTGTAAGTAAACAGGACAGGTTTAATCAGAGGAGAGGAACAGATACATGTTTGGATATGTATTTTGGATGCAGTTCGACAGCAGAGATGCTACATTTATTCCTTACCCTTGAACTGATATATCCATATATATTGCTCATGCCCTGGAGCCCTTCAGTAAAAAGTCTTTGACCAGGTCATATGATTTAGACTGAGGCTGCTACTGATCTAGTCATACAGAAAAGACGGAGTTTGAGTAGAAAGCGGAATATGGGTGTGAGATCTTTTGGCACCTTCAGCTGTCAATTTTCAAAGCTGGATAGGTGAACTGCTCCTCTAACCTGATATGATTGATTCTACATCTGTCAGTGACCTGATACCAAGTTTCTATGTTAACGGCAGGGGGAGGAGAAGCAAGGTTCCGTCAGTCGTTACTTTCCTGACACGCTTCAGGTATTAAGTCCCTTTGTTATTCAGGTGTATAAACCACCACGCATAGGATTTAAATCAAAACACATGATGGAAGACATGGATTAAGTTACCTGACTTTTGAGATTTCCCAAGTTCAGAAACAAAAAGTCCAACTCAGTAGCTAAGTCCATTCCTGTGACATCGTTGTTTTTAACATCAAGGGCTCTGCAGATTCAACATTCTAAAGCACACAGGCTACAGCTGAAGCCACAGCATTTTATTTTTAGCTACTAGGACTTTTCACTATATCCCTGTAAAAAATCCCATCCTCCTCTGTGCCTATGCTAGCAACCCAGTTATTCATGTTAATGCTGGTTTCTCCTCTTCATTTTCACTCCATTTGTAATCCTATCAGATAATTACCAGACCTTTTAATGTGTACACACTTACCTCTGGCTATCTTGCTGGGATATATTTTCTGAAATGGCTTGAATTCATCAGGTGGGGGGAAGTCTTCCACAGAATGGAAAGTAAATTTAGATTCAAAGTCATCTGGGAAGTTTCAGGGAAGTAAACATTAGGCAGTGTTAGAGACATACTTAAAATAAAAAATAAAAGAAATTGCGTGCAATAATCCCAATTAAAATGCTCACTTGTTTTGCTGTGGAATTGGTAGTGGCTCATTCCATATAAACAACCCTGCTGAGTACTTCTGAGCGCCATCCAAGTTTTCTGGCTTAATTGCAGACAGTGCCTGCTACTAACTGGAGTTAAACTTCTGCCTGCTGGTCTGATTTTCTGCATTGATGATACTGTGGTAATAGAGGCATCCCCAAGTGGTTTTCAAGCTACAAGCAAGAATGACTGGCTAATTTATCAGACCACAAAAACCATTCTTAGTGGTCTTTGCTCCATAGGGTTGAAGTTACTCCATGCCCATGAACTGGTTTTAAAGACAGTACTATAAACACACTACAGCAACTTTTCACAATCTTAAAAAATTGCAGGTGGTGGATGCTTTTCTTGTCTACTGAATTATCCAAAACCTTTGTGAAAAAGCCTTAAGTTTTCTCTCATTGTAGGAAGTTGTGCAAAAATGTTTCTCATGGGTCTCGTTGCACTACCCTATTGTTACCATGAGAAAGTCTCAAATGAGCTTTTGAGGTCTGAGACACACAGAGGCTTCCATCCTAAACTCACCACTGAAGGCTAAGAGATCTAAGTTAGATGCTATTACCAGCGATGTGCAGATTTCCATTTTTAAGTGGCAGGTAGGGGTCATGAGCTGTAGCCCAGGCTGAGACTCCAGACTTGCTGGTAAGTTCAGTTGTTGGAGATCTTGCTGGTGGTTGTGGAGGTGTGACCAGCTTCCCAGCACCGATTCCTTAAAGAGAAGTAGCAGAGCAGCACATAAACATCATTGTGACTCAACAGTAAGCTTTGCTGAACAGGGGAGGGAGTGTAGGAGGAATGTAGTATTTGGGGCAAACTTATCCAGCTGCTGTCTGACCATGGATTTATAGCATTAAGGATTAAGTTTAAGTCACTGTTTGAGCTGGCTAGGGTTTCCTATTTCTAGTTACAGGGAAAGTCTGACATTCTGAAGTATAGTTTTGTTCCAGCCTGGATAGGGAGACAATGCTACTTTCACAAGAATAACTTCTTTAAAAGAGGAAAATAAAAATCCCCAAACAAACCAAAAAATGCACCACCACCACCCCACCCCAAAACCCAACACCACAACCCCACGCTAGATGGTATTTCTAAGAGAAAAATTCCTGACATTTCGTCAGCTGCGCCATGGAATGAATTACCATGATTCTTGTGCATTTCACTGATGGAGGGCAAGAGCCTTCAAAGTTTACATCTTCTGTCAGACCTACCACCTTGGAGCCCAAGGCCACCAAGTTAGCAGCCTCTCAGAACTGCTTCTCCCCCCACACAACCAAGAGAAAGACAGCCCCTTTTTATGGAAAACTCCAAAGTTGAGCCATCATGAGAAACAGCCACCTCAATAAAATAACAGTTCAGCAGACTGTTCCAGAGTAGTGTTCATCACTGTCGTGAAGCACCTGATCTGCTGCACTTAACACAGCCTTTCCCATGGCTGTCAAAGGGAACCACTCATCTTTCTCTTGACATGTGGCTGCTAAAATACAAGGTACAGAACATTCTTTTCAGATGTTCCTTATTAAGTAGCTGTCTCCATTTCTCAAACCCACACACTTCTCAGCTCTTTTTTTAATCTCATTGTATCAGAGAAGTCTGATAAAGGTCCTTCCACCACCTGCTCAAGGATACACTAGCTAATATCCCCACTTCCCAGCTAGTCAAAGAAGCACTTGGCCCTACCACCTTGAGCATCAGAGGCACTGACTGCTCCTCTCTGCTGAAAAGCAGAGGGTGGCAGCTCAGCTATGGCTGTAGCTGCCCCATCTCTGTGTTACTCTCACCTCTGAATGTTTCCCAGCCACTGCCAATGTTGCTCCAGACTGCACAGGTGCAGCAGCAGAGGGATGTCATGGGTAGGCTGGCACTTGAGCAGCTGCAGCTGTGTCAGATGCGGTGGTGTACACCCTACTGCCCTACCTCAGACTGTCAGGAAGCCACTCCTGAGCTCGGTCATTGCACCCCTGGAGAAACACCAATGCCAACAAAGAGGCAGGAAAAAGCCCAGTGGTCCCAAAGTGTTGCTTTCACTGATCAGCACGTCGTTTCTAAGAATTGCAGATTAAACTGTATGGCGTCCGAGCTCAGCAGGAAGGAAAGCCCGACATACCTTGATTCTGGTGACACGCTGTGCAATGTGCAGGTAGCTGCCCCTCGCCCTCCTGCTCCCAGTACTCTTCAACCCCACCCCTCCAAGCAGCAGTGCATTGTCCCCTGCCAACCACAGTGAGACAAGAGCCTCCGTTCGCGGAAGGCGCTGCTGTTACCTGCACCTCGGCCGGGTCTCTTCTTCCTGGTCTCCACCACCCCGGGGGGCTGAGGGATGCCGGGGGTGGGAGGAAGCGGCAGCGACTGGATGTTGCTTGGCTTGTGGAG
>VWZY01005378.1:28615-45975 GCA_013399075.1 Chloroceryle aenea
GGGAGGTGCTGGGATGCTCTGGTGGGACAGGTGCCCGTGGGCCTTCGGCCGGGTGCGAGGTGTTACTGCTCGCCTTTCCAGCGCTGCCGTTCGGTGGGGCCGAGGGCTTGGGACCCGCTGCTCGAACTCCAGGAGCCTGCCCAGACCTCCCAGCTGAAAAACAAATATTGCACATTATGCATCAGGATTTCATTCCCGCTCGTCAGACAGGGGATCCATCTGGGTCTTCATCTTGCCCTCGGTACTCCAAGTAAAAAATTCTCCCAAAACATCTCCTATCCAACAGGTTGTCCCTGCTGTAACAGGGCTTCAGAGGTGATGTGTTCCAGTGGGCACTGGGGACTCTACTTAGCTACATAACCTGCTGAGAGACCCTGCTCCTGTTTCTGCAAAATGAAACCATTTAATGAGAAGGTGCTTTCTGCAGAAGCCTGGGGTCCTTCACACCAGCCTCATCTGCCTAGCAGAGCCATCTGAGTATCGGTGAGCCATCTGCTCGGAGGAATCAACAGTCCTAGTGAAAATGCCTCACAGAACACAAGTAGATGGACACACATCAACTTGTGTCCTTGAAGTGAAGTACATAAGATAAAAAAAAATAAAAAAAAAAAATCACACAAACATTAAATAAATCTCAGTCCCATGGATGAAAGCCAAGCTCTTAAAGGCAGTGCCTCAAAAGCTTTCCCGAAGGCACAGGTTCAAATGGTTCATTTTCAACAGCAAACACACAAAGACTCATAGAATCATAGAACGTTAAGGGCTGGAAGGGACCTTGAAAGATCATCCAGTCCAACCCCCATGCCAGAGCAGGATCACCTAGATCAGGTCACACAGGAACGTGTCCAGGTGGGTCTTGAACATCTCCAGAGAGGGAGACTCCACACCCCCCCTGGGCAGCCTGTTCCAGTGTCCGTCACCCTCACTGTGAAAAAATTTCTCCTTATGTTTCTGTAAAACTTCCTATGCCTCAGCTTCCACCCATTACCCCTTCTCTTATCATCAGGCATCACCTAGAAGAGCCTGGTGTTACAAAATATATTTTCCTGAGTAAGTGTCAAAGGTATTTCACAAATCAAGATGTCAAAAAAGGGATCTCATTCTATATTCACATAGTCTGACAGGCATGGTCTTATCTTTAAGAACAACTAACTCAAAGTAACTCCTGCAGCTGAAGCTGTGTGAAGAAGCCCAACCACAAGCAGTGCTGTGCATCTTGGTTGTGCATCTTACATTCCAGGAAAAAAAGAAACCTGCAGGTAGAGCCAGGTTCTGTCTTTCCTGCAAATGCCTGCTTGGCTCGTGCTGCCTGAGCTGACAACTGCCCAACAGTGCCAGAGGTCATTGTTGTGACTGCAAAAGTCACCCCTTGATGATGCTGGCACTTCCTGAGGTGAAAGCAGCAGTAGGGCTCCCACACATGCCTTCCTCCTGTCTTTGTGAAGTCATGAATGACTTCTTTTTCAGGTCAATAAATTATCTTGCTGGATCAAAGCTGTACTTTATAAAATCCAGAGGGCAAAAAATCTTAAATATGAATCTTTAAAGTAACTCACAAGCCTGTAATACCACAGAAACACACACCAACGGAGGGAAGGAAACGCAGCTTCTTTGCTGTTTGTGCTGAAGCTGATAGGCTCAGATTTCAATATCCTATTCAAGGATAAAAGCTTTCATTAAGGTAATGTAAAAAGACTCAATTAAAACTCGGTACAATCTTTTCCTTTCCTACCCAGTGTAGAGACAGCTTATTATTCACAGTTTAAGCAGTAAGGCACCCAAGAGCTAGAAAGATTTTAAGCTAGATTTTAAGCACGTTATTAATTCAGACCTCTGTGGTCACATGATGAATTGAGGATTCAGAAAAACAAAGGAACAATAAAAACCAATCACTAAAGCTGACCTCAAAGTACTTTTATCCCACATCACAGTTCTTCCCAGCTATTCTTTCATGAAAATGAAGCCCTTACCTGGAATGTCCCTCTGTCCTGCTGGTCTCAGAACAGGAAAGCCACCAGCAAATAAACCTCCCAGAGGCTGCTGAGTGCTGCTAATGGCTGGATTAACCCCATCTCTGTTCGTTCCTTTTGGTTCTGTTAAAAAGATTCAAAAAACCTCGGTACATGAGAAAGTAATTTCATCCTTGCCCTCAGACTGCTAAGACTTAGAATCAACAAGCACAGCCAAAGCCAGACTCCTAAGCAGACTCGGCAAGCAAAGTTACTCTTAATACAATCAACTGCCATTATTCTCCAGCCCCTCTCTTTGAGCACAGCACCCTCTGGTGCTTCTTTATCTCACATTAATAATGACAGGTACAAGAACTTGTATTAGACCACATTAAATTTATGCTTCCAGAATTTCCTTGGCATTTTTATTTTCTTTATCTAGTAAAGAGCAACTTTTCTGCCAGAGCCAACAATTCCCACTTAAACAATTCTTTTAGTGAGAAAGTCTCAAGCATTTACTCATTCATGATTTTGGGGCTTTTTGACAAGGAATGCCTATTAAGGTGATACCCAGTTACAGACTTATTATGAAGTGTTCCTAGTTATTAATCTTAAAGCAGGATGCAAGTTTACAAAGTGTCCCCTCTCCACACACTAAAGCCACATGAAGATGCAGACCTTTGCAGGACTTCAAACAGGCCCTTCAATTTCATGTGTCCAGCTGACCTCCACAGCTGAGGCTTCTGCAAAGCAAAGCTCACCCAGGACCTCACTCAGGAGCACGCACTTACTTTCAATCTGTGGCGCGCTGCGGTCGTTGATTTGAGTCACTTTTCTTAAGCGAGTTCCCTGCTGGATGTCAGCTAAGAGTGCATTTCGTGCTTTTTGGTCTTCCTTGCGCAGTTTCGGTACCTCTGCACTTGCCTGTTGACAATAAGAGTGTTAGATGGGAAGTACAGAAAAAATACAGGCTTAGAAAGGACACATCAGGAAACATGCGATAGAAGATTCGAAATAAACCATCCTTGGCAGGTGTCATTTCAAAGCCTTTCAGTGGAATCCACAAGAACTGTGCTCAGTTGTACAGGAGGCGGGAAACCTGAAAGTTTAAATGCAACACAACTCTAAGAGTAGCTGTGCTAATGCTGTTGGAAGGAAATTATGGGACACACTTGAATGAAATGTGACCTGTTGCTTGGCCATTTATGGTCTCTGCCCCACAACTTCAGATCTGACAAAGGAAGCAAGCTTCTGGAATTTCTATTTACAATGCTTTACAGCAAGGACTTCACATGCTACTTTAAAATAAACATCCTTTTGGTTTACTCACTTTGCCTTAGGGAAAAAAAAAGCTAATTGCAGACTGCACCTATATTGGAATGTGATCATTAACTAATTTAGACTGTCTCTGTAGTGGAGATTTACACCAGTTTGACTGTCTTTAATTAATAGAATGATACTTTAGTAACTTTTCTAGCCCGATCAAGGTCTGTAAATGCAAAATCAGGTTGTAGTTTAAAGTTCTGTAATAAATCCAAACTATATTTTTATTCTTTACTCTCATTTCATCAAGTTTCCTGTTATTGAAAAATACCCAAGCAACCAAACAACAACCAACCAACTAAACAAAAGATATCTTTAATCAATTCTTAAAAAGTCTGGACATTTTGCTTTCCTGAAGCAGATCTAAACCAGCAAAGCTGTTACTTCTAAACCTTTCATGTGGTTAACACATCAGAGGAGCAATGAGCTGCATGTGTCCAGAGCTACTGCAAATTCCCGTAGGTTAGCTGCCTTCTGAAAGAGACCAGAAATGTTTCCATAGCCCTCAATTTTAGCACCACAGTCATAATAAAGCGGAACAATACTGTCATAATTTAAAACAAAGAGCCCAACTTGGCAATAACATTCTGAATGCAAAATAGAAACTTGAAACTACTTAAAGAGCTGCTGAATTAATAAAATGTCCAACTTAGATTTAGTAAGTGAAGAATGACACTGGTACGATATTACTTGTGGTTATTTTCGTACTTCCCCCAGAAAAAAAAAGAATAAAAGAGAAAAAAAAAAAAGGAAGCAAGCTAGACCTGCAGAGCCCCACTAGATGGCACCTCAGGTCACTGCTACTGCCGGCTGCATTCCCGACACCTGATGTAAAACCTCAGAATTACAATCTTGTGACTGATACTGTAACCATTTATTATTTTAAAATACAACAAAACCCACTCCACTCTGTTACACAGTTTCACAATTTGAGGCAGCGCTATCCGCCCTCGTGCTTTCAGGCCAGCGAGTCCCGCTGACCACTAAGGCAACCCAGGGGAGCTGCCCGTGGCTGCAGCGTTAGACCCCGTCAGCAAATCCTTCCACTCGCATTTCTAGAGGACAATACTTACTGTGAAAAATGGAAACACCATGACTGGAACTAGGGTGACTCCCCTTTCCACAAAAGCTTTTTACAAGTATCTTGAACTTCACGCCTCTCTACACCCACTAATGACTTTGCTGTAGCAGGACAACCAGGATCTAGAGGGATCTGATCGAGACCTAAGTTTAAAATTAGATCCCGCAGCTGTCTTCTTGTTTCCGGGTTCGAGTGCCTGTATATTAAGCCAGCTGTCCATTTCATCTCCCCCATCCATGTCTCTGAGCAGGCAGGCTGCTGGAATACCAAGTTTTGATATCCTAATAGGCTAAAATACCCCACTTGTAGCAACTTGTATTTGTGAGTGCCCCATGACTTGCTGTCACTTTCACGTGGCTAAAATACGACTTTGTTAGCATACAAAAGCAGGGACACCATTCTTCAGGCCCGCAACACACCATAACAAGCTGCCTTTCTCTTATGACAGATCCCCTTAGACAACTCCATCACATGCCCCAGCTGTTTCTTCCTCTCCTTCTGTACTTAAGAGATACAATCTTCCATGCTGAGCCTGGTGGACTCAGGTGAATGATTAGCTCTGAGTAGCTTGACACGAATTCTCTTTTTCCATTACCAAGTCAAGCTGGTCTGGGGTGTAGTGTTGCCTGGTTGCACAGCGATCAGAGCTCCTTCGGATTTCTTGTTTGCTGGCTGCGCTCCCAAGGCCACTGGTAATTCTTGTCAAGAATCCTTTCACCAGGCAAGTATTTCACCCACCCATCTACTGGTGTCCTGTGCTTGCAAACTCATTTTACTACATTGCTTTTTGATACACAATCAGAAAGGAACCTACCTTCCTTGGATTAAGAAATTAATCTGGGACTCACTGTCATGCTACTCCTGCAATCCATAGCACAAGAACCGATACTAAATGTGTAAGTCGTGCCACATGCATGTATCACGTGTGACAGAAGTGTGAAAACAAGAAGACAAATATATTTTGAGACAGAGAGGAAAAACAGATGCTAGACAAAAGATGTAATTCATAGGCTACTTTGTACCCCACCATCTCCAGGGCAGCTTCATTTGTTCATAAAAAGAGAAACATCTTCCAATGAAAATCAGAAAGGAAATGGAAAAGAATTTGAAGATCATCTGTTTTATCAGATGCCAGAACTGCCTCAGGTAACACAGAGTGAAATTAAATTCCATACTTTATTTACATGGTTTGGTCAGGGACCAGTGAGTTCTCATTACCTTAGCGACCATGAGGTTATTCTACTGGTATTTCAGACACAAGGAATGGCACATTCAATGCATACTTGGAAAGAGAATGGAACAAACCACACATGTAAATAGCCTGACTATTGGAGAACTACTCCCTTTTCATCTAGCCAAACTCCACTACTTTTGTCTTCAGTGTCACAAATTACACCCTCAACTATGCCATTCAGTAATGTTTGGGCTACCTGACAGGACTACAAAGTACCTGCAAACAGGAAAATATCATCAAATCACAATATTTAGAGTGATGTTCCGGAGTGTAAATCATAGAATCATATAATGGAATCACAGAATGGTTTGTGTTAGAATGAACCCTAAAGATCATCCAGTTCCAGCTCCCCGGCCATGGACGGAGAGACCTTCCACTAGATCAGGTCGCTCAAAGAACCACCCAACCTCATCTTGAACACTTCCAGGGAGGGAGCATCTAAATCTACCCTCTTTCAGTTAAAAGCCATTACACCTTGTCCTATCACTACATACCTTTGTGAAGGCCCTCTTCAGCTTTCATCATCAACGACTGAAATAAACATTGTAGAATTTGCAGTTGGTAGCTTAGACTGGCAGAGAAATTCACAAGGACAGCATGGTTATGCAGAGAGATCCAAAGCACTTGCAACTTGAGGCCATTCGAAAAGTGCAACAAACCAACCTGTGCTCTGACACTGCTGGGGAGGGAAAAAGTAAAAAAAAAAAAGTACACAATATACAAATGTAAAACTGAAAATGACTGCACGAAAAGTTCTGGCCATACCTCTGAATCGAAAGCCTGGATCCAGAGTGCCACCAGCCTGGAGCTGGCAGTGGGCTCCAGCAGTGAGCATTCATGAGCAAGTGTGCCTGTCCTCCTAGCACAGGGCTGTGGCAAGGAGGGATGGCACACTCCTCTGATATATTCTATCCGTTCAGAAAAAATAATGTCAGCAAAAATGGAATTACAAGATCAGTTGTGGTCTCTAGATCTTTAAAATGATGTTGGAAAGCTGGAAATTCTCAGGAAAGAGCCAAAGCAGTATTCAAGAAGCTGGAGGAAACAGCAGCTGGAGGATCTCAGTGGCTCAGCTTGGTCCATCAGCCCTGAAGTCTATCTGAGGGGTGGTGTGCCTGCACAGCGCCCACACCTTCACAGGGAAGTGACAGCGAGGACTCCGGCAGCAGAGACAGGTATTTGGTGAATGAACTCACGTGAGACACAGCAGGCAAGCTCCCTCTAGAAAGCAGTGAGACCGACCATTCCCCGCAGCCGAGGGCTGCAGATGACAGCAGGCTATCAAGGCTGGACCCTCTCTGGCAGAAGTGTTTCATGGGAAGCACAGGCCGTTGGGCCCCACCCGGAGCTATTTGCCGACAGGCCTGCAGTGGGGAGGTAGCAAGCGGTTCCCAGCAGCTTCTGCCAGTGATGAGTTCTGCAGAAGGGAATTACTCTGTTCAGGAGAACGCTGTTTACACTGCATACGTGGACCACCCAAGGTTTGGCACTGGATAAACACAATCTTAACACCCTCAACTGGGTTGTATCAGATAAATCAAGAGCTGAGACTTTTTTTTTTTTTAAGGAAACCTGTCTTTGATCCCAATCGATGTGTTCCTGAATCCAGTACCAGAATCCAGCTCCTGAACTCAGCTCCCATCTCCTGTGGGGCTCAGTCTGGGACTCCCCCAGTGCCTGCTCCACTGCATCAGTGGTGACAGTGATGCAATTACCATCAGGGGGGTTGGGTTCCATACTGGTTTTGTATATATCTGTACATACTCTATTTCTATTATTCTCATTAAAGCTGTTCCAGTTTCCTTTTCTAATGGCTCAGTCTCTCTCCCTCATTCCCTTTCTCTTCTCTTCTGGGGAGGGAGGGGAGTTAACAGAGAGCGTCTGTTATTGGTCTGAGGGGCCGCCCTGACCCTAAACTGTGACAACCCTTTAGCTGTTGGGAGAAGAGAACCCAGCACTCTCATTCTATAGTAGGTAGGAGCAATATGCAAGATAAAATGTATCACAGTTACATCCAAAGAACTTATGGTATTGAGTAATTATACTCCCAACATATAATGAACTGTGTTATTACAGAAGATTCCCTTTCCTGATCACATTTTACAGGAAATATTGGAAATACAGCTGTGTAGAAAAATTAAATATTTATCTGAACTAGATAAAAAAAACAAACAACAACAACAGAAAGGAAGTCTAAATACATTGATCTTAATCCTAACTATTTGGTGAGACGTACAATGATAAAATTAAAAATCAATCAATTTGACATGCAGTATTTTATTATGGGCAGAGAGAGAGACCTCTCCCTTTCGCTGACAATTTATTTCTATGAATCTGGTGTCAATTAACCTTTCTCTTTCCCATGTCCATTTTTTCCCCCCCTAAACAAAAAAAAAAACACAAAAAACAAACAAAAAAAACAAAAAAAAAAAAATAATTCAATGCATAGATCAAGAATAGATACTGGCAGAAGATCATAGAATCATAGAATGTTAAGGGCTGGAAGGGACCTCGAAAGATCATCCAGTAGATGGATCACCTACACCAGAGCAGGATCACCTACACCAGGTCACACAGGAACGCATCCAGGTGGGTCTTGAGCATCTCCAGAGAGGGAGACTCCATGCCCGCCCTGGGCAGCCTGCTCCAGTGCCCTGTCACCATCACAGTGAAAAAGTTTCTCCTCATGATCATCTCCTTAAGATGCAGGCAGTGCCTATTTTAGTAAGAGAAGAGTTTGAGGACACCCCTTAACAAACCCTTACTTTAATATTTTTCTCTGCCATGCTCAGCCAGACCTGCATAGACATGGGCTGAGGGAAGGGGTCACTGCCCAAGCAGCATGTCACACCTCAGGTTTGGCTTTAAGGAAGGGAAAGACGTTGCAGCAAGACAAAGAAGGACAAACAGAAAGCTCTAGGATAGGGGATATTTAATCACAGAGACACACACTCATGAAAACAAGTTCCTGGGACAGTCCTGGCCTTCTCTGGCATCCAATCTGACGTGATTTAGAGACCACACAGAAGAAATGTGAAATTAAAAGTCTGGAAAGGGACAATTAAAACCAGGATACGGAGCAGCAGACAGGGCAAAACCAGCAATAGCTGCGTAAGCAATGCAGTCAGCAATATGACAGTGCCACGTCTGGCTGAAGAAGCCACGTGCCAACAGTGAGTGACAACTGAAACGTCTAAACCTTAATTCAAGGACCTGTAAAGCACCAAGGAAGAGCCTGAACAACTGGAAATACAACAGAAATCCCCAAATATTATTCCTATATTAACAATAACTGGAATTCTGATGTAGACAAATACATATTGTTCAGGAAAGAGGACTAACAAGGTGAAGCTAACTGTGTAATGCTGTATGTGCATCATGCCAGAGATGGCTAAGAATACAGAGAGGAAAACACAGCTTGTCTGGGGCTGGTAAATCATCTGAGGAGGGATGGCGAGTGTTCTCACTGACCATATGGCATGGCAAGGCTCGTAAGTAGGAGAGCATGGACGTGGAGAGCTGATGACTGAGTCCCCATCCAGCCATAAAACTCCCCCTCCTTTGAAGAAAAGCCATGCATAGGGTTGGTGCTCACAACAGTCTTGAAGGGCACAGACATGCAGTAAGGGGACCTACAGGGTGACATCCTGCTAAAATACATTTCTGGGAACACTGATGATGAAAAAGAGTGGACTAAGAACAGGGGAGACCTGCCTGCAAGCAACTTACTCCATAACTTCCTTCCACTTAAGCACAAGCAGCTACACACGAGCATTCCATAAGGAGATCTCTGTAACCATCAGGACTAATGTATTTATATGAACTGAATTCTTAAAAGACTGTATCCTTTTCAAAAACAGAACTGACAGGAAATAAAAAATGACAGTAAGATGCCAGAACATTCAAACAAACTAAAATGTCACAATGTTTTATTAAAAGAATGAGGTTGTCTGGGAATAAAGGAGAATCTGGAAGGTGACCAGGACTCTCAGTGTAAACCAGACAGCATCTCTTCCTTGACATAGCATAGGATTATAGGATTATCCATTTGTAGCTCAACATGAAATCTGAAACAGCAGAGGAACTTGCTTTCCCAAGGTCAATCCACTATTACTAGATTAGAATTATGCCAAGAATTCAAGATTTTATATTTGCAGCAGAAGCAGTTTGCCCAGCAGGAAAGAGCTTTGATTTTACAAAGAATACTCAAACTAGCAGCTAAAGTCTCCCTGGGAATGTGCCAAGAAATGCAATTGCAACAGAAACCAAGAGCTTATTGAAATAATAAACCCAGTTTCCAGCAAGTCACAAAAAGAAATATAATAGAAAAAAACCCCACTGCCATCCTTGTAGCATCTACTTTAAATCTGCATCAGGTTGTGGGTTAACACATGCACTGTAAAATGCAAAATAAAATAATCAAAACAATCCCCCTCTTCCAGCTTAAGGAAAAATCCAACAAGTCTCAACAACAAAGCATGTGACTTCTTTTATTTTAAATACTTTAAACTGTCCATTTGTAAAGAAGCTTGAAAGATCCGGTACGTGCGAGTTTCGGTTCATCTGTTCACAACAGAGCCCCGGCCTCTGATTTAAAGCTTTTTAATGATGGGAAACCTCGCCACAGCACAAGACTCCACCTGCAAGACCAGAGCCACTTCTTGTGTTTCTGCTGCATGGCGTAGGATGAAGCCAATTCATTCTTGGCACTTGGTCTACCTGGGTAAACACAGCAATCTCTCAGCCTTCTAGCAAGCTGAGCTTCAAACACTTCCCATGCGAGAGGGTCACGTTCCAGCCAACTTTTCTGAGGGAACCCAAACGAGAGGGGCTGCCAAACAGCTTCCTGGCATTTAGTTAAGTAATTGTTTTAAGAGAATGACGGGGCAAGCATTTCACGATTCCACCTACAGCCAGCTCAATAATGATTAACCGTGGTCTCAGACTCCATCGCACAAAGTTCTGCGATCTGAACCTGCTGGGTTGAAAAGGTCATCGAGCAATGTGTGCACTTAGATAGGTTGTGTCTACACCAGCCTTGTTCCTCAACTTTTAGCGAGGAAGTACAAGCGCAAAAGCTGTTCCAGATCTCTTCCCGGTGTTGTAGCCACCGCCTCATCCTGGAATTAGTCCCATCTAATGAGGCATTTCAGTGTGAGCAGAGCCCAGTGCCTGCTCTGCAACAGCATTACCTGTTTGAAGTGAACCAGCAGACACAATGGCAGGGGACAAAAGATTAAAAAATAGCAGCATAGCAGGAGTTATTCTTTTCTACATCTATATTCCAGTTCTTATTTCAAACACCACCAGTAATCAACGCCACTGCACCCAATAAAACCCTCTTAATTTTCTGCTAGTACCACTTCATCAGCCAATATAAAATCTTGTACGCTTAAAGGTTCAATTGCTCCTGCTACAAATGGAGAAGCGGGGTTATTAACAAGGGTGTACTTAAGAGTTTTCCAGGGTGGGTTGCTAAATTTCTGTACCAGAATGAAAAAATGCAGCAGAATCAATCTGCTGATTTATACCCACTGAGCCATTTAGCTTTTTTGTGGCTATTTAACTTTCTGACTCCCACATTTAAGACATAAATTCTGGCTGTTCTTTCACTAAAATAAAATATGCAGTAAGAGAAGCCACTAAAATGGAAGCAGTATAAAAGCAAAACTACTCTAAAAATGTTTCCCAGTGTTTCAGAAAGATCACAAGTAAAATACCAAAAATATCCCAAGACTGGCTTCAGAAATAATTTTGAACTTCACCTTTTGATTTCTGAATTTCTGGGATTCAAATTCCCAAGATTTCCTCTGCATTAATGAAAACAGAAGTGAAAACTCTTACATAAACAAGAAGAACTGAGGCCCTGACATTGTAATGAAAATGCCAAACAGCACAAGGCCGAAAAATATTTCCATGGGATCTGGCGACACTAATCCTGTTCATTCTCTCTGTCTACCTTAGCAGAGGCCCCAGAATTACAACAGCTGCTATGAGTAGTGATAACAAAATATTCAACATGTGACAACCTACACTTATCACAATATAATCTCATTCTGCTTTAAGAACACCAGACCATTTCTCCTGTCCAGGTAGCAAGCTGCAGATCAATATGAGAAGCCTTTTAGCATCCACACAAAATTATGGTCAGCCCAAGGTAGGAGAATAGTAAAAACGAACATTTCGCGCATCGTCTCCTGCCAGCCAGGCAGGGAAGTCCAGCTCGAGTATCGCTGCAATTCTGGGTTCTCCTTTAATTAAAAGGCTACAAGTGTGATATTGCTTGACAGATGGAATTTGGTATGTAGACGCTGCATGCACTACAGATGGGGCCATGATTTCTCCAGGCAGTATTACCCTGTGATCAGAATGGTAAATGAACCTACCAGCTCTCTGCAGCTGGGCCAATTCTACTACCTGGGCCTGATCATTTCCAGCGGGTTCCTCTGCACCCAGCTGCCATTTCCATACTTCTATATGGCAAATTATACAGATGAAAAACAGACAGCAAGAAAAACATATCTGAATGCTTTCCATTCCATTCAAAAAACACATACAACAGATGACAACATGAAGAAACCCACTAAAGAGAACTCATCACCTAAATACAGTAAAGTGGTAACCTAAGAAATCAAGTAAAGCATTCAAGGTTAGCATACAAGAATATGCACGGTACACGGCCCTGTAGCTGTCCAGATGAAACACAGAGAGCAACACCAGCCTAATATTTATGTTTTCTTTACATCTTCCCCATCTTTCAGAGCTCCCATTTACCCTTTCTGGTTTTGTTGAGTACAAGAGGAGGCGGCTACAGCAGCAGCAGTTTGAGAGGCCATGGCTGTGCAATCCCATATTTACCACTATCTGAAAATCAACTCCAATATACCATACAAAGGCACAGCATTTTAATATGCAATTGCCTCTCACTTCTATATAAAGACAGACTAGTGTGAGATGTGATACGCTATTAAAACGTAGATTGGCTTCCTTTATTTTGGCTGGCACAAATCATTCTCAAAATGTTCAGCTGCACTTTGTCCAGCCCTTAGCACAGTCTGTATGATGACAAGTCATCAAAAACTACCAAGCCTGCACTCTCTCTCTCTCTCTCCAGTGTATTTTCCATATCAGCAATAAATATTATGATTTACTATCTCCTGACCTAGGGACTTCATGACAAAGTACTAAATATCATCTCACTCACAGCTGGCCTAAATTTTACTTTATTAAAAATAAACACATTCCTATGTATTTTGCAATTGGCACTATGCATGAGCCTGCTCGTTCGGTGTTACACTTGCCAGTCCAGGGGGCTGGAAGAAAACTTGAGAAATTACCTTCAATTTTACTATACCTACGTAGCGAGCATGCACACACATTTATGCATACACACAGTTATATACACACATTTGCTTGTATTATATTTGGTAAGACCAAATTAAAATACCATAAATCATCATTATCTTCAGCCAAGCTGTTTTACATACGTTGTTTTTTCTCTTTGAAAAAGAGACAGTAAAAAACACACTAGTGCTAAATGTCATAGGAGCAAAACCAACTCCCACACAACTTCAGATAAGCCCTTTAGCTCTGGATTTCTTGGGGAGATTGAAGGAGCAAAAATGAGCTTTGCACTCTGACAACTGTGTAAAGGAGGGAAAAAACCATCCCCCCAGGGAAAACTATCAGCTGATGTTTTTCTTAACCTTGGAAATCCTACCTCTGTGTAAATTATGCATTCATCACAGTGTTATATCACGAGGAATTGCTTTCCTGAGTCTTTTATTACAATAGTAGAAAATAAGGTTCAAATTAGAAACTTGGTAAACACTGACATACAAAAAAAATATTTTTTGTTTGTTTTGGTTTTGTTTTTTTTTGTTTAACCAAATAAGAGTAAGGTAACCATTAAGATTAACCTACATGCCAGTCTGGCATTCAGCACTATTTCAAGATTCAGGTGTCTCTCACCAAGGTAAACATGTTCCTCTCTTCTCCCGTTCTCCTTGTTTTCAATATGCCAATAAAGCAAATAAACTTGGGGTACTATTTTACTGGCTTGAATCATAGAATCCTTAAGATTGGAAAAGACCTCTGAGAACATCAAGTCCAACATCATCTGATCCATTGTGATTTTGGGGGTTAATTTCTAAGCTAAAACTTTAATAAGAAGAATTCTAAAGAGAATAGGAGTATTTTCTTAAACTTCACAAACATATGAATCATTAGACAAACATCTTCTCTGCAAAAGGCACATCCCAGCAGAGCCGCTACGCATCCACACTTACTTCAATATTACATTTTATAGGTGATGACTGATCACTACATTAGCACTGCACAAACAAAGGCTGCACTGCAGTGAGGAACCTCCACTGCACGTAAAAAGCCAACATGGTTTATCAAAGCAAAATTCTCTCTCGATCCTCTCTTTGGAGATGAAGCTGAGAAAATTTTTAATCACTCTCAGTGGTAGTAGCTACTCTGGGAAATATGACAAACTAAAACTAACCAGAGTATCTCACATGTCAAGCTAAAATCCAACAAGGGTTAAAGAAATAGAGGGAATAAAAAGTTTTTAGGAACAGAAAGCTTTAAAAAAAAACAAACCAAAACAACAAAACCCAGCAGCTTCCCTCCAAAACACAGTAACAAAAACCTATGAACAGAAACATGTGATGCACATATACATGTAAAATTGAAAGAGCTTTAGAACTAACATCTTAACACCTCCTCTCTAAGGTCTCTTTATAAAGGTGGAGGGGAAAACAGAAAGATCTGAATTCTGTAAACGAAGGTATATTGGGGACAGGTTATTTTTCTGCCTACTCATCCCTCTCATGTTTATCTATGACCCCCAGAAGGCAGGCATTTGAAGACATGCTCAATTAATCCAATTAGCTATATTTACATTTTGACTCAGCCACCTACATCTGCTCCTGCAGATACCCTACCAGTCCCTCCAGGAAAATCCACTTGGTGTTCTTTTAAGTACGCTCCAACAGCCAGCATCTTTTCAGTTGTTGGGCACAGGTGGCTCCTAGCATGTCTTAAATACCATCTCCAAATCACTTTGATATTGCCTTGCAACATCTTTTGTGAGCAGAATGGTAAGTACTTCAAGAATAACTGCAAGTCCAAAATCTTTGAAAAGAGTAGGAAAGAACCTAACTTTCTTCTGCCTGAAGAGGGAGTAAATAGTACAAAAAAGTCAAGTGCCAACAGTGCTTAGGATTTCAATGAAGTAAGGACTGCAAAACCATTTGGGACCATGGCTCATAATATTCACTAAGAAAACATGCAGGAAAAAAAAAAAAGTGCTATCTTCTGCTAAACTCTCATAGTAATTATAGCAAGAGGAAAGTACAACTGTTATCCATACAGTCAGAAAAGCAGACAAGGCTATAGTAGCCATGCAATAGCATCATGCTCAATGACAGGGCTCTAAAAGCTCAACCTGTGCACAGACGTTTCTCTTTTAACATAAATCACATTAATTAAACCAGTGTCTCACCCGAGTATTGATAGTGAAATTAAAACCTAACTTTTAAATGCTACCATGTAAATATTACTCTGGTTTAATTACATCAGTATAATAAAAATCACAGCACTGTTTACTTTGGAACATTTCCATTTGTTGGTCAAATAAAAGTTGTTTGTTTTGAAGGTTTTCCTTAAAGCTATGTGCCTGTTAGAATTTTTTCTTCTCCCATCCTCCAACTGTAGATTTAGCAGCTGAAACAACAGCTGGGCAGTTTAGCAGCTGTAAAAGACAGATGCCAATTTCTAGAAAACAGCTTCTTCGTAAAAGTAAATAGGGTCTCTAGCAAGTTTTCATGAATTCCCCAATTATAAGATTTTACTGTGCAACTTGGCATCAGCTGGAGAGCTGACTCTTATCCTGTGCTTCTGCTGAAGTCACCAGGCAGACTACAGATCCTCTCTGAAGTTAGTCCTCTCTCATTCAGTTTTGACAGAAAGAAATCCTTCTGCTGTTACAGAAGAAAATAATGTACTGCCACATTATTTTACTAATTCCTTATGTAGGTTCATGTGCTCTTTTGACTGTCAACACTTATTAAAAGAAAGGCTTTAATATCAGCCATTAATTAAAAATATGCTTAGTTTATAACATGTCACCAAGATAAACC
Organism: Chloroceryle aenea; assembly: GCA_013399075.1. Classification (NCBI taxonomy): domain Eukaryota; kingdom Metazoa; phylum Chordata; class Aves; order Coraciiformes; family Cerylidae; genus Chloroceryle; species Chloroceryle aenea. The sequence goes on from VWZY01005378.1 coordinate 44,351, forward strand.
TGACCTTAAATTCTGTATGTCTTACACACAGAAGATCACGTTGAAACAGTGATCTAAATAAAATATGGAAATACGGTATAAGCCTTCTTATAACAAAACTATCAGGGTAGTGGGTTTAGTCATCAGAAAAGGAGGGGAAACAAAAAACCTGAAGTTTGTTCGTACTGGCCCCCAGGGGTCCTCTTAGCTTTCTCAAGTCATTTACAATTGATATATATTAGAAGAGTCTAAAAGTGTCTCTAGATACTTTCTTTACTGAGCCAAATTTATTAGGATAACAACACTTGAAGCTTCTGTTGATTTTAATTGCAGTTGTGGGCATTACATTGCTCAGAAAATTCAGCTCACTTATTTTAGTATATAACTAGAGATTGTGTACCAGCCCAGAAGAGCTGCTAATTAAAAACACTGCTCGTGGTGCCCAAAGTTAAAACACAATGATAAAAGGAATCAAGAACTGCTTATTTCATTTGCTCTCTTTATCTTCCTCCTCTTAATCTCCACAATTCCTGGCCAGTTTCACAAAATGGTTCAGCCTGCAAAGTAGCAGAGAAGCCTGCAAGGAAACCTCCTTCTGGAAGAAAACCTAAGAACACTATCAAAGAAAATGACAGTCATGGGGCAAAACAGGCAGAGGTGCCAGAGAATGCAAGGGAGAAAAGAAGTTATTTTATAAAGTAAAATAATTTGAAGTACCACATACTGTTTTGCTACAGGGACTAACATACTAACATACACTGCAAATAAGTACAGTAGTGACAGAAAAATATATAAAAAAAAAGGGAGAGATTTTATGCCTTGAAGAAAACCGTGCCCGGTTTCACTATTTCAAAAACTAAGAATTTCAACACAGAAACAGACAATAAACAAATGACTGCAGAATACAAGGAATGACTTCAGCATGTTTTTCCATAGGTACAATAATTGATTGTGAAGCTATGAAAATGTAGTACCCTGAAACTCCACTCAGAGCATCCTCCTCTCACTGCAGGCCTGCTGGCAGGGTACATGGGTACATGTTCTGCTTCACGACACACACGGTAATGATCTGTTACAAGCAGCAATTGTTCCTGCACATGCATAAAAGCATATTGTGCTGTATCCCCAGGAAGACAGCATGTGCTAGAAAGGGCAACACCTACAGCTGAACAAGTCGTTTTAACAGAAGCTGTAAGCTAGATGAAGAAAGTAACACTTACCACCTGCACATTAGCAATAAAAAAAAATAATTCCCTGCGGCTGGAGAATTATTCACAAATGCTAAATTCTTACCATAAGCACTCTAATGTGATCCTCTCCAAATGTCATGATTCCACACTCCTAGCAGTATACAGATTCTTGAGCATGCACCTCAATCCACGTATACTGTATTTATTGATAAATTATACACAAGTATTACTGAAGTTCTGAGATTTTCTTCCCCAACCCCACTTTGGAGATCACTGGTCTAATGAACAAAAAAACAAAAGCCAGCAGAACAAGCATCTGCCCCAGATATTTGCTGTGAATATCCATGCCAAACTTCTGATAGCTCTGAGCTGGCTACTATAGCTATGCTTTTGCTAACAGAGATGGAAAGTCAGTCTTACCAGAGGCGGCGGGGGAGGGGGCCCCACAGAAGGTGG
>VWZY01005378.1:45990-59416 GCA_013399075.1 Chloroceryle aenea
GTGGTGGAGGTGGAGGAGGTGGTGGTGGCGGCACAGGCATCCGTTAAGATTTGTAGCTTCACAGAGTTATGAAAATTATAGCCAAAGTCTATGTCCTTGAGGGGAAGGAAGGGAGAAGAAAGAAAAATGGGAAAAATAAAAAGGAAAAAAAAAAAAAGAGGAACGTGTTTATACAGTGTAAGCTGAAGATCAGCCAAATTTCTAGCTCCCAGCAGACTGAAGACTTTTATGCTGCACTGCTTCCAGATCTACAGTACAAACAGCCTCATTACAGTTATCTGATGACAACATTCATCTAAAGAGCAAGCTCACAGATTTGGAGAAGTGCCACAAACACCAAATGCATAGATGGCAGCCTTTCCAGCTTTAACTATTACACCTTGCCTTAATCTAGCCCATAGCCCCAAGAGGCAATTCTGCAGAAAACAGGCAACCACATGTAGACTCTCCTACTGGGACAAAAACTCCATAGACTTCAAGCCAGAAATTTGCTGCTCTACAGACAGACTAAGAAACTTTGTAAAGTTCACTGGACTTGCTCCAATGTTAAAAAGAAAGGAAAAAAAAACACCCCAAACCAAAACAAAACACCAGTACATGATTGAATAATAAATGAAGAAATAATTCTACAAACTAAAGCTGCTATTACCAAATAACAGCATATAAAGACCAGACATTTCAAGTATTAAAGTCTTAAGTGTTTTTCCTGTCATTTAAAAATGTTAACCTTTCACAATTCTTTAGTACTGCACTGAAGAAAGCCACACATCTTCCAACTTGCTGTACATTTTGAGGTTTTTTTTGGTGTTTGTTTGATTTTTTTGTGTTTTTTTTTGTTTGTTAGTTTTCTTGTTTGTTTGTTTTAAATCTCCTGCAGAATGACAGTGCATCACACACTGATTTTTATCTCTAATCCAGCCCCTGGCGTGATTGCTTCCCCTCTGTCTGAATTAACCTGTAAAGGTAACAAGCAACTCCTGTATTTCACCAGTAAAATTGCAGATGAAAGTACTAGGCAGTGCCAAATAGAACCCTCTGCAAGCCATATTTGATAATTTGTTTTATTTCGATGGTGACTCCTGGATGAATGCGCTGAACGTGGTTTTACATCCAGTTTCATGTCCATCATGTCATGGCTGTCTTGTGAGACTGTTCACAATGTCACGTGGAAGAGTATCAAAACCCCTACAATAACACAAGATAGAACATCTGCTATTCCTTTCCTTTCTGTAAGGCTTTATCTCAGCAGGAAATTACACCGATTTGACACATTTGCTCTTTACACATCTCTGTAGATGGTAATTTGCTTTCCTGTCTCCTCCAAGCATTTAGAAACATTTTACTCATTTTGACGTTTTCCTAGAAATTGATGTTAAGTTGAAAGGACCACAATTCCCAGCAGCTATTCCTCTCATCCCTCTCTCCTTTTCTAAAAGCAGGAACTCTAAGCCTCTCCAGATGTTTGAAACCTTTTGGTCAGGTAATTTAAGAATCACATGTGTAAGCAGGACGCATGAGACAGTTAAATCTGGGGAACTTCAGGAGAGAAGACAAGACAGAAATGAGGCAAGTTACCATCTTTAGAGGAATACTTGGCTGTTTTGTTAGAGAGGCAATGAAGTTAAACATACATGCAGCCCTGCCCACTTCCTACCTAGTGTACGTGAAGAATATCCAGATAATATCTCAGCATTTTCCTTCTCCTGTATATTGTAAAAATACTTCACGAGAGATCAATCAAAAATGTAAGCATGCAGAGCCTCTGCAAGACTTGCTATCTCCTTTGAGAGACTGCTACAAAAAGGACTAAGATATCAAAGCACTCTGGATCTCTAACAGAATTGGTTACAAACACTTTAATAATGGCTTAATAAAGCTTTCCAAGTAAGCTGACATCACAGCACCTCCATCATTCCACCCTCATTGTTGTCCTGTGCAAGAAGCTATTATCACAAGATAACTCTCTTCCTCAATTAAGTCATTCAAAAACATGGACATAAGGAGAATGAGTCTTCCCTGCTAATAGCATGTTTCGGGTTAGTATCTTCCTACCCTGCAATACAGGCCTTTTGTCTTCATTAAGGATTTGGATTGGGAAATATGCTCTTTGTCAAATTAGAAAAAAAAAAAATTACAACCCACAGTTCTGTGGCAGCCTGTGTGCATGGCAGCAGGAGGTAAAGCACACTGGAGGCGAGCAGCAGTGGGCGAAAGGAAATGGGAATCGGCTCTTGGTATTTAGAAGTCACAATCTGAAATGCAATCGGATGACTTTTCCTGCTGCCTCTCTCACCAGCACCCGTTCCTCCAAGTGCTGCAGCCTAAATTCCAGGACCAGAAACTATGTGGCCATCTACCACCTCAAATTCCATTCAGAGGAAGTGTGAGGAAGTGTTCACTTCACCGTGTATCCCACACCCCTATCCTGAATCCTCTTGTCCAGTGACAAACAAGAATCCATTTCAGGGCGCTGTAACCCACAACCCTTGAATGAAGTATTGGAGATGCCCTACAGCTTTCCTCCCATGCTGTTTCAAATCCTTTACAAATGAACTGTCTTACAGAAAATTCTGCTTATGTGCCTTCCTTTGTCTCATCACAGAGGCTTGATGTCCTGACCTTGGCATGCTTTTATGCACACAAATTTGTGCATTTTTCATATCAGTGCTGTCACAGTATGAAGGAGATCACATTAATATGTACACAATGAAGAACCATTTTCCACATAAGGGATCTATTTGTCTAAGTGGGCTTTGGAAGAAGGAGTGCTGCCATTCACACAAGCAGACACCGATGGAAGAAGGCCTGTATGTAGATAAAGGTAGGCATCTTCAACCTAACTTACAGTTAAAAAAAATGGCTCTTAAATTTTACCTGTGACTGCATGAGCTACACATTTTAATATGTAGCACTGGCCCATGAGAACCTCTTTCTAATCTAATTTATGTAGCTTGTATTGAAAGAAAATTATGGAGAAGACTGCAACACTTTCAATATATCAACACACATTGTTTGGAGGCTTCTGTTCTTAGCTAAAGGCTGTATTTCACTTGCCTCTCCCCCATCCCTCCAGCCCCCAGTTAAGTTGTTAGTTAAAATAGTGTTGGCAATTTCAGACAGTAGCTTCAGAACATGCTGGTGTTATGGATTTGGACATTATAAGCTAAATGAATTCTGAATTAGAAACAAAAAAGGGGTATCTCAATGATAAGTTCTAGTGTCTGCTAAGAGACAAACATGAGGGAAATGCCATGAAGGGTCCTGGAGGCACACGTGTCCCTTCTCCTCTGATCTAAATATACATATTTGTAATTGGAAGAGAGGGGTCTGAACCATCCCTGAGGGACAGAAATAAAAAGACACAACTTAAAAAGGTGGCAATAGGTGGAGGAGAGAAGCCTGTGTGTTTAGCCTCAGTTTTCTCAGGCAAAAAGTAATGCAAATGTTCCCTTGACTTCCACATCACAGAACAGAATCAGGCCCAATTACTACAGAATTTATTGGGGGGGGGAAGGAAAATCCTGCCTTTTCTAGTCCACCTCTCTACCAAAGCAAGGTTGTATGGGTTTTTTTAGTGCTTTCTGAAGTCTAATTTTAGATGTCCCAAATAATGTGACTTGTATTATTTCCCTTGAGCTCTTTCACAGTCAAATGACTCTGATTGTTCATATTGCCTGACATTCAGCCTAATTTCTCCTTTTCTTAGTCTGATCCCATTTGCACTTCACTGCACATGACTCTACTTTGTACCATGCAAAATGGTTTCTCCTACCTCTTAGCATCAGCTTTGTGAAATACAAGAATTATCATTTACAGGACTAGTTACACTTTTTGAGCTGTTTTCTCTCTCACAATTCATCCCATCAGTCAATGAACATTATTACTCTTCTCTGATCTTAAAACAATTGGTCTTTTTTTATTCTCTTGGCAAGGGTAATTTCAGGTGTTACAGATTGTTCCTTGCTTCTTCCCACAGTGATTGTTTGAACAGCAGCTGGATTGGAGAGCCACACTGCAGTCCTCAATATAGAACTCGAGCTCCAAATTTCTGAAAACCCAAATAAAGTCTTCAGGCAGAATTTCATTTTGAAGTGTCAGACAAGCCCAAGCAGGTGCAGATCTTTCTTATCCATGCACTGCTCCCCCCAGTCCTGTGCTGGATTCACCTGTGGGAAGCTCAATACCTCTGCCTAAGCGTTTATACAGATCTGGTCTCACCTTGCCCAGCTATTGGACATACAGAAGCTTTGATCACAGAGTCACACTAAGAAACAGCGAGGTTTTCATACAGCAGCTCACACGTATCTGTCTCCTGTCACACTGATGCTCAGAACAACCACCTCAGGTCTCTCTGCAAAAGCTGTACTAAAATACCTCCACTTATCATGGAGAAGGAAGGCAGGAGACAGCTGTACCTTCAATTTAGAAAAATGTGTAGAAGGGGAAAAGAGACTGGGGGGGAAAAAACCAAACAATTTTAAAAATGTACATAGTATGCATTTAAACACAAAATATTTCTTACCTAGCAGCCTTTTTTTTTCTAAAATGGCTTCAGTCCTTAGGTCTTTAGGTAGCATAGTCATTAATACGAAACAAGACAGTCGGAATTGAAAATGCAGCCCTTTTAATTAATTTGGAGAAAGGACTGCAAAAAGAACTGATTCATTATTACTGGATTTGCAATCACTGCAACTGTGCACTCTGAGGTAGGCAATTCATTTGGGGAAACATACAGATTTTTCTCCTTCAGCATGAAGGCTGAGGAAGATATTCAAATGTGTACAAGAAAGCTCATCTAAAATGTTGGTCTTATTTTCTTGATTAAAAACTGAAGAAAAAAACAGTAGACCACAAACTCTGATTTTTACATTTATTCAGCTTTTATAGAATCAAATATGGTTTTCTCATTAGGTATACTGTTCTGAGTTAGAGCTTTTAAGTCCTTGTATTTTAACAGAATGCCAAAAGAATTTCAAAATTACACAGGAGAAACAGTATCTATAAGCATCTGCTCAACTTTAATGATCTGAAAAGTAGACAGTGAGGCTAATTATGCCCCCATTTGCTGCTGTCAAACATCACTGAAGAACAGCTGCAATCACTGGTGCAAACACACCACAGATCTTTCAAAGACAGTACAACACACGTACAGGCAGAGCAGGCAAAAGACAGACAGGAACAGACATGTGTTACACACATCACTTTTTCTGCTGTCACCATCACACAGCTGGAAAGGGGATGGAAAAAAAGGTTCTGTTTGGAATGAACTAGTTTAGATTTTAATTGTACTAGAACCAAACCGTGCAATTTTTAAGCATCAGAAGCTATGTCTCTTTCTACCGTTTCTAGTGTGAATAACTTTCTTTTCATTTAGAGAACAGTACAAGGCAGAATCAACTTGAAGCATCTGAGTATCTTCACAGACTTTCTCCTCTGCAAAAATAACACTGTCCACAAAAACCTTGACAGTCTCTGCTGCACTTCAGAGATTTAAGAGCAGTGCAGAAGTACCTGATGGTTACCACCTTCTTTTACAGAAGAAAGGCAGAGTCATATACATACCCAGCTTACTATACTTAAGACATTCACAGGTATATTCCCTACAGATGACTAAGAGAACTCCAGCCTTTCAGCATTTCCTAAAAGATAGTACCTGGATTGTATACAGCTTAAAAGAGAAATTGCTGCTCTCGGTCGTCATTTACATCACTGCATCTAAAGGCAGAATCTGGCTTTTTCAACTCCATTGAAATGACAAACCATGAGCACTCTTCCTCCATTTATTATCTGATTAAATACCCTTGAACTGTGTTTGAGTCTGTGGGGTTGTTTCACAGCATGTAACAGTATCCTGCATTTAAGCCAAGGAACACAAGTTCTTCTCAGCTTGGACTATTTCCACCAAGCTTGATCCAGCAAAGGGCTACATCCCTTTTCTGCCTGAAAACCAGCACGATTCTTCCTCTGTTAGAAGCCTGATAACACGGCAACAAACCAGCCAGGGCTAACCCGGTACAGATTACAGGAGATGGAAGACACTTTGCTTCCATGTGTGCTGTGGGCAGAGCTCTGCTGGGTTCCCTACAGCACTGAGCCTAGACATTAAAGTGCTGTGTCTTGACAAAATTCCCTTCGGAGGCAAAGCTGTGCAGATTACTTCATGTCCCTATACCTAACTATATCAGGGTGTAACTTCCTCTGTGCCGTGGGGATCTGCCTGATAAGAAAAACTACTGTAAGGGAACAGAATAAAAGAATTTGTGACCCTCTTATAAATAAGGAGTAAGAGAAAAGAATGTCACCTAGAAATAAATATATTATGCCTACTGTAGTGTGAACCTGCAGTTAATGAGCCCAAAGACTGAGGAGGTGAATTGTGCAAGTCCTGATTGCTTCTAAAGACTGAACTTCGCAAAGGAAACAATTTGTACAGAGGGTTTCCTTGAAATTTATTGTATCATCCCCACAAAAACAGACGTGGCCTATTTCACTGCCAGATACATAAACAATGGTGAATTCGAAATACAGCCATTAACAAAGTTAATCATTGGACTAAGCTAAATAAAGTGCAGCTCAGTGGAAGTTCAAGGTCACTGCCACATTCTGAAGGTGACTTTTTACTTTTATATTCCTCAGGAGTTTCACTGTGAAAAAGCACTTGAGCTTTCTTAGCAAAGGCAATCTGATGTTTCACATTAATACTTGGAAGTTTTGCAGTCTTTGCAGAGAAGTTGATTTTATGTTTTCACATAATTATTAATAATATATTTATTTATAGTTATTAATGTATTTAGAATCATGCAATCATAGAATCATGGAATCATTTAGTTTGGATGAGACTTTTAAGATCATTGAGTCCAGCACCCAGCCCAACACTGACAGGTCATCACCAAGCCAAGTCCCTCAGCACCACATCTCTAAGGCTTTTAAATGCCTTCAGGGATGGGGACTCCACCAGTGCCGCAGCCAGACTGGGCCAGGCCATGACAACCCCTGCAGGGAAGAAATTGTTCCTCATGTCCAATCTAAACCTCCCCTGGTGCAACTTGAGGCCACTTCCTCATGTCCTATCGCATGTCTTTTACTATTAATTTACTATCATTCATATAATATAGAAATATTTGAACAGGGCACCTGTACACAGAATGGTTTCCACCAAATAAATAAATTCCTGAAGTTGCAAAACCAATTCCCCTAACAGAAGAAAGTTTTGTTTTCCAATTCACATAAAAAAAAGAAACCCCAAACAAGGCAGTATTCAATATCTCACTTTTTTTTTTATATTTTCCATTCACAGCTCCACAAATGTCTGTTTTCAAATGTCAGTTAAGAGAAAAAAATCTGCAAATGTGGGTATCAGAAGACTACAGGACTTCCAAAACCCATGTGTCACTTCTAAAATTTTTCACTTTCAACCACATGATGTTTCATCAGAGATCCTATTTTTGCAGCTTTCCATCTTGAAAATACCAATTTATAGAAAACTGTATGCATGCCAAGTCAGGCTGGCATCTACCAGCTTAAGAAACCCAGTCTAATACTGGCAATACCGGGAAAATAAACCTATGAAGGCAACTTCCCTACAGTGCAGTACCAGTACCTGCCCCAGCAGGGGTTATGGTCACTGTATACTGTAAGAATTGTCTCTCATAAGGGATGCAAAATGTGATGATCTGGTCACCTGCAGGAATAAGTTACCAGGAAAATCCTCACCTCAAAGAAAGAACAGGAAGCTTTGATCCTGGTTTTCACTGAAGTTGTGATTACTTAATTTCCCTTCTAAATCTGTTTCCCATGGTAAAAATGCTCGCCCTAAGGTCCTGACAAATTAAACTACAATTTCTGAACATGCTTATATCTTCTTACTTTCATGTTATTCTCTGTCAATCCTGTTGAAACTGCTGCCCCATTTCAATGACATAATTGATAACTTCATCTCAGATGTTCCTTACACTAGGGCAAGGCTTCCATACTTGCAAATAAAAAGCATATAAACCTGGAAGGAAGCAAGGAAGCCTTGCTACACTACCACAATACTGCATTTTTATTATTTTAACTGACAAAAAAAAATTAAAAAAGCGAAGTGTTCTTATTGCCCCTTAGATGTCATAGCTGATACATTTAGAAAATTTCCTATGCGCATAAAATTGTAAATGTGCTTTCTTGTACAGAAAATTGTTAGCTGATGCAAAAATACTCAACAAGTTTGCAAGACAGAGACAATCCATTTAAAAGGCAGAGTTGTTTGCCCTGAGGAAAGACTACACATGATGCAAAAGTAAATAAATAACTCTGCATGATGATACCAGAGGTTCAGCAAAGGTTGTTAGCACTGAGAAAAACAGCAGAAATGCAGAACTGGCCTGATCTAGCTCTGAAAAAAGGAAAATGTGGTTTCAAGAGATATATCCTGACTAGAGCTGATACGTATTAGTGCCAATGTACAAAGCCTCACCTGAGGGACTGGATAAAGGATTGAAATAATGGAAGAAAACAATGAGGTAAAACAGTCTGGGTAGAGGAAAGCAGGAAAGCAACCGCAGTAGTCACTCTGCAGCTACACCAGGCCTTTGCAGCTCCTGGTACAGCTTGTTCAGAACAAGCTCAGGTATCCCTGCGTGGCACTGCATCATTCATCCTACTGCTAACTCAGTGTAAACTCATGATCACTTGATCCAAGAATATTCTGTACAATCCGCTTTTGCATAATTTCCTTGCTACTTAGTCATTTCAGGGCTAAAAAAGGATTTCATTCTGTGTTAAATGTCCTGTTGGGCCCCGCATCTGTCACTCACAACACACTACAACAGAGAGAGTCTCCACCTCCTCTGTCAATTCAGTGATTTAGGGACTAATCCGTCTCTTATTGGTTTTTATGCTAAATTTTGCTTTGTTTTCAGTATAAATGAGGTCAGTTCTTTAGTGATTAAGTCAGAAAATACTCAAGCAAATACAAGCTGCACCAACTCAGGTATCATTGCTAATGTGTATTAAGCTGTTTGCACTCACACAACCAATCAATTAGAGCAGCTTTCCGTCCCAATCCTAGGCAGAATTTGACAGATATTTTTGCAGTGATTCACACATCCCCAAGAGAAGCAAATATTTCCTCTGAAAATGAGTTGCTAAAAAATCAGCCTGTTTTCCTGGTTTGCTTTTTCTGTGCCTCGTGATTTTCTTTATGGTATCTAATCAACTAGTACAGCAGATCTATCGATCTTGTACATTCGTGTTATTTCTTTTCTCCTTTAGCATACCATAGAAGTGAAAGTGACTTGGACAAAAGCCTAAAAGCTGCCAGGAGTATTTTATAAGCCATCAGTAGCACTGCTACATGTATGTCTTTCACTGCACAAAACTATGCCAGCCAGGAAAACAAAAACATAATACTTTTCAAACAAGAGGATACAAAGGAGGAACAAAAGATCCCAAGCCTTCCCTTTGTGATGCAGTATCATATTCCACTCTCCTCTTTTTTACTTTTTTTGTTACTTTTAATGAAGAGAGCAAAACATGATAGAGTAACCAGAAAAATTTGAATGGTACAGCAGTAATTTACAAACCTGCATATAGCCCACGAAAGGGACCAACACAAAGGGGTTACTATCTCTAAACCCATTCATTCACTTTCTTCATCTAGAAGAAAACATTTTACCCCTACCTTATGATCAAGCAGAAGCACTGTAATTTCTAGCCAACACTTTAAATGACCAAGGCAGACTTTGCCGTTGCCAGGTGTAAATGAAGGATGCAGTATTGCCTTTACACAGAAGCTGCAGAGCAGACACGGGAGGTGGTTTTCCTAGACATTTGTAAAAGCAGTGTCAAGACTGAGCAAGTGCTTTCATGATGAATTTTCTGTTCCTGTGTTTAGTGAACTTTATCTTGTAGGGACCTTTGCTCCAGTTTTCCTCTGCTTTTCACTTTGTATTATCACTTATATACTGTGGCTATATTATAGCTGTTAAATTGCTCTCTTCTGCCTGTGCTGGCTAGCAAATGATACCATTCTCATCACAGAGGGTTATAGATCTGTACGTAACAGTGGTGAAAGATGACATAGTGTCAATGCAAAAAACAATCAGGCTCCCCAAGCATGATTTCACTTGAGAGAGATGTATTTCTGGTAGCCTAAAGGAAATCCATTTCAGCTGTTGTCTGAATTACCAAGGCATGAAAACATGCCTTTCACACCTTGGAAAAATTCTTTAGTTGTTTCACATAGTTTCAAAGCGATCCAAAGACAGCTGTACAACTGGCATGTATGTAATTCTGAATGAGTTCACTCAATGATACTCAGTAGTTGAATTAAGGTAGGCATATTCACAACAATATAATTGTCTCATACCCTATCCTACATATTAAAATGTGTAGATCATGCAGTCATAGCTAAATTTTAAGAGTCAATTTGTTTGTCTTCTCTCCAACTTGGAAGCTCCAAGGACATTTTTTCTGATTGCAAACATGGCACCGTTTACATCACTGTTCATCATGGCTAGAGCTCTGATGTACAATGATCTCAGATGAACAAGCAGCTCTGAAGACCCATTAAGGTTTTGCTACTATAAGCTTCAGTCTTTAAAGGAGGGTGACAACTTTGTGTAAGAGCACAGACTAATTCAGGAAGTTCTGCAAGAACTGTGGTAAAGAAAAGCTATTGGTTTTGTTGTTTGTTTGTTTGTTTTTTTTTTTCCAGAAAGCTATATCTCAAATCTGCATAGCAGTCACTGGTAATTCACTGTAAGGTGAGTAACGATGACTTTTAGCTAAAAGAAATTACTGGATATGACAGTCGATTGTTATGTTTATTTAGAGATTAATTTTATATATACTCTGAAGAAGATAGGGACCTTTTTTTTTTTCTGGCAAAACAGAGCCTAGTATCAGTTTTCCAAAGCAATCATCTGCTTCAGCTTTTCATCTGTGATCTCTCCTTTTTAGACCTTGACAACAATGAATGGCATAAAATAGACAGATAATAATGCAGCAGATGCTCACACACATCCAGCATCAGTAACTTAACAGAAGTCAAGTGTAAGAGAGCTGCCCTGAGCTAGTCCAGTTTCTCCTACCTTTGATAAGTGAACAGAACTTGTCCCAGTCACTGAGCACAGAGAACAAAAGCTTCCACACAAGTAGACACTTTGGAAAAATACTAGGTAGTTCTTACAGGTGAGTTATGACTAATAAACATAAAAAGAATTTTGATGCAAATCCTTTCACTGCTCTCCTTCTCTTCAGAGGTAGAATATTTTTAAGTATTAATATGAAACTATTTAATATTTAGTATCAGTTAACATTTTAGATACAAAATGTTATTCAACTTCAAAGCTTTTAACATCTATCTCTTAGGATGTGCATATATTTTTCTATTAGTTATGACTAAGATATTGTTTTCAGTTCAACATCATCTTTTCAGCAGACAATGAGTTTTTCAAAGTACCTCATCAACCAACAAAATTTTTCTTTATAAATGCAAAGAGCATCTATTAAGATCTATGCTCTGTTCTATTAGGACATTCAACAAACACAAAAAATTACCTAAATACTTTCTGCAAATTCAGACTTAGTAGTCATTATGTATACAATCCTAGCATGGCCCTTCCTGATGTACGGCAGTAACAGAAATTAAGATGTTACAGGATCTTTATTTGTATTTCCTTTTGGAGGTGCCAATGGAGACAGAGGGCAGAAAAAAGAAAAATAGGAAGTTGCTTTGCATTATAGTATATAATTTGATAAATACAGTCATATGTTGCTCTTTCCAGTGCAGTACAATCACAGAATCAGAATCTCAAATTCCTCTCAGTAATTTTCATCAATAACAATGACTAGAGAACTGCATCTAATACATTAAGCTTTGCATTTGCCCCTAAGCAACCAAAGTCTGTATGGAAAGCTGATCAAACTACACACCTCTGTCTTCCTCAATTGTTTGTTTTTTTTTTTTAAATCAAGTTTCATACCAATATTGCCAGCTGGTATAGGCACCTGCACTTTTGTATGCCACTTAGCCTGATGAAGCCTCAATCTCAGGAAGATGTAGGTAACACTTCAAAATGTTTAACAACATCACTGTAACATCATGAGGCGTTGCATGTTGGTGGCTAAGCCCCATTCCTTGACCAGGATCTTCTACAGGAAAAGAATTAACTCCGGCATGATTTCTTTCTAGTGAAGAGTCTAACCCACATTTTGTCATCAACATCTACAGTAAACCATCCTAAGTATTCTATTAGTTAAACAAACCACACTTCCACAACCCTCTTTAAAGGTCCTACATTGAGCTTCTGTATGTTACATTGTACGTGGAAGCTGGTGACTGACAGCAAAGCGCACTCGAGCTTTCCACCTCACGTTTGGCAATGTCCCTTACCGGCCGTGGGTGGCAGCAGCGCCTGCACATTCTAGCCGGGACATTGGTTTGGGTCACGGGGCTGCGCTGTTAACGGGATCCATCCTGCCCACACACACCTAACAAGTATCCCAGCTTGGACTGTCGCCACGGAATAAAGTTGTATGCATTTCCTTGGCCACCTTCCCTGTGGCGTGTCTTTCAGTACAAAGGATGCAAATAACGATTATACAAACACACACTGTTAAACAAACAGGAGTTTGTGCTGGATATAGAGGTGGAGAAACTGAAAATACTGATTGTATCAGGAAGCAGTTCAACAATTCCGACTCATGCAGCATGCACAATAACAGGTATCACTGTTACCACATTTTCAGCAATATTTGACTATCTGAATCAGCAGAAGCACATGCAAATTTTAGCCCATAGATCCAAACTGTCCCAAGACCATTCTGTGTTGAAATAATTGACTTTTACCTATCAGTGTCTTCTCTCCTAAACCAGATTTATTTTGTTACCTTTCAGAAACCTTCCTTAGCAATATTCCACTTGCAGTAATAAACAAACAAACAAACAAGTCATGCTGGTCTAATGTGTCCTTCCTGGTCTTCGAACTCCTGAACCTCGATGAAACGAACACCTCCTCTGCTCGGGCAGAGACGCGGGTTGGGGCATAAATAACCTACTGCCGCTATGCCTTTGCAAACTCCAAGCATACCCCAAGAATACTACACACACCCCCTTGCTACCCTCTACCAACACAGTCCCTGTCACTATGCATTGTACAAACAGGCTGATGAGCGAGAAGATTTTAGTCTCATTTTCACCCGTGCTCATTATTAAGAGCTTCTTTCCATCACTTCTCCAGCATTCCCCCTGCAATAGGTACAGAAGCATTTAACAAACGGAAACTTTGACCATTACCCAACCCCCCTTTTCTCGTCCGACAGACTCCAGCACACTGATTTCAAGGTCAGAAACTAGGAAAAAAAGTTCTTACTATCCACCGCCGGCCGAAACCAGCCCGTTTTCCTCCACTTGGAAAAACCGAGGGGCAGCCCTACGCAAACC
>VWZY01005378.1:59535-78544 GCA_013399075.1 Chloroceryle aenea
GGAGGCGCGCCCTGAAATCTGCGGAGGGTGAAGTCCCTCCGTATCCTGGGGTACCCTCCCGCAAGCAGCTCTATCTTCGCTGGAGCTGGTTATTTTTAAAAACTCACACGGAAGCCAAAGTGCTGCCCCGTGGCATCGAGAAAAGATGGCACTACCCTATGCCCCTGTCAGAAGCCATCCACCTGTCAAGCCACTCCTGCCCAGTAGCCTGCCGAGACCTGCACTTGGAGCCAGCTTGGTGCCCTCTTTTTTTGTGCCCCAGATTGTGCACTAGAAGCAGCTGGAAAAAAAAATAATCTTGGTTTCCTCTGGATTTTTTTCAAGTTTGCAGATGGAAACGTTATGGACTTGCTCTCGCAAGTCTTCCATGTTTCTGTCAGGGCGAGGGAGTTGCTGCTGAGCGGCCTCCCAGCCAGCTGGAGGAAAGAGGTACCCCAGTTTTGTCATTCAGTGAATGCCTCAGGAATGAGGATGCCACTGAATATCTTAAAAATCGTCATGTGGATTCTTGTCTGTCTGGTGGCCTTTGGACAGTGCTTTCAGGTGGCTGAGAGACAGGCACATCTTCTCTGGATTGCTCTGTTTTGTTGTAGAAATTTAAAATTGGGATTTTCAGTTTTCATTGCCCTGCTTTGTTGTAAGGCAGTCTGGAGAGATCAATGTCACTTGCATCTGGACAATGCAACATTAGCCTCTGAGACTAGTGGAGAGTCATCAGTGGGTTGTAACACCTCTGCTCATTAGGGCAGGGGCACAAAAATCTATGCTCTAGACCTCTCTATTGTGTCTTTCGAAAGGTGTGAGTTTGATATATTATTCTGAAAATATCCTCCTAATTATTTGTCAAACTAAGTATCTCAGTCCTAAGTATCTGCCCCACTTGCTTTCACAATGGTCAGGGAGCTCTAAACCCATTTCTACTAGTTTGAACTTTAAAGCATAAAACAAAGCCAAGAGTGCTATAGATAGTAGCGCAGAAAAATAAAAATGTAAGTACTTAAAAAAAAAAATAATGCCACATTTGAAACCAGCTTTCATTATTCATGCAAATTAATCTCAGCTGAGATTTGATTTTAGATTGCTAATGCTGAAAAGGACTTTGCACCCCTTTTGGTTTAGATCAAAAATGAACTTCAGAGGAGCTCCAAGAGTCCAGGAAAAAAACAGTTTCATCCTGTTCCTGTGCCTTTTCTTTCACCTCCTTTCTTTCACTTCCAAAACAGGTCTGCATGGTGATAACACAGCGTGTACAGTGCAGCAGTACACCTATGCAGCTGGCCTGACCTGGTATGAAGCTTACGCACTACTCTAGTGTGAAGCAATCAACTTTAACTGTGGTACATAGTTCACATACATTTAATGCACTGCAGTACGTAATACTTGCCTTTTGGCTAGCGGTAGCTGGTTACAGAAACCTGTTATGCATTAGATTTAATTAAAAGAGTCCTACAGGGCTGCATGCCTAAGAATTATAAAAGTCTCCCCTTTCCTTTTTGTCTTTGAGAAGCACAGGTGAAAAGAAAAGAAGCACTTCCTTTCCAGTGCTGGATCAGAATGAAGGCACTTCTGGAACACACGGTGGTAGTGGAAGAGGCCAAGACTTTCTGTAGAAACTGTGAGGAGTTTGTGAAGTCTAGTGCTCTGAAACGCCACATTTTTTTTCTGGCTCCTCCATGAAATCCTCCTCCTGACAACTACATCCTAGACGACAGAAAGGGCAGAAAGGGCTATGCAACAGGGACAAAACTGACTTCAATTATTGTATAGGATGTGTGTTTCCTGCATTTTATTATCTATCAATTTAACACTATTTGTAGCATTTCAAATACAGAAAACTTGCTGCAAACAGATGCGTAGCTAACACTGATAAGTTTTACAAATCATAGCCATAAATACAAGTTTATTTCCATACATTCCACCTGCATAACTATTAAAAATCATGTTGTATACTGAAATTCTATCTTTACTCTTGACACATTTTAACATGGATCAAACAATAGATCCGTTTCCCTAAGAAAGGAAGACATCATCTGTTCTAGACTCAGGCTACTGGTGCAACATTCTCTGTGCTTCTGTGGTACCATGTTGCAAGCAACTGCAAGGTTTATTTTGGATTTCGCCACAGGTTGAGAATGTGTCTCTCAGGTGGATCTGGGGAGAACCCTCTGAGTGGTTGTGCTGAGCAAAAAACCAACCCCAGTCTGTCATCTTTTTA
Source organism: Chloroceryle aenea (assembly GCA_013399075.1). Classification (NCBI taxonomy): domain Eukaryota; kingdom Metazoa; phylum Chordata; class Aves; order Coraciiformes; family Cerylidae; genus Chloroceryle; species Chloroceryle aenea. The sequence goes on from VWZY01005378.1 coordinate 61,751, forward strand.
TTCCAGCACAGCCAGATGATATACCTGGTATTTTTCTCCTATGTTTCCTTCCCTTGCTGTATTTTGCACAGCTAAAGCCCAGCTCATACGTTTCAGCCTGGACAGCCTAAATGAGAAATTTTGCACCCTTCCATTTCTGGTCCTAGACCTTCTGTGGAAAGCCAAATTCATGACGAGGCTACAGTTTCTAAGAGATTACAAATGTGTAGTCTAACTAATGATGGGATAAACCTAACCTGAACCAGGAGGAAGCAGAATCTCTGTCCTCTCTACCGAGGAGCTATATCATTATAGAGAAAGTATTTGGGTTTGGGGTTTTTTTTTTGCCCTCCAGACAATGTAAGAAAAAGCTGAAAATCTTCAGTCCCTTACAGCTTTTGTGCCTTTGTGTTTTGAATAAAAAGCATGTGTAAAGCTTTCTAGTCACCACTGAATCTAAGCAAAAATTAACTTTAGAGTGAAAAAAAAAGAGCTTTGATCAAGGCTATCTACATCTATAAGAAAATACAAATTGGTTTGTATTTGTCATTATTTATGCATGACTTTTTAAGACATAATAAAAGTACCAACATTACATTTTTTAATAGCTTGAAAATTCTGTTCCAATGATCATCTCAGCTATTGCGTTCGATGACTTCATTAACTCTAATTCCACATTTAACAGACATTCCCATGTATGAACAGAGATATTCCTGTTTCTTTGTCTCTAAATATTGATCTTTTCCTTGTTATCCCTACAGATTCTGTCCTTTCTGTAGAGAGTTAATTACAACTCAAAAATTTAATTTTGTTTTAATACAATTTACTAAAAAATTCCCAAAAGTGTCTGAGGTGCTTGCTACAGTACAGTGGAGTGATGTTTACAAATGCAGTTTAGACTGCAATACTGAGGAAAGCTGTAGACAAATAATTAGTAGAGATGATTTCCCTAGAGGAGAATATTAGTGTTTACTTTTTTGCTGTGTTTTAATCCAAATCTTAAACCCTTACTCTTGATCTTGTTGAGCAAGCTGTTTGCTGAGTTCATTGGTAATGATGTCTAAGTACATTTGGGCTCATAGTAAATAATTAGTACCTAATGTCAATTTCTTTCACTAATTGTATTTCTTCTTCTTATGTCTGGCTGTGCTGTGGGATGTCATAAAAAGTGTCTCAGTAAATAAAGCTTTGGATTTTCTTCAGTGCTTGGTTCTGCCATTCATTTTCTGCATGACCTCTGTGAAAGTACTTAATCACTCTTAATAGCATGAGTGGAACAAGAATGCATTCATTAATATTTGTGAGAGTGCCAGACAGTATGCTGTTGCAAGCATTTATAGTACCTTAAAAATTATAATTGCACTTTCCAGCTGGTTAATGTTTATCCAGTTACTGAACAGCTAAACAAAAAGCAGAGAGGCAGATCTACTGTTTGCTCTCCATCGGTGTTGAATTTGAAAGGAGTTTTTTTCCATGTTAAAGATGTAAAATTAGACAGTAGATGAAATGCCATTAGCAGGCCTCTGTAGAGAATAATGAGCTGAAAGCATGCCCGGTGCTTGTCTGCAATTAGGGTGAAAAGTGAAATGCGGCAAGAATCAGAACACCATTTTCGAATCTCACTCTTCAGAGTATAACCTTTTTATCCCCACCAGGGGGAGTGTACTTGAAGATAATAATTAGTAGGCACAAATAGTGTGTTTGAAGAGGATGGTTTCCCTTGCCACTTTCTTGAAATAGAAAGGGACTTTGTGAGGGACAAGCAATTTCCCCCCACGCACCCTCAGAAATTCCTTTTTCTTCAGCTATCGCACTATGGCAAAGAAGCAGCGTGAATGTTTTTCTACATCCTGGGCTTTTGACATATTTTGAATGCTTCTTTTTTTTTCAAGCATTGATATAAGGCACAAGATTTATCTCAGAGTTTACCTAGAAAAGGATGCTAGACAGCAAATGAAAGTCTCCTACATGACAACAAACACGGCTGCTCACATGGCACCTGCAGCTTAGGCAATAGCATGGTCCAAGAAAGGCACAAGTCTGTGTCTGTTCATCTTGGGTGCAAGTGCCCAGGTAGTTCCTGCTGCTTTTGATGGTAACTCAGGCATAACTGACTATTTTCAGCAAACTATTGTACTTTCCTCATATTCGGCCTCTGGACCTCCCCTCTTACCTGTCTAGTTCACCACCAGTCAAACCTGAAATACTGTTCAACTCTGCAGTCCTTAAATTCAAGCTCACATAGAGGGACCAGTCTGTGTTGTTGGACAGAAAGGGATGGGCAGGCAGCAGGTCTCATAGTTTGTATGCTTAAGCGAATTTACATCTTTAGCATGTGAATATATTGTTGGATATATTACTGTACATCCTTCAGTTTTTCTTTGAAATAATAATTTGGTCTTTTGTCTTTAAAGAAAGACATGGCCTCATTTGAAAACAAGGGTTTAAAAGCAGTGTAACTAAATACCTGTTCAGCTTTTTAGCACTTAACAACAAAACCTGAAATGTTTTACAGCCTGCTGCATAAGAAAAATATTCATGTAAGTCCTTTTGGACCAAATGGACTCACACATATTCTTTACAAGGGGTGGTATTGACATTTTATACAGATGTTTAAAGGCATTTTTCTCTTTGAAATATAGTTGATATCTCTCCCAGCCCATGAGAGCAGTTAAAGAACTTTAGACTCATTGTAGGGATGTGAAGAAGGGAATGCCCTCTGCTGTGCTTTATGCATCTAGGAGCTTCAATCAAATTGTTGAAGGGGAAAGATTACACTTGAAGGACTATCATCAAATTCACTGTCAATATTCTCAGCAGTATTTACTGATACTATCACTGTCTGGTTTTGTCCAAAGCAATGTTATTATTTTCAGTCACTGAATGAGATAAAATTCAATAATAATAATAATTTATTATCATGTACTACTTCTGAGCAGAGAATTTCTTCTTGGTGCATAGGAAGCAAATGGCTCAGGTTATGGTGTGACATTCAGGTACTATTACTAGACTTTTTCAGGGCTGAAAAAGATTATAATGGATAATTTCAGGACTAATGGCTGGCAAGGGCGAAGTAGATAAGACTCACTGAGAGCAGAACACACATCTTCTAAGAGGAAAAATAGTAGTCACTAACCATGAGCAAGAGGGGATTTTACATCTGGGAATATAGCACCAGGAACCTATCACCTCTGGCCTGGGTAGCTCATCAGGAAGGCACTGCCTCCACAGAAGGGAGTGAGTTGCAGGGGTGAGGAGAGCTGGAGAAACAAGCCTGCTGAGCGCCTGACTGCAGAAATGTTGTTGGACCAGAGTCTCAAAAGAACAGGATGTCTCTAGATATTCTTGGGAGGAACCCGAGTACTTTCTCTTGTGTTTATGTGGTTGGTGAAGGCACCAGGCTGGAGGCAGCTATTGGGAAAAAGGTCGTTGGGAAAGGCAGGCAATCAGATAAGCAGATGGGGAGAAATAATAGCTTCTGTTTGTGATACTCATCACTTACTTTCTCTTGCTCTGTAGGTGTATCACTTTCAGACCACACAAAGTACGGAGCTAGCATAAAATGAAAATAAGGAAATATAGCAAATACCTATGACCAAAAGTATTTCTCTCCCCTGCACTGATCATGAGCTCACTTCTGCTGTAGAAAGTGCAGGAAGCAGGGAGATCAGTATAGAAAAGTGCACTGCATGTTTGGTTTGTTTGACAAAAACCCATTAGAAGGTCTTCAGAAAAGGTGTTAAAGGCCTCAAATGTGTGGCAGAAGCAGTGTAAATGTTACTGAAATGTTTATCTCGCTACATTTTCTTCAGAATAAAACTTGATGATGTATTGGCACTAAGCATCCGAAGGAGAGGACTGGATTCTCCTCTTCATTCTCTTCCTTCTGTAATCTTTTTTCCCTTCCTTTCTCTCTCTCTCTTTTTTTTTTTTTTTCTATTTATGGCAAACTGACATGATAATTTCTGGGAGTTGGTGGTGTTCCCATAGAAACAGCCTTGATTTGATGATATCACTGCAGGTTGCTGCTGTTATTCTGCTATGTTCTAATTAAACTAAAACCTTCCTTGATACATTGCATTTAAATCTTCGGACATTTTTCTAGGTAATTGGACTAGTATAATCTCCATTTTTCTTTTGACCATATCTGTATGGAGGCCAAAAGACTTACGATTATCCAGACATCATTCTTTTAGAAGCCATATTTTTGTCTCAATTCTCCAGCATTCATAAAACCCAAGTGGGCTTTTATAGCTAATAACAGTAGCTATAAGTGGGTTTAAGTGATTTGTAGAATAAGAGCTGTAACTGTTACATGCCACTGAGGAGCTTCTACTTTTACTCAATGTTTAATACTTTGCAATAACAACTATTTTTGTTTCAGACTCTCAATGTACTTTCTGTTATAATGACTTAAAGTGCTAATGAATTCTACATTAAAAGCCAGCTGTTTAGGTAGCTGGGATAAAAGTCTCCAGAGAAGGAGTTCAGTTGCCTTGCAGTAACTGTCCTGGAAGTGTTGTAGATGGCACGGTGTGCCAAAACCACTCCTTTTCATCTTGTTTGCATCCACTTCCTGTATAGGGCATAGAAAAAGCTTAATTGTCAACTCGTCATTTCTAGATACGGAGTTGAAAACAAAGATGTGGGTTTTGTCTAGCCGTGAAGTGAACGACGTTTTAAAGGATGGAAGGGCAAGCAGAATGTGGTCAGTGGAGCAGCAGGATTGCTTTGAGTTCATGTGAGTTTGAGAGACCCACTAGAGTTCTTATTGATGCAGACAAAGATGCCTTGCCTTCTTTGGCACACAAAACCTGCTGTTGTGAGAACTGCTACCATCCCGTTTGAGGAGACAGAACACAAAGAAAATAATTCAGATATTATTCCTTGATTTCTCCACCTGTGGCAACTTCACATGTAGCCACATGCATTAGTACTTCCCAGTATAAGACAACATGACTAACACTGCAACTTTCATCTCTCTCTAGGAAAAAATAAGATTAACAATCCTTTGCAGAGGAGGTAGTAATTTATAAAAATGTCTTTGAAGTGCCAAAGATAGAAAATATGTGAGCAGAATTTGGGTCAAGATCTTTTTTTTTCACTTTCGCTATTATAAACTTGCCATCAAATTCCCTTTCATTTAGTGCTGTTACTGTTCTTTATAATTTCTTTTTCATCATATGCTTATGATGTCATTATGTTCATCCTCAGATAACCTCTCCTAAATACAGAAAACGTACCTGAACATGAGGTAAAACAGGCCAAAGCTGAACACTTTCTTAGAAAATACGGTGAGATGAAATGTATTAATGAAGACATAATCTTTTTATTCAGGGGCTGGAGTATGCCTTTTGTGGTAGGATCAGCGAAGGCTGTCTGAGGATCCTAGATGCTGCATCAGTTAAATATGAGCACATTATTTCCCTCAGAAAGTGTTGGAGTATCCGGAACTGCCCCACCAGCTCATCTCGTAAGCATGGTGTGCACTTCTGCTCAAAAGCTAAATGAATAAATAAACAGAATAAGCTCAGATGAAATAATTTTTAAAAGAGTTTCCAGGGTTAGGAGAGACATGCTGTGCAGAGGAGCAGCTCAGCACTAATCAGGCTGATTGTTCTGTTGTTTAGCATGAGAGAGCTGCAGAATAGGAAAGTCTTCCCCTGAAGCTGCTCAGGTAGCCTGTGGTTCTTTCCCTCTGCAGCAGGGCAGGTGCTAAACTCCATGGGCTCCTCTGCAGCAACAAACCTCGTGCAGCACATTTCACCAGTCTCAATACAAAAGGCAGAGTGACCCACAGAAAATGAGCCACTGGCAGGTTGCTAGCAATCAGCCAACACCTCTGGGTTGTATGGCTGCCAAGCCTAGCCCAGACAACTGGAAAGTCACTAACAAAACACACTTTAAATGTTTCCAGGCAACAAGGTCACCATCTCTTCACCAGTTATGCCATTTACATTTTACCCAGCAGGCAGCTACTCTGTCTTAATAGCTAATTTCTGCCTTTTCTTTGCCTTCTGGTTCTTTCCAGTATATTGAATATCACCCTCCTGTTGGGGGACAGCTTTGGAGTCCCCACTAAGGAAAAGGAGGCATTTTCCTGGAGAATTTGCTGAAATTGGAGGTTTCACACCAAGCGGTTTCTACCACAGCTACTGCTTTCAATGTAGTTAGTGATCTGTCTTTCACAGTTCTTTTTCCTTACTCGACTTTGAGGTCATCTAAGTCTCTTTCATTCTAATTTATAACAGATTGTCCCTTTATTTCACTTCTTTCTAAGATTTCCATGTTTGCAGTTTATTTGAAGCAAAGACAGAATAAAAATACTTCCAGACTAGAAAACTTTACTTCTTAAATTTACAGTTCATAAATATTCTTTGAAGTAAACAAAACTCTCTTCCTTTTTGGAGGCTGGTACATTTCTGTATGAGTTTTGACAGAAGTATATACAGCTTGGAATAAAATGAGATTTATTAGTCAAAAATGTGCTATGTCAGATTCAGCCTAAGGCATCTTAGCAGCATCAGCAAAAATGAATTTTGCTGCCTGGAGAAGAGGTCTGGGTTCTTCCTACCATGGGAGGAGAGGAAGGGGGGGAGGGGAAGGACAGAGCTGTGATGGAGAGCAGAGTGGACAGTTCAGGAGAGCCAGACTTGCTGCTGCCAGAAGAATGGGTGAGGATGACAACTGCTTATTCTGAAACAACTCATTTCCTGTCCTAAGCAACAGCCCTGAATGGGTTTTCAGGCTCTGGCTTTGACAAAGCAGGAAGGAGGGCCATGGGTGTCTGCTGCCCATGTAGCTCTCATCACCTCTGCTGCTTATAGTTGACCTAGGTACATACCCAGCTTTCATTTAGGGTACAGGAAGATGACGTTCAGATCCCTTCCTTGTCCAGTTTGGAGCAAGGAATTATTTAGGCCTGATATTTCCAGAGAGTACCCTGGTCATTGACTCAGGAAATGTTTGAACATCTGCTCTTGAAACTGTAGAATTTGTTTAACTCTGGTCATTGGAGCTGGGCCTGGAAGTGACACAGGAATGCCCTGAACAGCACTGTTGCTTCCTCTGACCCAAGAACATTTGAAGCATATGAACAACTCCTACAGAAGACTGTGAGAAAACAGTATTTTTTTCCATGAGTCTGGCACTAAATCTGGTTAGGTTTTTTTCTGGTTCTCAAAGCATGAAATTCTTCTTGATTTTCATTATAATGTCCATTTCCCCACTCTTCTTTTCACCCAGTTCAGCAAACAGACAAAATTTATGTTTAGTTTTATGTTATTTTAACTACAACATGCTTTCACATCATCAGCTCCCACCCTTCTTGTAGCAGTTCCCTTCTTGTAGCGGTTCCCTTCTTGTATGTCACACTGCTGCAAGGTTAAGGTGTTGCAGAACTTTGAACTCAGTCTACAGAAGATAGAAGAAAGTGCTTTTCCTCTCTGTTTCTGAATCAAATTCTGTTTTCTTTTCCTAGTTTTTAAAGTTGTGTCTGTTTTTATGGAACTCTGCCAGTCTGATCTAATGTGTATTTCCGCAACCTTAGGGCTTACACACATGATTGAGGTACAAGAGCTTAAGAAGTTACTGCACATGGGCTAAGCTGTGGCAGCTGTCCTGTGTTCAGGCTTAGCCCACTGCAAATGTGATGTAATGTGAGTTATCTTAAACCTCTTTCATGATGAACTTACCCCTCCTCTCTACTTTCCTGGGAGACTGATGGGTGTCATTATTCCAGTTGCACTCATTTATCTGTTTGGGTTTTCTATCCCTCTATCCTGTAAGCAATGACATCACCTCCTGCTATACATTTAACCTTTAAAATCTTCTTTTTTACTTCCCTTTAATTGGCTGTTGCAGCAGATCCCTTACCGTACTTTGCTCTTATGTGGAAGGCTGTACTAAAAATTGCAGGCTGGTTGGAGGAAGGATTTCAGTAGAGAGGAAAGAAAGAACAAGAGTGCATGCAAACAGGTCTGTACACAAAGGTAGAAAATCCCTTTCTAAATGAATGGCTACTCTATTACAGACCTCTCATCTTACCTCACTGCTGATGCATTAGACTCCAAAGGTCTGAACAAAAAGGATGGATGAAGAGGGAAGTATAATGGGTGCACCCAAGAGCATGAGCCCACCTGGCAGATGTGGACTGGCGTGTGTGGCTACTGCTTGGGGGTGACCTCAGTGCAGTCTTTCTTAGGTTATAAGGGCATCTCTGGGAGGCACTGCTGGGGCTGCAGGCCACATGTCAGGTACATTTGTATTGCAAATGCTAGAGATGCAGACTCTGGGCACAGGTTAATGCAATGCACAAAGGGCCTGGAAAACAGCAAGTCTCATTATTACAGTTGTGCAATTGAAGTAAAGAGGAGAGTGTGACTTCTAAGGGCTCAGATACCAGACAAATAAGTAGAATGTCTGTGGCCCATCCAGGACTAAGAATGATCTATGAAAGATAGCTGTGGCATTGTGTCTGCAGACTGGGTCAAGTCCAGCTACAGTATTAAAAGAAACATAGCCTGACCTGAGTACTTATCATTGCTGAGGCCTGGAGCTTGTGTGCCTCCTTAGAGGTTGGGTTAAGTCTATAAACATTTAGAAAGGGCATGATAAAAGATAATACCAAACAATATGCTACAAGATAGAAGGAACTAAATAAATGTATAGAAAAGAGGCTTGCAGCTTGAGGGTTATGGGATTTGGGTAGCTGGACAACCGACGACTTCTTGATTGACAGTAAACCATTGCTGTTTTTTATCCTGTCTTAATAAAGTAAGGCTAGTGATAAATCTGGTGTCAAGCTGAGTTCTGTGGCTGAGCAAGGCTGTGAGTGAATTTGGTTCCCAGAAAAAGTAGGATTTGAAATCAATTTAGGAGCAGCCATTTGTGGCTTAGCAGCTCTATCCCAGAGAGCCAGAGCAAGGTATACCCTGGGGGGAGCAGACAGTGCAGGGGGGGGCCTGTGGGAAGAGTTAGTTTGAGAGTTCTTTGTTCCCATTACATGAAACACAACAGGTCTGAAACAAATGAACAGAACTGGTTTTGAACAAATGTTGTCATATCTGTCTTTTCAGCCTCTGGGGCCTTGGCTTACTCTGATAACATACAGCGGTAGAACTAAAGCAGGCCTCAGAGTCCAAACTCAAACTTCTTTCCAAAAATGAGCTAAATATGGACTGAATGTGGATCAGTTTTTTGCATCTCAGGGTCTTCCCTGCAGTTAATAACTCCAGGAATCATTTGTGTAATGAAATGTAGCAGTTATTTCATTGCCTACTGTGAAATGAAGAATGAGACCACCTGTCAACAGCTGGTGGAGCTGGGTGCAGCAAAATCACCCTGCCAAGTCACCAGGAGGCTGCCACATATTCAGAAAAGATTAGTGCAATCATGGGACACCTTCAAAATCTGCCCTGAATGTCTGCAGTCAGGTGATTACTTTCTATAAGAGCTTTTATCTCTTTGACAGACTGTTCATTGCAGTGTTTGGTCTGTGAAGAGAAGACTGTTGGCCTACTTCACTATTTCATTACTTTAATAAAATTGTATAAACACATTATAATCAAGGGAATTACTCAAATTAAATTAAAACAACCAAACATTGCCTTAGACCATGAGCATATCTTTACATTCTGAGACAGTTGACAACATTGTGACTATTTTCATTACACTATCCTACACAGAGAAATAAAATCTCTGTTAAACATGTTAAATTTACATTAATGTATATGAATATGTAAAAAGAAAAAGGGATTGGTTTGATGTAAATGTGATTATCATTTCTGTAGCTAAGTATGCACACAGCCAAACACAGGCTGATACTGGTAAAGAAAGGTGATCCTCATTTTCTTGCTTCAGTCTTTCAACATGGCTTAAGCTGACAAAAGGATTAATAACCTTGTCACATCACAGAGGTTAGAAGTCACAAACAGACACTTCTCCTATAGCTACTACTGTAGAAGTGAGAATAAAGGCAAAGAGACCATTTTGGTAGTGTTGTTCATAGCTATTTCTTCATTAAACCCATAGAAGTTTAAACACACAAGTTCATTGTTCAAACTGCTAGCAAAATTTCATCTGCTTGAGGTAGCCAGGCTCGTCTGAGCTGAAGTGCAAACCCCTTGTGGTATGTGCTACAGATCCCATCTGTGCTAATTCATAGAGGCGTTTTACAGCTCACAGCTACGATGCCGTTAACTCTTCAGCTCAAATTGCAGCAGCACATAGATCTTTGAGGTTTGTTTCCCCCAAGGTCCATGGTTCATTCCTCAATGTATCACTCAAGGCAGCAGCCTGCACACAAGCTTCCATTGCAAAAAAACAAACCGCATGTGAGACCTTGATATGATTGAGAAGATAGGCTAGTAAATGTGATTAGACAGCTCCACATCCTAGGCTGCCAGCATCAGCAGCTTTTGATGTATAAGTTGTCCACAGAGTGGACTGGGGCATTTACTTTGAACAGTACCTTCACCAAGTAAAGCTTTACACTAATCAAAAAATTGCCCATTTGTGTGATCAATTTGGAGGCATAATTATTACAAGATGTATAAATCAGGCAGTTTAGTCCAGCAACATCTACATGAGTAGAGGACTGATAAAACACTGATATCTGCGCTGATTTTTGTCATTATTCCCTACTGCTGCCCATTTTTACCTCTAGTTTTTGTACTGTTTAAGCTATACCAGCTTAAAACCAAATACAATTAATTTACTAACCATCATCCTGCTAAACCAAGGCTGACCTAGTCCCTTTAATTTAGAATTTATTCCCAACCAGTGTTCATTTGCATCAAGGCCATTATCATAATCCAATACAATCCTCATGGGTTTATATGCACACATGAGTGGTGGAGCCTTACATCTCCCACACCCTTTAGAACTGCATCCTGCTCAGTACACAACGAATTTCAACTGCACCCTGTTCCTTTAAGCAACAGGAAGCAGGAAAATAAAGGTCTGGCATTCCTGACGGGTCTTAAGCAAACACATACCTAGCTGCATGGTTTTGTGAACATATTCAAACAGTGAGTAATGTTTGTATCACTACATGCATGATAAAACATTAGGCATTTTAGTTTTGTCACAGTGTCTTTGGGATATGAATCTTACATGCTGTAACAGCGTGACTGTGACACTGGCAGCAGCCACATCCCGAACAGTCTGCTCTGATACCCATGGCGTCACTGGAGCTGGAGCTTGCTTTCAGCTTTGACTTCCAATCAACTGCCAGAAGTTGGACTTAAGCATGAAATCTGTCTTTAACTATAAAGTTATTTTACAAAGCAGCAGTCTTTATTTAAATTTTCCTTTGGCTCTGCTGCTGAGAGGCACTTGGTCCTTGTTGCTCAAGAGGAAGCCTGTTGGTATCAGCAGTTTGGAGAATGGTCTTTGCTGGAACACAGGCCAAGGTTTCCAAGACAAGGTTGTCTGCGTTGGATCACTGGCTCAATACAGGGTACAATATAGTTGCAGGAGGCTCTTTATTCCAGAGAATGAGGGAAAAGTCATCTTGTATGTGTTTTATCATCTTTGGAGCTGATTGCATCAGGTGATGTATGTGGTTGGCCGCAGCACAGTGAATTATCAACACGAACATTTCATGATGATAAGGTTCATAGATCACTGGAGACATAAAAGACCTTCTTTGTTTAAGTACCTAGAAAGAAGTTGCTCTTTGGCATTTTTATTTTTCTTTGAATAAATGATGTGAAACTAGAGACTTGTCCCCCACCTTGTGTGACATTTTAAAAATCTGGGATAAACAGGAGAGGATTAATGATTACGTAAGCACTGCATTTCACAAAGGTCAGGATCCCTATTGCCCTTACTTTTGTTAGGTGGCAGATCACAGCCTGCAGATGTTCTGGATGAAATTTCTTCTTATAAGGTTCAGGAACATGGGAGAGACACACCACAGGCCAAGCAGCTGGCCACCACTGATGGTGGATTCTGTACCTGTACCTAAACACAAATTTCCACAGAATCATCATGTTTCTCCTTCTGCATAGTTGTTTCTTATGAGCAGTAAATAATGTGGGACCAGAGAAGACCTTATGATTGCACAGCCTTCCAATGGTACTGTGAAAAACAGAAACAACTTGGTGTGAAAATACCACTTAAAGATGACTTTGCTTTAAAGAAATAGCTAATTGTGAACCCAAGCATTAAGATCATCTAAAAATGACATAAAGGTATGCCAGTTTTGAACAAGAATCAACAATGGTAATTTTTTGTGTTTTTCTGACTTCTGTTATAGAATACAGAAAATGGTTTTGAAATGGCAAGCAAGACCAGATAAAGTAATTGCAAAGTCATATTCAGTGGACTAAACACTGTAGATCCACTCTGTAGATGTTGCGTATGAAGTACCTCTTCTCCCTTCTTTTAGTACTTTCTAGTTGACAGTGTCCTTTTTGAATGAAGCACTTGACTTCTAAGCAACAGCTTTTGGTTGCATTGGTGTGGTAAATGGAAACAAACCAAATGACTACCCTACCACAGAATCACAGAATCAAGGAATCACAGAACAACTGAGGTTGGAAGGCACCTCTGGAGGTCATCTGATCCAACTTCCCTGCTCAAGCAGGGTCACCTACAGTCAGTTGCCCAGGACTGTGCCCAAACTGCTTTCAAATGTTTCCAAGGAGGGAGGGTCTACAACCTCCCTGGGTAACCTGTGCCAGTGCTCAGTCACTGTTTCAGTGCTGGATGGACTAGTTGATCTTTAAAGGTCCCTTCCAACCCAAACTATTTTATGATTCTGTGGAAATGGTCACAGTCAGTTTTGACAGGGCTTTGAGCAACCTGATCTAGTTGTCCCTGCCTACACAAGGGTTTGGGATATATGATCTTTAAAGGTCCCTTCCAATCCAAACCATTCTATAACTCTATGAAAAGTGTTTCCTGATGTTCAGATGGAGCCTCCTGCACTTTCAGTTTATGCCCATTGTCCTGTTACTGAATACCACTGAAAAGAGCTCCATCTTCTGTATATCCGTCATTCAGATACACATTGATGGGAAACTGTCCCGAGTCTTCCCTTCTACACGGTGAACAGTCCCAGCTCTCAGCCTTTCTTCACACATGAGATGCTCCAGCCCAGGATACTGTTGGACTCTTGCTGCAAAGGCACACCGCTGGCTCATGTCCAACTTGTTGTCCAGGACACTCTGTGAGTAATTCTCTTTCCACTGCCATCATACAGATTACAAGTAAAATTTATTCTCTCAGAAAAAAAATTTAGCTAAATAAAGTACACTAATTTTTAAGAGACTTAGCTGCTTGAAACCCAGACAGATAAAGAAATAGATGTGCGAATGCAATAATTTCTACTGAGTTTTCTGAATGGTGATAAGTCAGAGTTGGGCAGTCCAAGTGATTCTTGTTTCATAATAACCGATGTCTGTAGTTCAAATAACAATTTGCCTACTTAGGGCTGTTTCTTTTACAGCAGAGCACGGTAGTGAGAGCTATGTCATTTACATTTCAAATGGTTTACCTCCTTGATTAATACTTTCAAAAGTTAAAAAAAAAAGGAAAAAAAAAGATGGCATGATCCTTAATATTTTCTCTGCATGTGTTATTATGGCGATATTTTGATCTGCACCATCATTTCTAAGCATTGCTATACGCACCGCTGCTGCCTGCGGGAGCTGAAAAATGGCATTGCTTGGCATTTACCACATGGTGGCGATCTCCTAAAAATTATGAAAGCTAAAAGCACCTTGCTGGATCTTTTCGTTTCGGTATAACTAAAGAAAAACTCAGAGATAAGTCTTTAATAATTCTGATTAGCAGTGGTAAAGTCAGTCTAAAGGGAAACAATATCCAAAAGCCCGCTTTCTAAGCATAAGATATCCCAGCAGATCTGGTTACACTGAAAACACCACCATCATTTTATAATGTCATCTGTGCCAAAGTATTCAAATGCTACAGAGCTTTTATGACTTCTGAGAAGAAGCAACGGGCTTTCTACACGGTCAGGTGTAACTCAAGGCATTGGAGAACTGGTATAGGTTTAAATCCTCTCCGACAGACACACATTTTGAAGTGAATTGTAGTTGTTTTTCAATCACTGGCTGAGATTTTGTTGATCCAAGCACATTTACATGTAAGCAAAACTTTTCTGCTTGCATCCCGAAGGGACTTTGTCATGTCAGCAAGTCATAGAAACATAGAAATGTCTGGATTGGAAGGGACCTCTAGAGGTCATCTAGTCCAACCCCCCTGCTGAGAGCAGGGACAGCTTCAACTAGAGCAGGTTGCTCAGAGCTCTGTCAAGCCCCACGTTGAATGTCTCCACAGATGGGATCTCAGCCACCTCCCTGGGCAACCTGTTCCAGTGCTCCACCACCCTCGTGGTAAAGAACTTCCTCCTCATTTCTAATCTAAATCAACTCATCTTTAATTTAAAACCATTGTCCCTCATCCTTTCACTCCAGGCCTTTGTAAACAGGCCCTCTACAGTCTTTTTATAAGCTCCCTTTAGATACTGGAAGGTGGCTATCAGGTCTCCCCAGAGCCTTCTCTTCNAGAATACAGAAAATGGTTTTGAAATGGCAAGCAAGACCAGATAAAGTAATTGCAAAGTCATATTCAGTGGACTAAACACTGTAGATCCACTCTGTAGATGTTGCGTATGAAGTACCTCTTCTCCCTTCTTTTAGTACTTTCTAGTTGACAGTGTCCTTTTTGAATGAAGCACTTGACTTCTAAGCAACAGCTTTTGGTTGCATTGGTGTGGTAAATGGAAACAAACCAAATGACTACCCTACCACAGAATCACAGAATCAAGGAATCACAGAACAACTGAGGTTGGAAGGCACCTCTGGAGGTCATCTGATCCAACTTCCCTGCTCAAGCAGGGTCACCTACAGTCAGTTGCCCAGGACTGTGCCCAAACTGCTTTCAAATGTTTCCAAGGAGGGAGGGTCTACAACCTCCCTGGGTAACCTGTGCCAGTGCTCAGTCACTGTTTCAGTGCTGGATGGACTAGTTGATCTTTAAAGGTCCCTTCCAACCCAAACTATTTTATGATTCTGTGGAAATGGTCACAGTCAGTTTTGACAGGGCTTTGAGCAACCTGATCTAGTTGTCCCTGCCTACACAAGGGTTTGGGATATATGATCTTTAAAGGTCCCTTCCAATCCAAACCATTCTATAACTCTATGAAAAGTGTTTCCTGATGTTCAGATGGAGCCTCCTGCACTTTCAGTTTATGCCCATTGTCCTGTTACTGAATACCACTGAAAAGAGCTCCATCTTCTGTATATCCGTCATTCAGATACACATTGATGGGAAACTGTCCCGAGTCTTCCCTTCTACACGGTGAACAGTCCCAGCTCTCAGCCTTTCTTCACACATGAGATGCTCCAGCCCAGGATACTGTTGGACTCTTGCTGCAAAGGCACACCGCTGGCTCATGTCCAACTTGTTGTCCAGGACACTCTGTGAGTAATTCTCTTTCCACTGCCATCATACAGATTACAAGTAAAATTTATTCTCTCAGAAAAAAAATTTAGCTAAATAAAGTACACTAATTTTTAAGAGACTTAGCTGCTTGAAACCCAGACAGATAAAGAAATAGATGTGCGAATGCAATAATTTCTACTGAGTTTTCTGAATGGTGATAAGTCAGAGTTGGGCAGTCCAAGTGATTCTTGTTTCATAATAACCGATGTCTGTAGTTCAAATAACAATTTGCCTACTTAGGGCTGTTTCTTTTACAGCAGAGCACGGTAGTGAGAGCTATGTCATTTACATTTCAAATGGTTTACCTCCTTGATTAATACTTTCAAAAGTTAAAAAAAAAAGGAAAAAAAAAGATGGCATGATCCTTAATATTTTCTCTGCATGTGTTATTATGGCGATATTTTGATCTGCACCATCATTTCTAAGCATTGCTATACGCACCGCTGCTGCCTGCGGGAGCTGAAAAATGGCATTGCTTGGCATTTACCACATGGTGGCGATCTCCTAAAAATTATGAAAGCTAAAAGCACCTTGCTGGATCTTTTCGTTTCGGTATAACTAAAGAAAAACTCAGAGATAAGTCTTTAATAATTCTGATTAGCAGTGGTAAAGTCAGTCTAAAGGGAAACAATATCCAAAAGCCCGCTTTCTAAGCATAAGATATCCCAGCAGATCTGGTTACACTGAAAACACCACCATCATTTTATAATGTCATCTGTGCCAAAGTATTCAAATGCTACAGAGCTTTTATGACTTCTGAGAAGAAGCAACGGGCTTTCTACACGGTCAGGTGTAACTCAAGGCATTGGAGAACTGGTATAGGTTTAAATCCTCTCCGACAGACACACATTTTGAAGTGAATTGTAGTTGTTTTTCAATCACTGGCTGAGATTTTGTTGATCCAAGCACATTTACATGTAAGCAAAACTTTTCTGCTTGCATCCCGAAGGGACTTTGTCATGTCAGCAAGTCATAGAAACATAGAAATGTCTGGATTGGAAGGGACCTCTAGAGGTCATCTAGTCCAACCCCCCTGCTGAGAGCAGGGACAGCTTCAACTAGAGCAGGTTGCTCAGAGCTCTGTCAAGCCCCACGTTGAATGTCTCCACAGATGGGATCTCAGCCACCTCCCTGGGCAACCTGTTCCAGTGCTCCACCACCCTCGTGGTAAAGAACTTCCTCCTCATTTCTAATCTAAATCAACTCATCTTTAATTTAAAACCATTGTCCCTCATCCTTTCACTCCAGGCCTTTGTAAACAGGCCCTCTACAGTCTTTTTATAAGCTCCCTTTAGATACTGGAAGGTGGCTATCAGGTCTCCCCAGAGCCTTCTCTTC
>VWZY01005378.1:78763-103233 GCA_013399075.1 Chloroceryle aenea
TTCACCTGGGCCCACCTCTCCAGCTTGTCCAGGTCTCTCTGGATGACATCCTGTCCCTGAAGTCCTGAAAGTATGCCTGGTATTTAGTATATGAATTGGAAAGATTGCCACCTAAATGAAATCAAGTGCTCTAGAAGTACAATGTCACCTTAGCTAATCTATCTTTGCATTTGTCTTTCCTGTTAAGAGTTTTGCAAGTTTTATTATACTGAGAGTGAATGGTGACCATTTTCTCACAAAACAGTGCTGCTTCCTAAAGTCAAAGCCCTTCTGATTTTTACTATGCTTTCAGTACACGTAATGCTGCTGTGCTTGTTATTTACCATCCTTCTCCACATTCAACAGTCAGAGTGGACTAGCTGCTTCAAATAGATTTCTTCTCATTCTCTGATTATTGACCAGATTAGGAAATCACCAGGAAGGCATTACATTCAATGATGGCATACCATGTGCAGTCTTGCAGATACACTCAGTCCTTTATCATGGCCTCAGATACAGAAGAGGTAATGTGGACAACAACAGACAAAAATAAACTTTCAGCTATTTGGCTTTTCAATACACTGAATGTAATTATTGTCCACAGACAGAATTTCTAAAGGGTTTTATCAAGTAGCCTTAAAATGCCACTGTCTGTGTAGAAGCATCAGTGAATACTCCAAGTTCTCTTAACTAGTTGAACTAGCAAGTCTTTCAAATGAGAGTTAGGTATGGGTTAGATACAAAATTAGCAGCCAGTCTTGCATCCCCAAACAAGAAATCTCCCAGGTTTGAGAAGGTTTACAAAAGTGATACCTCATGGATCTGTGCATTATTGTATGCAACTGTTTGAAAAGGTACTTGTAGTTTAAAGAAAATTCTGATTAATATTGAAACATAATTGAAGAAGTCTTTTATATATAGCTATACTGTTAAACTTTTTAACAAATGCTTAAAATCTCCAGCGATAACCAGCTCCACGTTTGGCCTGGATGGCACTGCAGTCCTGCAGCAAAAAGTTCACATTTAGTATAAGGTGACCACTATCTTTTCCCAACCCAATCAGGAGCCACAAGACATGCCCATTTCCTTTTGACAACAATCAAATACAGAGATATGGTTTTCAGTGAATAAGATAAAGAAGTTGAGCCTGGACTCTGCCAACTGCAAACAAAAGCACATGAGCAAAGGTTGGCACCACACCCAGCTGCCCTTAGCTCTTTTATTTTCATTTAGTCAGCTTAGTTACAGCTGAACAACTTGTGATATGCCTTCTTGCAGTCACAGGACATGCTGGAGAGGTCAACAGGACCAAGTGGACAAATGTCCACAATCTTTCATCTGTTGCTTATCCTAATGAAATAAGAAAACTAGGACAACCATTTCTGGAGTGCATAAGACAGTGTTCAAAGTATGAAACAATAAAAAGCCCAGTATCATAAAAGGGAAGAAAAAGCCCTTACCTTAGCTACAAGACTGAAGGAGTATGGCTCCTCTACCAGAGAACTGTTCTGAAATATTTCTCCATATGTGACATGTTATTATGATAGTAGTCACTCCTGCCATGCATCTCACTGACTTACTTCTTCCTTGCTGGATTTTGTATTTCATCGGGAAACTTAACCCTCTGTATGCCATGGTAATGCATAACCACCCTTCTGAGCAATGGCTTGGCTTTCAGCCAAGTCATCCTTGCCTTTGCTGAGCAAAATGGAAAGGAATTATGGCCACAATAAAGCATTCAGCTTACTAATTGCTATTTAATTGCTGTTCAGCATTTCCAATGCATTAACTAGCAATGACAGTGTTAGATAAACACTTGAAAGCACCATCCGACTCTTTAGAACTCAGGGAAAAAAGTACAGCGTGTCTGAGTGCACATGTGTGTGTGTGTGTTCATGTGCATGTTTGGAGGTACCAGCTATGGAAAGGCTTCTTTTCCCCACTCTGCACAGCACATAGCCACGAAGCATATGGATGTCTCCACCAAAGGAACAGCTATCGAGTCTGGGTGTTTTTTTCCTACAGACTTAATGATCCCGAGGATGTATATACTTTCCAATACCAGCTGTAAAAGAGCTCTCTGACAATAGGCTTCATTTTTCAAGTGAAAGTCCTTGGTTTTTACTTCCTCTTCCATCGAGAAACACCCGTCATAAAGTGTTGTGATTTATGAGAAACACAGGATGAAAAAAGAAAGTGAAAACAAATGCAGAGAAGTATTATTTCCTCTTATTCTACATATAGGAGAGGAAAGAAGACAGGGAATAAACTTAAACCTAAAGAGATTAAATATTTTTAGGAATAGCTGTCAACAAAAAAAGAAAACACAACAAAACAGTTCCCTTCAGCTCTTGAAGATTGTTCAATTTTTCCATGAAGAATCTTTCCTGTTACTGTATTGCTGCCTGCCCTTCTTGTTCAGGGCTGCTATGTGCCAGGCAGTCCACATGCAAAGGTCCTGCCTTGCAAATGCACTGGCTGGGCTGGGCTGGGCTGGGAGCAAGCTGGTGCAGGCCCTTGCTGTGTGCCAAGCCCCTCTGCCCCCATCCCCTTGCACTGCTGTCAGAGCACAGAGAACAACTCTCACAGAGATAGCTGGGCCAGTTAATGGGACTAGGACCATAGGGCACCCTGCAGTGTACATGCAAAGCCTAGATACAGTCAGTCTGATGCAGTGTCTTCCCATGAGCAAAGTGTGGTTGTGGCTCTAGTGATCTGAGACGCAGCTCCTGGGCTGCATTTCAAATGCTTTCAGAACAGTACAAATCCTGAAAGCATTCTCAGCTTCGTGTGCATCAGGAGCATGCACTTGCATTTCCCCCACTCTATCTCTCTGTACCCAGCATTGGCAGGTTAATAGCTAATTCACATTATGTGAATCTAATTTTACTGTCCTCTGCAGGTTCTAATAAAAAGAAGGAACACCGATCACGAAATCCCATCAGTATTGTCCCATCAGCAACAACTGAGATGCATTCATGATGAACTGTGCACACATGCCAGTATTCCTCATCCCTTTCCTGCTGCACTCCTCCATCACCATTTTGTGGCACAAGGGGTGAGCCACCAGAATGTGGGCACTGCTAAGATCTTAAGAAGGCCACTCACTCTGTGAACTCATAACATCAGCAGATGTCTCAGAGAGGTGTGGATGACATTTTGGTTAAGATAGTGCTAAGGACTGTGTAGATTCAAATCCATTTTCTGCCACAAAGCTTCCTGCCTGATTTTGGTCAAGTAACATGATCTGCAGCATAAGCAGAAAATATTTTCTCTCTGAGACACAGCTGTGTAGTGTTGACTACAAAGAAATGTGGATCTTATTGAGAGTGTCTTGACATGCTTGTAACGTATAATGAAATAATAATGTAGTAGTCATGGGAAATTTTCTTAGTAACTCATAGATTATCTGGTTTGAGGGATTATTTTGGTTATTGAATCTGACCTCATATATATGATGAATTAAGAGGTTTTCCTGAACAATTTCTTGAATTACAGCCTCTTTTCTAGAAATAACTCTATTACTAGCTTAAAATTGCATTGGTTTTATTTAAAAACTACATCTTAGAGTCTGGGTGCGCTGCCATCCTGTCCCAGATCTTCTTATATCTTCATCTGCTAGATCAAGGAGCCTGAGATCAAAGTTTTTGTCATGCTGTGTCTCCTTTGTTAAGCTAAATAGACTGAACTCCTCTTGTCTTGCACTATGAGATATATTTTCCAGTGCTTTAATCATTCTTGTATGATCTTGTATGATCAGTCTTCTCTCTAATCATTCATACATAAATGAACTAGATGTTTCTTTAGAAGTGACTACACCAGTGGAGGCAATATGCCTTCCCCACTCATTCTCACCATTCTGCTCACACATCAAGGTTTATAGCAGATATTGTGGCCACCAAAAGCTTGCAAAGAGGGCTTCATGGTCTGATTGCCGTAAGATCTCTGTAAGAATTAATTTTTGTTTGTACACGTTGTTTGATGTGACCAGAAGAAACAGATTTGTCTCTATCCATGACACATCTTGTTAAGTTTTTACCCACTACCTCCATTCTTCATGCCAGCTCAAATTTTCAGTAATTGTTAAGACTAGGAATTATTTTTTCTTCCATGTCACTGATGAAAAACTTCAAATGACATTAAAATAAGAGCCAATTCATGTGAGATTTTACTGGCAACACAGTCATGCTAATTCCCCACTGACGGTGAGATTTTGGACCTGTCAAGTGGTAACTATGAAAAACATGTTATAATATTATTTTGTATTCTTTTGACTCAATTAAAAAAACCTAGTGTCTTTCCATGAATATTTCTATGCACAAGGGTTTCTGTACATCATAGGCCATACTTTATATTCAAGGTATTTAAGAATTTTTTTTTCTTGCAATTTCTCCATCCAGTGTTTAAAAGTGAAACCCAAACATGTTTAGAAGCAAGAGGCTACTCCTAGTCTCCCATCTCTATTGTCCTGTATAGAGAGAGAGGGCAGTGAGGCAGGTGCTCAGTAAGAGCCAGCACAGTGCCAAAATCTTTCTGTGTAGATGGAAAGCTAGGCTAACTTCACATCAGCAACAGCAAGAGCAACTGGGAGTGGGCTCTTCTTGCAGAGCACTGATCTGCACCTAGATCTCCCTGCTTCAGGGACATACTCTCCTGCAGTCTCCCTTCCACCTGAGAGTTTTGGCTTGCTCTTTGACTGTCACTAGTGCTGTAACCAATCCCTGTCACTCACTTTTTGAAGTCTAATTTGAAGACACTGGTATTTTGGTACTTGGACAGGACAGAGGTTTACCCATATAATTTTTAACCTGCTCTCCTCTTCACACAAGAAAGTGAGAAGTCTGTGAAACCTGTTTGCAAGTAAGTAGTGAGAGCCTGTCCTGAACTTGCTGTCCAGAGATCCAGCAACATTAGAACAGATGAAGAATGGAATGGGTGGGCAGCAAATGCCAGTTCTTGATCTAAAACTTCTCAGCCAGAGCCTTTCACTGCTATTTAATCATTGAATTTTTATTGCTAATCACTAATCTGAGTTGGCAGATTTACTGCTCCAAGGCTGTGCTTGCTGCTGACAGATATGAATGCAAATATGTGCTGTGCCCTCAGATTTGTACAGCTCCAGGGTGGGCATTGTGTTGCCCACTGTGTAAAGGAAATATCCAGGTACTGCTGCAAGGGGCTGAGCTGAAGCATTCCCTCATGTTGATTCATACGTGTTTTCAGGTTCTCTAGCTGCAGACCCAACTACCTGAACAGCATTTTTGCTTGTCTAGGAAAAGATTGGCTTCAGCTCAGGCTGGAAAAGGTAAATGCTTATGGGCATACTGTGAAAAGTGCTGGGAGAATAAAGCATGTGTGGTGACGTGAAATTTGGAATCCTCCCACACTGGTTCACTCTGGACCTTGGAAACACCTGTGCTTGATGGTTCTTATGGAGCTTTTATCTACAGCTTCTTTATCAGAGCTAGTCATTCCTTTTAACATGCACTTTGCAGAAGTCATTTATGGCTTCGGCTTCCCCAAGGCCAGATGGCTGCACTCCTCTGGAAAGAGCAGAGTTCTGGCATCTACAATCCCTTACAAATCTTACTGATGAAAAAGTTCCTACATAATTCCCAGTAAGAGGCTTTTCTTTGTATTCCTCTACCTTTCCCTAGTACATGCCAGGTGTTGTGAAGGTGGTTGCGGTCTTTGGTGATGTCAAAATAATCTTAAGTCCATACAGGGAGTACAATCATTCAGCATATTTCCCAGGACCAAACAAATGTTTTCAGCGAGATCAGCTGAGTATAAATTTCTTTCCTTGGTGGGACTGCTCCTCCTATGTCCATAAAACAGCCAACAGAGACAGCCAGCTATTATTTCTCCCTTTACAACCAACTTCTTGGAAGGCTGGAACGAACCCAAAGAGATCCCTGGCTCCAGTCTCCTGCCCCAAGGCAGTGTCAGCTATATTTCAGAGAGGCCCTTATCTTAAAGCCGTGTATGGCAAAGGCTAAGCCTTCCAAGCTTTGCTTTTTCAAACGTCAAATCTAGGCTACTTTTTTTTTTTGTAGTTGAGACCTATTACTGCTTGCTTTAGCTACCGAGGACACAGTAAGCAGATTATTCCTTCTTACTGCAATTTTACAGGTGTTTAGAGACCATTATGTTTCCTGCTCTTTCTTTTCCTTTATAGATTAAAAAACTAGTTTCTTTGATCTGTCCACATCTATCATGCTTTCTAAGCTTCTGCTCATGCATATTAAGTACCTCCCATAGACTCTCTTTACTTACTCTCCCTCTTTCTTAATGTCTGGAGGTTTCAAAGCTGGATGCATGCTCCTATTGCAATCTCATCAATGCAGAACAGACTTGAAGTATTGCTTCCCAGGCCATACTACTCTTGATTCAATGCCTTCTCTGCAGCAGTTTGATAGCATTGTTGGTGGGTAAAAAATGAGAGACTGTGTAAGAGACTCCAAGTATCAACATGGCATTCCTGGGCACAGGGGTACAAACACAAATTCAGGAAGAAAAGGACTCAGAGACATGGACCCATAAGACAAAATCATTAATTTTCTACAAGTTTTTTGTTGTTGTTGCTGTTTTGCTTTCAAAGAGACTTCCTGCTGTTTCTGCAATAAACTGGAGAACAGTACATCAAGTGCATTGTCAGTAAAATTATAGGGTTCTTACACTCATTAAGGATATAGGCTGTTTGGTAAATTACTGTCATTCTTCACTTTCATTGAGTTACTTCTGTGACGCAGTTCGTCCAGACTGCAGCAATTCTTGCTGCCCTACTTGTACTGCTACTGCAGCCTGTCATGTGGCCCTTGAACTACTTTCCCAGTGAGTTCCATACTAAAGCAAAGTTCTTCCTAACAGCCATATTCCCATAGTTCTGAATGGTGATTTCCCTTTAAACCAATGACCATCTTCCTCCCTGTCTGCCTTCAGTTCCTTAAAATCATCAGGCTGCTTCACCTGAAGTCAGAGGGAGGTGTTAGTAACCCAGAAGAGAAAGTTAAGGAATGGGCTAGGGGAAGTTCATGCTCCTGTTCTCACTGGAAGGCAGCATTAGTTGCAATCTAAACCCTATAAGAAAAATCTAAAAATGATATAAGAATTCTGTAAAGCTCAACTGTGAGGCACCCCTTGGCCTCTGGATTATGTGAAAGGTTTTAAGATAAGTGGTCAGTTGGTATATATAAAAGATTTTTAATCCTAAAGGTTGCTGCTTGTAACTCCCTGAAAATGCTGTGATTGATTTCTGAAAGTTTTGCCTACTCGCCTGAGTAATTCCATGTATCATTTTACAGTCACACCATGAAAGGAAAAGGATTTTTAGAGAGGAATAGGCTCACACTTTGTTTTGTCTCATTCTGAGAGAGCCTTTTTTCTGTTGCTTTTCTTCATTGAAATGTTCTTCATTTAAAATAGAAGACACTGAAACATATCTTGGTTCCTTGCGGAAGATATTCCACAGAAAACACCAAGACATTTAAACAGCTATATAGCTAATGAAAGAGGCAGTGATTCATGAGTTGGGTACTCAACTTGAAAAGTAATTTAAAGGGACTGAATTTTCAAGGAGGAGCTCAGCTTTTCCTGAAAAGCAGAACTGCCAAAAGGGAGTCGGAATTTAGCATTTTAGTCAGTCCCACCAGTTCTGTGCTTGGCAATGCTAAGTTCCAGGATTTTCACCTGCCTTTTAATATGCCTTGGAAATACCCTATCTGTTTACTGGGAAGACACATTTCTTGCCTACTTGGCAAAACTTGGTGGATAAGAAATGAAGTTATATGGCTGACAAGCACAAGCCTTAAATCTGCACTGTCCTCCAGCTTTCCCTCCTTGCCCTTCCGTAACATTCACTGCACTCACAAGCAGTTCCACGGGGTCACAGACAGCTTTCACTGAAAGTTTGGTCATGGGGTTATTTTGTTTGGTTTTGTGGTTCTTTTTTTTTTTTTTTTCTTTTCTGTTTAAAGTGGAGTAGTTCATTATCTCCATCCCCAAAGCCTGTTTACTAAAGCATCTCCAGTTATTGATCCTCTAGGTGAACCAAAAACCCCATTTTCAGTAACAAAGGGCAGCAGCAGACACCAGCTTTGCTCCACCTGAACTGCCAGCTTCCAGCTTACCCAAGATGCTGCACTCCTTCTCTCCTTTCAAAAGGGGAATGTAAGTTCATCAGTGAATAATGGCTTTGCTATTGCAAGTATGTGAACTTAACTTACAGGGAATATTCCAGAGAAAGGAGTGATTTCCAAATTATCACTTATGATTTCAGAAGGTGGCACTGCCATGAGTCACAAGCTCATTAAAAATTCATTTGCAGAAGTGAAGTTTGCCAACGGGAACAGGCCTGTAAGGAGTTAAGTTCAGTTGAACTCAGCCACAGCTAAAAAATGGTGTATTTTCCAACAATGTAGAGTGTTCAACTGGACCGCCAGATATCTTTTCAGTAAATACTTGGTCTTCTCTTAATTCATAGTGCAACATATTAAAATAATGTGAAAATATAACACAACAGAGACATGGATTTAGGAGAAATCTGTCTTCACAAAATTAACTTTTTTTCATGCCTTTTGCCAGGGGAAGTTTCTTAATCATGTGAATTTTCTGCAGTAAAATCTTCTCATTCTAAAAATAAGGTTACTCTAGTGTGTTTATTTCATAGCCCTTGACTAATACATGTTTGTAAAGCACTTTGAGTTCCTCAGTCAATGAATAGTATTGCATGAATGGGAAAATGTGGTTGATCTCAAAGATAAATCACTGGATCTGCCTATAATTATGGGGGGAAAAAATTTCCTTTTTCAGCCCTCTCAAACATACGGGTTCAGGATATTAATTAATTCAGATTTGCAATATTTTGTAAACTCTTTGTTCTTTGAAGTCAGGTTTTATTTTCAGACATTCATCTAAAACTATGAACTCTCATGTATCTCAGACCTGCAGTTTAGCCATATCCCAATTCTTAAGATGGTGTGTATTAATTTCTTGTTAAACCAAACTGATTGGTAGCAAGACCTTGATCTCAAAGCAACCATTTGACTTTAACAGAGGAATAACCTCTTAAAGTATCATAAATTCTGGCGCCAAGATTCTGCCATGACCTGTGTTATGAAAATAATATAATCTGTGGCAATATAACAGTACTGAGTTAGCACTGATAGTCAGACAGGGCATAGATAACAAGAACTTCATGCCTTTTTATAATAGCTCACTGCAATATATTTGCAAGAGAATGATAGATTGCTTATATACTTTTTATGGGACTCTCATAAGATAGCGTGTATCTTCCAGCACTATCTGATGCATAAACTTAATTTCAGTGTATTTGCCTGTCAATCACATTTATGGTGCCCAAGCACTGTCACACTGGATCTGAGCAAAGGTTCATCCAGGCCAGTAGGTTTTTTCTATGCCAGTTAGTAGCAGATGTTTAGGAATGGAGTGTAAGAATAAAGCGAGTGCACAATTATACTTCCTGCAGTATATCCTTATAGACCCTAACAGTCTAGCTGGGGACTACCTGAGAAAGATTTCATCTGTATCTTTGCTTTTAACAGGTTTTGTGTATTTTTTTCATCTGCAAATTTATTTCTAACACTTTTTTTCAACCTACTTATACTTTTTGCCTCCATAATACTGTATGGCGAGGAGTTCCACAGCTTAATTAACTGTCTGTGAAGAATATTCCCCAGCTGCTTTACACCAGCTTTCTCAAGCTTTTGCATAGAGATTGAAAATATTGGTGTCCCGCTCACCTTTCTTTGCTGTTTGTGATTGTGTCTAGCTGTGTTATGTCTTTATTGAACTTTTCCCAAGCAAATCTGTCTAATCTCATCTTGAACTTCCTGAACTTTACTAAACCTGTGATCATCTTTTCACTTTTCTCTATACCCCTTATAGTCCTACCATATTTTCCCTGAAATAAGGACTAAAAGTGTCTTCACAGTCAAACTGTGGTCATATCATGAGCTTGCAGTTTTAAATCTTGTTCTCTGTTCTTTTACTGATAAATTTTAACATTTTATTTACATTTCTGGACTACCATGGAGTACTGAGCTGGCATTCTTGCTGAAATGGCCAGCACAACAGTTTCAAGCTCTCTTTACTGAATAGTAATAAATCCTGGAGATTTTACCATGGTAAGGATTGTTTCCCCTGGATCCATTACTGTGCTGACTTTGACTTTCATCTGCCATTTGATTTGCCACGTCTTGAGATCATACTTTAAACTCTGACTCTTCTAAATAATCTATAGTCTTGTCAATTTACCCTCCACTGCTTTTTCACTGATAGCCACTTCTGCAATCAGAAAATTGACTGTTTATTATCATTTGGATTTTTTCTTCTTTTAAATTGTTATTGATTCATGACAGGACTAATTTTCTTAGCCAATTTAATAATTTATTTCCCAAGGAAGAAGGGAATCATTCTGTCAGATCCTGCTGTTGTGGAAGACATAACTTTTTAATCCCATGCCTTTTATACACTTAAAGCCTCAGTCTTCACACTTATAATTATAAGGCAATGTCTCTCTTTAATCATAACAGCTCAGGATCCTGCAGTCAAATTTGTATCATTTAAATATATATATAGTGATGGCTGCACACTCAACAAACATTGGTTTGACCTACAGTTTGGTGATGCCACCGTCTAAAAACAAAATAAAGCTCTCAGCATATGTACCAGTAATCATTTGTTTCCCAGAAGTAGCAGGAAGTCTAGACTTTTCTTCATATAAAACTTGGAGAATAAAACCAGAATACCCTCAGAGTTGTTCTACTGTGGCTGAGACCAGCAGGAACTGTCAGTGTACTCTGCTGTGTATCAGGTATCAACAGGAGAATAAGAAAGATTTCTGTCCTTAACAGATTTCCTCAATTGGGAAATTAAATGTTCTTTCATCTACCAGCCATGGATAGGGATCAGCTTTAGTACATTACTACTGAAAATGCCAGTGTAGAATTTGTTAATAGGAATTGAGTCATGCTCATATTGCAAATAAAACATAGAATGAGAATTAACCCTACCCCCAGTTTGTTATTGGTCTGTTTTCTCTGACCACACTAAGTTAGAGTACTTGACCATCAAAGATCATACAGCATAAGTATTTACACCCAAACCTGTTTTATTATGGATGTCATTTCTGAAGACATACCATCATGCCTTGTTCCTTTCTGGCAGGTTACCCTGGTGCATCTGTAACTGACACAGAGCACATTATACCCTCCTCCTCAACCTTTCAGCCCTGGCACAGTTTACAGTTCCATCCCAAAAGCATTTGCAGCACTCATGGCAAATGCAGGAAGAATGAACTGTATTCCTCATGCTCTGTGTGGGAGAGATAAGGACCTTTTCCTGCAGATTTCTGGCTCCCTCTTCCAGGTGCCTTCTTGGACATTTTTGCTTGCTGTGTAGCTGGCCATGTGTGCAAATACAGTGCAGGAGACATACATCTTTTCTAAGCCAGCAAAAAGCAGAGCTACTTAGTATGTGAAAGAGTTGACTCCTCTCACATATGAAGATGGGAAATTAAAAAGCCTTATGTAGAAAAATCAGAATTTGGAGAGCATGAAAGTGAAGGACCTTTTACCTACACCTCAGCAGCTACATACAGCTGAGCAGAAGACAGCAACAATCACACGATGTGAATTCAGTTACCACGGAAAATGATGGAGCAGATATTAAAAACTATTTTGGTGCCCACTGAGATTGCTCTGGTCTCAAGACAAAACAAGGCTGATACAATGAACTGGAGAGTGGCCTATGTGCTATTTCTTAAAGCTCTCCATTCGTCACTTCTGGCAGAGTGAACCCTTTGTCCCTTTTAATGACTTGAGCACCCAGACATAATTTTCATGAGTGTTAAGAACATCAGATTAATTCTCCCTCCCCAAGAAATCTAATAAAATTATAGGTCCATCTTACACTCCTTTAGTTATTATACACAGTACTCTTAAATTTAAGCAAAATTAAACTCTTCCTGCAGTGTATTATTAGTTGTGGATAGAGGACAGCTTTAGAAAACCTCTGAAAGATGTGTCCTTTGCCAGGTCATCGGTGTCAAGAGGAAGGCATGCAAACATAAAAACTAATATTTATACCCTTGTTCATAATGAATAAAGCTTTAGGATATTTATGTTTAACATAATTAAAAGTCTGATTAAAACCTCTTGGAATTTCACAGTAGTATTTTCTCTTGAAGTACCAATCTGCAATTTCAGCATGACTCTCAGGGCTTCAGAGGGCAAAGTGGGTGTTAAGACTGATGCATCAAAGAGCAAAAGCTTTAAGTGTTATGGAAAGCTTAAATCCTTCAAACAGGATCACTCCTGACAGAGAATCAGAATCAATTAACAGCAGCTATTGTCAGCACCCAACAAATAAAGCTGGTAAATTCTATGTTTTCAAACTGATCAGAGAGTGAGAAAAAGCTTGTGTGAGCAGCAGACTGAGCCTTGAATTCAGAATTCATACAAGTTCATATGATCTCAGTACTTACTAAAAGGAGGGGATTTTTGTGTAGAGTAGGTTGTCTGACCTCCCTCCTTGAAGCTGATCATAGAAATTGCAATAGCTCCTGCTCCAGAGGAACTTTTAGTTCCCTTAAAAAGAAACTCATTATGGACTTTTTTTTCCTGTTTTTTAAACAGATCCTGAAGTACCTATGACAAAAGAAGCATTTTTAATTATTTTTTCCTAGGGCTTATTATAGTGGTGTAAAAAGAGACCCTGTCTCTATGAGACTGAGGCCGTTGCAAAAGAACATAAATTATAAGGTAGGCTATTCTGTGCCAGCTCAGGAAATTATTGATGTTAAGCAATTTTATGTATACACAAAAGGGACTATGCAATAATCAGCCTTACACAGCTGGAGTTGTACAAGTAAAATTCTCACTCTTCTCACAGATTAAACTTTTACAAGGGCACTCTAGGATAAAAAAGAATACTTCCCCTGGTAGGTAAGTTTAAAATCTGGAGAGTCACCAGAAAGAGTACAGGAGTATAAAAGATGTATCTGCTGCAAAAGGAAAGCTCCTTTTGCTGACAGACTGGGGTGTCTCCATTGCAAAGGAGGGTGAGGCTTATAGAATCATAGAAACCTTAAGGCTGGAAAAGCCCTTCATGTTTAAGTCCAACCTTCTATCCAACACCTCCATGACCACTAGACCATGTGGCAGAATGCCTCATCTACACTTTTTTTGAAAACCTCCAGGGATAGTGACTCCACTGCTTCCCTGGGCAGCCTGTTCCAGTTCTTAAATACTCTTTCAGTAAAGAAATTCTTCCTAATAGCTAATCTAAACCTCCCCTGACGCAACTTCAGGCCAGCTCCTCTTGCCCTGACATTAGATACTAGGGAGAAAAGGCCAGCACTGGCCTCACTACAACCTCCTTTCAGGCAGCTGTGGAAGGCAATAAGGTCTCCTCTTAGCCTTCTCTTCTCCAGGCTAAACAATTCCAGCTCCCTCAGCCTCTCCTCATAAAACATGTTCTCCAATCCCCTCACCAGCTTTGTTGCCCTCCTGGGTACCCGCACCAGTACCTCAATGTCTTTCTTGTACTGTGGTGCCCAAAACTGAACACAATATTCATGGTGTGGTCTCACCAGTGCTGAGTACAGGGGCACAATGACTTCCCTTCTGGCCACGCCATTTCTGATAAAACCCAGGATGCTGTTGGCCTTTTTGTCCACCTGGACACACTGCTGTCTCATATTCAGCCAGCTGTCAACCAACACCCCCAGATCTTTTTCTGCCACGCAGCTTTCCAACTACTCCTTCCCAAACCTGTAGTGTTGCCTGGGGTTGTTGCAACCAAAGTGCAGGACCTGGCATTTGGTCTTATTAAACCTCATACAGTTGACCTTAGCCCACTGACCCAGCCTGTCCAGATCTCTATGCAGATAGAGATTCCCTTCCTACCCTTAAGCAGATCAAAACCCCTGTTTAATTTTGTGTCATCTGCAAACTTACTGAGGGTGCACTCAATCCCCTCATCCAAATCACTGATAAAGATATTAACAGAAGCAGCCCCAGCACTGAGTCCTGGGGAACACCACTTGTGACCAGTTGCCAACTGGATTTAACTCTGTTTACCACAAGTCTCTGGGCACAGCCATCAAGCCAGTTTTTAACCCAGTGAGGAGTACACTTGTCTAAGCCATGAGCCACCAACTTCTCCAGCAGAATGCTGTGGGGGACTGTGTCAAATGCTTTACTAAAATCCAGGTAGACAACATCCGCAGCTTTTCCCCCCATCTACTAGGCAGGTGACCTGGTCATAGAAAGAGATCAGGTTGGTCAAACAGGACCTGCCCTTCATGAACCCATGTCGGCTTGATCCCCTGGTGGGCCCTGCACTTGCTGTGTGAGTGCACCCAAGATGAACCTCCCTGTGATCTTCCCTGGTACTAAGGTCAGGCTGACAGGCCTGTAGTTCCCTGGATCCTCCTTCTGGCCCTTCCTGTAGATGAGTGTCACATTGGCCAGCCTCCAGTAGTCTGGGGCCTCTCCTGTTAACCAGAACTGATCATAAATGATGGAGAGTGACTTGGTATGCTCCTCCACCAGCTCCCTCAGTTCTTTCAGGTGGATTTTATCTGGCCCCATAGACTTGTGGATGTCCAGGTGGCATAGCAGGTCATTAACCACTTTCTTCTGGATTATAAAGGGATTATCCTGCTCTCCATCCCTGTCTTCTGGTTCGGGGGACTGAATACCCTGAGCATGTAGGTTCCTCCCAAAGGATGTGGTTAAAAGCTTATCACATTGGTCCCTCCCTGCAGCAGGAAAGACATTGTTTGTTGCTGTATAATTGTATTTTATTGTTTGAACACTGGACAGTTTAACTGCTGTAAAAACCAGTATGTAATGTCACTCTCCATGTGTCTGGAGCTGCTTTTTGTGCTTTGTTTATTTTCTTTTTGTTTTGTTGTGTGGTTTTTTTTGTGTGGCTTTTTTTTTTTTTTTATAATGTTGAATATGACAGGGAATTTTAAAGACACTTCATGTTCTAGTGCAGGCACAGTAACTCCTACCAAGTACTTGTTCACCCCTAGAAGCAAAAAGCTATCCCTTCTGCTCATGCAGCTCCCATGCAGAGGAATTCAAAAGCATTTAGCAAATATTATCTGCCTAGAAATCAGTACGTGCAAAAGTACAGCCACATTTAGATAAAATACAGCAAAGACAGAGCTTGTTGTAGCAGTTGCAAAAGGTGCCTGCTAGGTCTGAACCACGGAGAAATCAGCACTGACAAATGCAGACCTTACTGTACTTCTGTGTCAAGGGTCCTTGCTCTAGCACAAATAAACTGCATGACTTCTGGCCTGCTAGCAAAGCCCAGGTTCACAAAGGAGCTTTGGTTTTTGGATTCTGTTGCAGGCTGGGGCTCCTCAAAGCTCAGGTGCCGGGCTCAGCTGAAAGTCCTGGGGACAAGCATGAGATTTTTGTGTCCTCTCTTTTTTTTGTGTCCTTGGGACACGCTTTCATCAAAGCATACTCCAGTGCCTAGAATCCCCTCTTGAGCTTAAGAGCCAGCACCATTCCTTCCACAGAACTACACAGGGCTTAGTTTTTTGTAAGAGAGACAGATTTTTCCAAGGTCAGACCAAACGTCCATCTAGTCCAGTACCCTGTGACAGTAACTGATAGCATACTCCCTTTTCTTATCTCCTGAACAGGATGAACATAGGATAACTCCTCTGCTTTGCTCCCCCACTTCTGACAAGAGAACAAAGCTTTCTGTTCAAGAGATTCCCAGCAGGAGGTTATAACCCCATCTTTGTGGTAATAGCTCTCTGTGGACTTTTCTTACTGGAATTTACCTCATAGCTTTTGAGTCCCATCAACAGCACCAGATACCTAAGCCTGACATTTAAAGCAAGCAAGGCAGCTACCTCAGTTGTGTTTCCCTCATGCCTGAGGGGACTCAAACCTGCCTCTGTTAGGAGGGTTACTTGAGGCTGCAAATCTTCCTAGTCTGTTGGATGGGCAGGTTTCTCTAACTACCTGATAGGGCAAGGCATCTTCATCTTCAGGCATATTTTTAATAGCCTCTGGGCAGATTCAGAGTGAGGATTAACAGGAAAGAGTAATGGAGCAGCTGTCCAAAACAGAGAACAATCAGGAGACCTAATGAGCAAAGACCACAAGCAAGATTGATTGAAAAGGCACAGCAATGATTCCTTGCCATCAGCATAAAACATGACTGTCAATGTGCCTTTCTTAAACCTTTATCAGTTCCCCATAGTCAACTGCACATTTGGATAAGATCCTACAACTCATTCACATGAATTTCATGGGTGTGTTCATAAACAGATACAGACCTTAGACATAGGGATCCCTCCCCATAAATTTAGCTTTATTTTATCACGTAAAAATGGCTTATCCAAGATCTTTCTTTAGTCAAGCCTTCACAAATATGTCAAACATACCCAAATTATATTATTGCCATACTACTTAAAGGCAGATGGAAGCAGGTGGGGGAGCGGTCACAGCAATAGGCAGCAATCCAGCTCCCACAAGCCAAAGCACAAGTAGCTTTGATTTGGCAAAGGTTAATTAAGACATCCTTCTCTGGGATTCCTGTGGAATTAACTCCTCCAGTAGGAACTTTTGCTTCTTTTGGTTGAGCAAGCCCTGTTTCCTCTCAAGGGAGTACCAAGGTGCTCTAGAAGAGGTGTGGTAGACTCAGAGACTTCTCAGGTATGGTGCCACTGAGGAGTCACACAGGGTGTGCAGGGACACTCCAGCCAATGCTGCAATCCTCAAGCAAGACAGGAAGGACATTTCCAAAATGCTTCCTGCATGTAATAGCCTATGTTGATTTGCATGAGTCCACACATAAATGCAAATCCTTCACACTTACTGGCAAGTGGCATCTTACACACAGATATCAAAGACTGGGTGTCACATACATCCTGAAAATACCCCATTTGCTAGCACATACATATAAATTACCAATCTCAGGAAGCCAAATTTGTACTGAATTTTTGACTCTGGCCAGATAGAAGATAGTTCTTGGTATCACTTCTAGAAAGAATTACAAAGCATGCATAAGTCATAAAGTACAAGCAAAGCCTTGGCAAGTGACCTTTCCCCAGCCTTGGGAACAAGCTGAGGTATTTTATGGTGATGGTTCAGACACAAAAGTGAGTTAAATTAGTATTGCTGGTTACTGCTCTGGATTGCAGGGTTTGGAAAGATGTCATATGACTGCTGCTTGACACGGAAGTTTGTTGAAGCAAACATTAAAAAAAAAAAGAGATCTTGAATAGCTTTTAATGAAATGGGTTTGTATTGTGCTGGGTGAGGGTATGCCTCATTCTGTCTGGCAAAGTAAAACAACCTTTTGCCAAAGCAGTAACTAACACCGAAACATGGAGGGGGAGAGGGGGCTCCACACGCCTCTGGGCTTAAAACTATCTTCAACCTTTGGTCTGTTCTCAATACAGACAAAAAGTGCGAGAGAAGCTTTCATTGAGGTTTATAAAGAAGCTGCTTAGCAGTAAAAGCTGATCTAGAGGTGGAGGACAAAAGAACAATGCCTCAGCCGAAATGCTACACGAGGCTGAGCTGAAACCATCTCACTGAGGGGTTCTGTAAGGAATAATTTCAAGTCAAGACTGGGAAAGATCAAATAGCAGCTGGAAAGCAAGAATATACCAGGGAGGAGGGAAGAAAAGAGCTACATTGCTTCAGCACAAACAGCTGAAAATACAGAATAAAAAATACAAATTAGGCAGTTCTTTTGCCTTGGTAAATAAACCAGAAATGTACCTTTTGAAGTTCCTCTTCTTAGTACAGTTTTGATAGTTTCCAGGAGGTTTTACTGAAGCTTAGAACCACAAAGGTACTGAGACACCGTTGAAGCAGGTGGAATCAGACACCTCAATGCTTTTGTCAATGTGACCCTTTGACCACACTGGAAATCTGCAGCTGCGTGAGAGGAGATTTGTACTCATACAACCATGCTAGTTTAAATACACATCTGAGGTGAGAACTAAATTGGTTTTTCTGTGTGTACAGGTGGGATGCCAACGTCACAGATACAACTACAATTCCACTCCTGCCCAGCACCAGTAACCGTCCTGGAGGTAGCTGGGCAATGACGTATAAATTTAAGTGATGTTAAATGTCCTACATATCCAAAATTTCCTCTCAGGGACTGTATGGTCAATTACATCAGAAAAATAACAACATATGAAATAAGGAAGAAAAGCTGTCTATAAGAAAACCAGGTACTATTTTAAATGCTACAACTGATCATTTAAAATGGCATCTCTGGTTTCCAGTGCTTACGTGATTTCAGTCATGGGCAGCAACATTCGTGGTTGTAATGTGATTCCTCACTTTCTCACTTTAATGTTAATTAACACCAGTAATAAATAGCTAATATCTAGTATATTACCTGGAGGCATTTTCCTATCTACTGTTAGCCATCTGAGAACTGAGCCAGGAACAAATCATAGCCTCACAGCCTTTCAGGAAGAATTAAGCTACCTTTACATGAAAGGGAGGTCTTGCTTAGCCAACCTGATGTCTTTCTATGACCATGTGACTCACCTTTTGGGTGGGGGGAAGGCTGTGGATGTTGTCTGCCTGGACTTTAGTAAGGCCTTTGACGCAGTCTCCCACAGCATTCTCCTGGAGAAACTGGCAAAACATGATATAGACAAATGGACTCTTCTCTGGCTTAAAAACTGGCTGGATGGCCATTCCCAGAGAGTTAATGGGGTGAAATCAAGATGGCTGCTTGTCACCAGTTGTGTCCCTCAAGGCTCAGTTTTGGGGCTGGTCTTATTTGGAATNTTAATAACTACTGGCAGAACGAGAGGAAACGGTCTGAAGTTGAGGCAGGGGAGGTTTAGATTAGATATTAGGAAGAAATTCTTTACAGAAAGATTGGTGAGGGACTAGAACAGCCTGAACCACCTCCAGGGAGGTGCTTGAGTCACCATCCCTGGAGGTATTTAAGAAACGGGTAGACCTGGTGCTTCAGGACATGGTCTAGTGGCAGGGATGGAGGGGGTTATTTTGTGGTTTTGTAGTNATGTAGGGGGTTATTTTGTGGTTTTGAAGTTGTGTTTGATCAGGGTATTTAGGTATTTAGATGGGGTTTTTTTAGGTGTTTTTTTGTTATGGGCATGGTTGGACTCGGTGATCTAGAAGGTCCTTTCCAACCATGAATATTCTGTGATTCTGTAAATGCCAATCTAATGTCTCTTCCTGAAGAGAATGCTAGTGCAAAATCCCGTCCTTTCATATTCTGCTCAGATGCTTATTTCAAAAATTCTGCTTCTCTAGCTGCTTTAGGGTCCAGCAAGGAGACTGCTATAGCATTGACATGTCAAGAAAAGAACATGAAAAGAATGAAGCCAGAAAATACATTTTTTTCTCCTCCTCCTTGCTGAGATCTGAGCTACAGCTGTTCTAGGAATTACTGTTGGCAGGACTTCTTAAGTTTACACCATGCTCCTAGTCCTGAACCCAATGATATTAAACAGGACAGGTAAACCAACTCTGTTTTTTGGAAACTTCTGTCACTGAAAATGCATGCCAAGATAAACACAACCAAGGATGTGCAGACTGTGAGGCTCCTTCTGTTTCCCAGGTAGTCACATTTCCTGAATCAAGACTAAAGCTCAGTTCTGCTCCTGTTCATAAAAATGACTGGGAACGCTCCCAGAAACACATGTAGAAATGAAACTGCTATAACCTGTTCACTTTCCTGTCACCGAGTAGTTCTTGTGAGATCAGTGGACAGTTTATCTGCTCACAGTTCAAGTGAGTATTACCTCTAATTTTTCATTCCAACAGACATACACAGGTTTGAGTCTTAATTTCAGTCACACAGAGGATCATGCTTTTTACCTTCTTAGTGTAAAAGAATTACCATGATAAACTGTAACTTTGGATCAGGAGAAAGACCTGAGATGCTGCAAACAAGCAGCAGAAGATTCACAGCATATGCAGACTTGCATCTAAGAATCAAGCCTACTTCACACACCCCGAAACATCTGATCATCTGGTAACTAATACCCAAAAACCCATTCTAACTCATTTTTACTCACATGAAACATGATGTCTAGATCTGATGGAGATTACTCAGAAGAGTAAATTGCTCATTTAAAATAATGCCTTACAGCTATTGTGGAAAGCTGTTTGCTATACCCCAAACACATATTGTCTGCTGTTAGGTTGCTTTATCTAGATGAAATGAGTAGTAAATTAAATTTGTAAGCTGCAGCTGCTAATCGATATGCTTTAGTTGAAGACTACATCCAAATATTGTTTCTTAGAGCTATTTGTGAATTTCAGATGTCACTGAAGATAAACAGATAAAAAGAAATTACTTCACCACTTGTTGTGCCTATAATATTAACTTTATCCCTCTTCTTTTTTTCTAAAATGAAAAATCACAGCCAGCAGGTCTCCCATCTTCTTTACAATTAGTGATGAAGAGGAAAGGTTTGTTTTTCAAAATGGTGTAATTATATGTAATTATATGGTATCAAATATCACTCTATAACCAACCCTTTCTCAGCTCAGCTTTTAAGACATCTTAGAAAATACCAGGCTTGGGTTTCTTTCTTTTGCCCTACCAGGTAGGATCCCAAAAGACAGCAAAATGAGCTTTCAGTTTGTACCTGTGCTTGAAACAAGTAGGCAGATGTTTCATTTCAATGCATTAAATTAAACATGGACTTTAACTTGAAGCATCCAGCTGCTATGGCCAGGCCAAGGCAGGGAGTTCTGTCCTTCAGAATATAGCCCTCATATGAGGTTATCTCGTTAATGGACAAGAGACTTGATATTTCAAATATAAACTCATCATTGGTTGCACTACAGTGAAGACAGAATTTAAGAAAAAAAAACCCCCAAAACCAGTGATGAACCCTGTCCTCTCCAAAACAGTGAAGTCCCCTCTCCATTCTTTCAGCTCAGTTTGTCATACCCTGACATAACACTTGAGGTTAAAATTCTTGAGGCTTTCAAGGCATTTATGCCAGTGTGTCCAATTTAGAATAATTTTCTTCAGGTGCTCCCTATAATCTTTGTTGAGGTCCAGACTGACCATCCTACAATAGCAGGGAATGATTCACCAGGCAGCTACTCCAAGGTGTATTTTTAGTTTTGGCAAGAGCGGGAAGAAACAGGTGCATACTTTGACAGTTTATTTAAAAAGTTCACTTTATATTACTAAGTATTTCTGGGCTTTTTTTTTTTTTTTTTCCCAAACCTGCAAACCCTGATAGTATCTGGAATAATATTTAAAAAAATATGCACTACCACTGACATAGCTGAGGTTGAACCTCATCTGCTTACTTCCATTTATTTTGTCAATATGTCACTGCTTGCTTTTAAAAACAAACTTTCTTAGCCACCCTGTTTCCTAAGTTTACTTTCTGATGTATGATACTTATAAAGGAGATGAGGAAAACACCTGTATTAAGAATGCCAACAGCCTTTTAATAATTCAATGCACAGAAAGGCATTATTATTATTATAACTAAGAACATATTCTCCAATACGAATGAAAGCTTGAACTTGCTCTGCTGCAAGGGTTAAAAAAGAATAATTCAGATGCTCCATAAAATGCCATCCTTTTCTGTATCAGCTTAACTTGCATGTGTATAGATTACTTAGAGAGATATCTGATGCTCAGACTGAGAAACAAGAGGACCATTTCTGCATTACAAGTTGGTTATGGCCTATTCTCACTCCTCCCTGTGGTGCACAGGTCAGCACTAACTTAAAGATACTGCTGCATGGCCCTTGCACAGGGGGCGGGGAAAGTGAGTGGAGGCAGGCAGCCTGTTTTCTCATGGATCTAGTTTTTCAGTGGCTGCTATCAAATTCATTGAAGCAAGGATTTGACTGAGCAGGAGGATAGAATTACATCTCCTTCCCACAGCTCAAGGTCAGGGTAAAGATGGAGGATGGCTGCGAGTCATTTTAGGTGCATTTATTGACTTTGTATTCTTCCCAAATTTCCCAAGGAGAATGTACCATACAAAAGGATTAAAACATGGCTAATATTTAATCACATATTGACAGTGAATTTAACAGCAGCCATCTGAACAGCATACCAGACTTCTTCTCAAATAAAACCTGAATTGTTAGGTATCTTGTGTCTAAGTAAAGACATGCAGCTAATAAACCTGAGATGTTCCCAAGCAGCTAACAGAGGTTCACTGTAAAAGGAGGTATCTCGGAGCTACAGAAGAGAGGAAACTGTATTTTCACAACAGTGTAAGGATGAAAAATGCAGAAAAGCACCTGCATGAGATGTATAAAACATTACTCTGTATACTCGGACCTAGTTCAGATAGTTCTGAGAATCTGACCCTCACAGAGCTCACACTGAACCAGCCATAGAAGTCAGAAACACACAGTGCAGTATCTGCTAACTCGTTCTTCCATTTCGGACACAGATACAAAAACGGTTCTTTGGGCCCTAGAATACATACAGGCAGAATTATTTTCTCTGGAATAAATACAGACATGTTGTCTTCCAAAGGTAGTATGACAACCCTGGTAGCAAAGACATCCCTTTCTGCCCCTTCTTCCCCTCCACCCCACCCCAGGCTAAATGTAGCTGAAGTATGATTCTTTATCTGTCTCTCTGTACCAGCTTTTAAACTTTCCTCCTCTCTCGCAGCCCTCTGCCTGAGGCTGGGTTTGCTGCAATTGCTTCTTCTCAACAGAAAGATTTCAGATGACCCTTGACTGAAGAGGTTCCACTAAAAGCACCTCTGAGGAGAAACTTTTAAGAGCTCCCCTCAGACCCCTCCATCTCTTTGCTTGCCCAGTTTGTAGTCAGGAACATAAAAAGGCAGTCCAAAACCAGTACCTTGAAGTTTTACTAAATGAAATTAAAAAAAATGTATGTCTGCACATCGTGTGGAAAAAAAAGCTTTTATAGAAACGGATTTGATGCTACAGTCTCTTTGTCTGTGGGTTTCAGAGTCTGAAGGAGTAGCTGAGTGAAGGACCGGTAAGTACCTAAGTCAGGCAGGTTGTCCGAGTAATCACACAGGAGCTTTCAGAGTTCATTATGTATTATTACACACACTGAGCCACAAGGCATGGGCCCAGCATCTACTGCATCATTTCAGTGACTGTCAGTGAGTTGTTTATTCCATCTTTTCACCTGGAACTCAGTTCTCGGATCTTGTTTCCTTTCAGGTCACTTTTTATTTTTAATTGACCTTAAATCATTGGTTACAAACAGGAAAATCATAACTGCATTAATATTTGACTGATAGGAAAGCATTTTCAGTCCCTGACACTATGTAATACCTCACATTCAGAAAAAGTCTAAAACTGTTTTAACAATATAAAGTATATTGTAAATGCATTTAAAATAAATAAATCAGTTGTTGCTACATCATCTACTATCAAGAAATGTGTAACTGCCAATTGTTTTTAGCTGAGTTTGCTCTGTAAGGCACAAAAATAGTGCAAATCTGTCTTTGTCCAAAAATCCAGGAGCTGTTAGAAGGAGCAGATAACTGCCCGAGTTAAAGCACATTATCCCACTACCAAAAGAAATTGTGAGTATCTTTAACCTTGTTTCACAAGCCTTGGACAGGGTAAACAGCAAAGAACATTTCCAGTAGTGTCCAACCCCATTTCCACACTAGGAGTAGAGCCCTACCTGTGCTCTCCAAGGCTGATGTTGTCTCCTAGTAGAGTATTTACATCTTATCACACAGTTTCTTCATGGGAGCTTCGTTATGTCAGTTATCACCAATTAGGCAAAAAGCATGTTCCCTGGGTACAGTGTGAATTGCTGGACAACAACAATTGGCCTCCCTCTGTTACAGAACTACATGAGGCCAGCCTTTGAAGCATCCTGCTTATCATTACACAGCAAGAAGGGGGAGAAGACCAGCAGAGTCCTGCCTTTCGCATCCTTAAATGCACTGGGATATGGAGCATGGGAGAATGCAAGCACCGGCCCCTCAAGATACCTCTCCTCTGAGCCCTGCGGGGGAAGGAGGATTTCACGGCGTCCCTGCTAATGGTAGGGCAGAGGCACATACGGCACTGCCCGAGGTCCTCGGCCCTGAAATTAGGTGAAGAGCACTTGTTCCTGCTTCCTTCAATAAGGCAGAGCGTGAGATGAGAGCAGCAAAGCACCTACTCAGCCAAAGAGCTAAGAGGAGCTGGGTCGCAGGCCTGAGAAGTCAGTGCCTTGGCTCCTGGCAAGGGCTGCGGGAAGATAAAGAAACCCCAGCACCTGCCTTGGGATAGCACCTTTGAGTCCGCTCACCACAGTACAAGGAGTGGGGTGTTTATTGATGCTATTAAGACAATCACATCGTCCCATCATCTGGGGCTTGCTTTTGATGGAGTTCACATAACACAGCACGCGATTCACTCAGCTGGCAGAGGTGCTGGGCTCTCCGCAGTGTCCGCTCAGGGCTGGGGAGGCCGGGGCCACACACGTCCGTGTCAGCCATGGGGCCAAGCGAC
>VWZY01005378.1:104775-123112 GCA_013399075.1 Chloroceryle aenea
GGGGGTTGTGGGGCGGCGGAAGGTCGGTGTCCCCCTGAAGGGACACCCGGCGGTGAAGAGACATGGAGGAGGAGGAGAGAGCTTTAATGCCGGTGAGGCAGCAGCGTGAGCGCCTGATGGACTGCGGGGCTACCAGCGGTAGACGCGGGGTAGCCAGCGTGCGCGGCTGGAACAGTAACGTGTTAGTGCACATCTACAGCATGGATGGGCTTGGGTGTTTTGTAGCCTTGAAGAAAACAGAATTGTCTCTAATGGCACGTCTTTAAAAACGGAATGACACTTGAACTGGCTTAGAATTGGAAGTTTGAATTTCTGTGTGATGATGGATATATGGCCTTACAAATGTCTTTATCATTTTTTTTTTATTCATCCAGGAAAGAGAAGGAAGATTTTCTTGTAGCACACTAAATGTTAAAAATGGTGATTTGTTCTTTGGAGAACTATGCTGTGTAACATGCATTTGATCCCTAATACCCCTCCCATCAGCGAGACAGTCAGATACTCAAGGTTGCCCGTGACTGTGTGGAGGACTTTGTGAAAACAGTCGTATTTCAGCCTCATCTTACTTTGCAAATCAACTTCTGCCACTTGCAACTTCCCTAGATAGCCCATAGAGATAAGAGGTATGGAAATCAGTGGATGCAGGTTACTGAGAGAGAGAAGCCTGGGGTGTGCACTTATGATTAGTCTGTAGATTGCTCTCTTCCAGCCCAAAGGCTTTTGGCTGGGGAAGCATGCATGCACACACACTTGAAAGTACTCTACACTGTCCTTCATACTAACAGCAGCAGCAAAAAATCTCTCATATTGAATCAAACAGTAACTTCCAGTCAGAAAAGGTGGCCTTTACATTACTTCCTAACAAGTGAGGAACAACATTTTCTAAGATGCACAACACCAGGGCATCAGGCTCTCCTGGGCCAAGGACAGAAAGAGACCATAGGGTCAAATTTCCACTGCTGAATATAACCTAGTGCTTTGCAACTCATTTGTCTCTATAGAGAAAGAGAACACCAGCATCTTTCCTCATCTTGTGTCCCAAGGACATGCCTGGAAAAAAAGGAGTTTATGGAGAAATAAAGGTAATTATTATTTTTAAAAGCCCCTTTCACAAAAATATTACTGTTTGACATTTACAGCTTCTGTTCTGGTTACAGGCTTATAGAAATCATTTGCCACCATATTCCTTGTTTATATTATTCTGATTACCATAGACCTGACCTCTTAGCTCACATAATGCCAACCTTACAACAAATCAGTGTGATTTTTTTTTCAGTTAAGCCTGCTTCAAAGAATCTTACAACAAAAGAGATTTGTCCTTTTTGACACTGTACTGAAAGCAGGGTCTACTGCAAAGTCACAGGCAGGATGGAAAGCTTTGTGATTGATGGGCAAGTAGGAGGGTGCTGCCTGCATGCATCTGTAGTGGCGCAGGTGGACAGCAAAACCTGCTCTGCATTTGAAAGCCCTGCTATGGATCAGTTGCAGGATGCTGTTCCACAAGATTGTCACTAAGGTTAGTGTGTATATAAAACTAACTCTGACAGTGTAAAATGTATGTTCTGCCCTTTTCTTACTTCAACTGTACTTGTTACATTCCTTCTGCATGCATATACTTACAGCATTGATATAAAAGGAAAGTAAAATAATCCATTGACTCATTCAATGTATGGAGGTTATGTCCTATATTCATTTATTAAGACTGCTGCAGTTAGTTCCATCCTGTCTTTGCAGCAGGAGAGGATAAAAATGATTGTGTTCTTTGTTGTTGTTGTTGTGTTTGTTTGTTTGTTTGTTTTTGTCCCAACCAGGGTGGATGTGCAGGATTCTAACAGACACCACAGCACACCGCAAAATAAAACTGTAGGGCCTTTTCTCCTACACTGTAATGTGCTCCTTTTGTGTAGGATTGGACTGTATTTACATCAGGTCTCTTCATAATTCTGCAGGCTCTTCAAAATTCAGAAATAGCCTGGTATTCTCAAGATTTAGATTCCCAAAGACTAATTTTAATGTCAGCTCTCAAATTAATGTTACAACACCTAAACTCTTACTGCAGTGAAAAGAGAGGAAAAAAAACAAAAGGTGTTTGTTGGTTGCAACTGGGCTCTGGAAACTTTAGATTAACAAACCACACCCTTACCTAATGGTGTTGAGGGGACCCATCTCTACTTGCAGGAGAAGAAAGGCACTGTTCTCTGTAGACATCAGCCTTGCCAACTACGCAGTGTCCAGCTGCACTCTGGAAACCTTCAATTTCCAAAACATAACAGCAACTTTAACCCCAATATTAAATGCAGTTATAATTATACCAAGAGGATCCAGTGATGGCCTCAGAAGCATAAAGGGCACTAGTGAATATTGCTGTCAGATCTCTTATTTATCTTGAAGCCCCAGACTATCCAGCAAATAAACTGGAATTTTGAAACTTGGGATTCTCAAACATTAACCTTAAAGGCAAGGACATGCTTGAGGCTATTGTAGAAAAGAATATATGGCACTGGCACTTATAAAAAACACAGCTCTTCTTAGGTCCATATTCCCTGCAATATTTATTTTATTCTTCAAGTTTCAGTTCTTAGACTCTAACCCTGCCTTGACCTACAACTGAGTAATCGGCCCTTAGAAAGAAAATTGCAACATTGTACCTGCTGGCACAAGTGGGCCTTTTAGAACTCAGCATTAAAATTAGTTTTTGGAACTCCTAGATCTCAAGGCTGAAACATCACCTTAATTTAAACCAACACCTCTGTGTACAGGAAAAGCCCCCACGAAGAGATTGCTCCCATACACAGCAGGCTGTCTACTCAGAAGATGCCATCAGTAATTTAATTTCTTCTAGATTTAAATTTCCGAGCAGCATCTCGAACCTTAGGTTTTACCATGACCAGAGGAAGGACTCCAACGTAAAGGGGGAGAACATTTTCCCTGTTCACACCAGGCTGCTGCTTAAGACTGTGGGACTGCAGCATCCACAGCCAGCCTACGTCAGTCCTCCCAAAAATGTAGATCCAGGGAATGAGTCTGAACCTTGCGTGTGGTGAATTGGTCTTTCTGTTAGTGGTGACTCCCTTGCATGATTTTGGCCTATGTCAGTGAATATCCACTGGTTGGGCATGGCTTCGAACCAACAAGAGCAAAGGTTTATTCCCCTTAGGCAGAATGGATGAAACTACACCAGTTTGTCTCCCTCCATTGTCCTACAGCTTTATTGCAACAGGTTTTCCCCTGCCCAAACACTTCAGTATACAACTTCTCCTCATATAACAGTCTAGGACATGCATTGCACCATCTCAGCTTCAGGGGATGAAAACACCAGTCTGATGGGCTGCAGCACAGTCCTTGCATTATTGCAGGTGCTAAATCACAATGTTTATTTCAGTGCCTGTAGAAATATTCCCAAATGCCACGGGTGAAACAATGGGCCCCCGAGAGGACCTCAGTTAAGTACAGAGTAATGTGG
Organism: Chloroceryle aenea; assembly: GCA_013399075.1. NCBI lineage: Eukaryota > Metazoa > Chordata > Aves > Coraciiformes > Cerylidae > Chloroceryle > Chloroceryle aenea. Next base: position 108,239 of record VWZY01005378.1, read on the forward strand.
ACAGGGCAAGACTTCACCACTTGACAAGGAAGATATCCTTGACCTCATAGGGGTTGTCGTCCAGGCCCCTGACCATTTTCGTGGCCCTCCTCTAGAACCCACTCAAGCACATCCATGTCTCTCCTGTGCTGAGGACTCCAGAGCTGGACACAGTACTCCAGGAGGGGTCTAAACCAGAGTGGAGCAGAAGGGGAAATCCCCCTTCTTTTGATGCAGCCTGGGATATAGTTGGCTTTCTTTCTGGGCTGTGAGTGCACATTGCTGGTTCATATTATGGATCTTCATGAACGCTGGTCATACTCACACCTTCCCTATAGTAGAACAGTAGATAAAGTATCTTCAAATAATGTCAGTAACAATTTATGTTCAAGATCTACTGTTCTAAACCTAACCCTACTCCTCATTCTAACCTTCATCTTAGTAGTAACAAATGGACTTACAGTAACAAAGGGACTTGTAATAACAAGCTTTCAAGAAAAGAGAGAGTACTTTGACCCCCACCTGCAGAGCCATGCATTGAAGGCAGCTTCCAGTGGTAAACTTGGTTCCTGCCATCCCCAAGTCTACTGTAAACTGTACCCTGACAGTTTCTCTACTTATAACCCTCTGCTCATTTCAGTTGTAGCTTATAAAGCACTGGCTCCAACTGATAGAAGCTCTCTTCCTAACTGCAGTCCTTACATCATCCTGTAATAATACAGGTCCTTCAGACTTTGAACTCCCACTCCTGGTTCTAGCTGTAGCATCAGCATAATTACATGTCTTCACAGAAAGGCAGTGTAAAGTATGGCCCCCATGTAAGACCCACTGATGTCCTAACTCTGCAAGCCCTAGAGCATTTAGCAATAATCATAGTTCCCTAAGGTTCAGATTTCTGAATCTTAACCATGATCTTTAATCAAGGAATTAATCTCTACAGCTAAAGAACATAAAATGTATTGATGGTCTTTCTCTTATCTTCATGAGCCCTACAGTCTCTTAATTTCCTTAGATAGCCGTAGGCGATATAGCAATATAATTCTGCTTTGAAGAGCCAGTTAGAAGGAATTCTTCTCCTTGTGTTTGTGAATAGCCTTCCTACTCAGAGTTCAGGGTTATTGACAGGGGTGTCTGGTGGCACTCAAATCTTCTTCCTCCCTTTTCTGCTGACCTTGACTTTGTGCTTGTCAATAAAGAAATAAGAAGGTGGACAGACAGGCTCCTGTGGCTTCTGCCTTTTGAGCAAGGTATGAGGAGAGTGCAGCACCAAAGGAAAGCGTTGTATCCTTTTCAGCTGCTGTTACTTTGGGAAACTCGAACAGCTGGAGAAGTGGCCGCTTGTGGACCTTTCTGTGAGCTTTCTTCCCAGCTCCATCTCCTTTTCTGTCCGCTCTGTGAGGTGGGGCAGCACCTACCCTGACATTAGCAGGGTCAGAGGAGCAGGCTGCCTTTGCCCTGTCTCTACCCTGTGTGGGGGAGTGTGATACTGGCAGCAGCTGAAGGTAGAGCAGAAGAGACTGTTGGCTGTCTCCATCACAGATAGGAGGAGGGGGAGAGAGCAGCAGCCTTACTGGACTAGGAAAATGCTCCCCCTCCTGACATGTGAGTCCAGGCTGGGGCCCTTGCAAACACAGTCACCTCACAGTGTCTCATTTGTATAGATCTGCTCTGTGCAGTGTTTGAATTCATTATAAGAGACACAGTTGCTCCATGTGCTCTGCAAACCACTCTCAGTACTTACCTTCACTTTCACCTCCTTGCAACATGACTTTAAGCCTTCCTTCAGCCCAGTTATCTATTATTCCAGGCACTCCCAGCAGCTCTCTGAGATCTCACGAAGACCAGAGTTCTGCCCAGTACTAAACCTTCAATCCCTCCAGTCTCCTGTATGCTAATTTGACAGTAATGTACAGCTCAGGTCTTTCAAGCACCTTGTTTCAGAAGAGATCTCCAACCCGATATATTTCTTCCCAGAGTTACAGGCCAAGTGTCCCTGCAGCCCTGTCTCCTTCACTGAGCTCAAACGTGTGAGCTTTGAGATTAGGTGTATAGGAAAGTGTAGTCTTACTTCCTGCTTAAAAACAACATGAATGTGGTACCAATTCACACAGTTTTATGCTCTGCGAGGCCCGTTCTGTAGCTTAAACTGACACCAGGTCCCAGAGCAGTGAGTTGAGAGCAAAGCTCTGTCTCCTTTGTAACTTCATTTTAAGTTTTCCCAGGGAAACAGTATCTGCACTTATGCTCTTTGTTTCTCTCTCTCTCTCTCTCTCTTTTTTTTTCCAAAATTCTCCTTTCTCAGTATCTTCTACATCTTTTGTCCAATTTGACAGTAGGACAGTGATAATTAAAATTTGTAACAGCTGGTCTCTGGGTACAGGAGCCCCAAATCAGTGTCTCAGTTGAGGAAAGCCTTCAACAGTCCCCTGTTCAGTCTTGTCTGCCAGTTGCCTTTTCAGTACATGTGTGCACTGGCATCAGACACAGCACACGCCGCCTCAGCTCCAGCACTGGTGTTCTCAGGAAACAATTCCTTTGCTCAGTTGCCCTGGCAGTCTTGAAAGATTTAAACCTGACAGTAACAAGTCCCACAAAGACAGAGGTATGCAAAAGAAATTTCAGCTGTTCCACGGCACTCAGGAAAGCTGCTACCTTACAAACCATTCACTTCATGTAATGTTTTACTCATCGTGGCTAAGGCACTTTTGCTTTATGGGAGCAGCTCCAAGGACCAGCTGTAAGGGGCTACAGAGCTGTACCCATCACACCAGAAGATGGGGCTAGCTGAATGGCAGATGGCAATCACGGGTGGCTGGTGCAGTAGGGACTGCTGCTGCACCCACAGTGCTCCACCGAAGGTCTTCTCCAGTATCTGGAGGGCTACAAGGTTCCTGTTGAATATGTTTGCAGACAGGTTCCAATCGTATCTCACCTGCTTCTAGGAGAGCAGAGCTGCATTCCACTGAAGATGAAATGACCTAGCAGGGTAGTTACATCTGCTAAAAAACAGCCTCCTAGAGCATATTTTAAATGACTCTTAGTACTCTGTAGTAGTGCCTCATGTGAGACAAGTCATCACAGTCTTTCTGATTGCTTTGAAGCAAAGGGAGGGATTTGGTATAATCCAGTCAGACCCTTTTTTTTTTTCTGTGTGCTGGAGTATAGGCGTCCATTAAAGATAGGTAGGGTTTTTCTTCTGTTTTAGCAGTCAGTTTTGCAAAGAAAAGTCTGCTGCGTATTTATTTCCTTGTATGGTGAATCTGGAACAGAGATGATCAGATCTGAGAGGTGCTGCTCAGCCCCAGGTGCAGGCAACAGCGATGGCTACGGTAAATCTGACAAGAGATGAAGTGTGCACAGCACAAGGTGGCACTAATGAGGTATGGAGGGGACAGGGTGCTTTTACCTCCATGCTCAGTATGCCCCCGAGGATGCTGGACATCCATTAATCAGTTAGCCAAGGCAAACATGAACAATTCATCAGGTATTTACATTTTAAGATGCAGAGTCATGGTCTTCCCTCTGTCCAACAGATGCAAAAATTCTGCCTCTTCAAGACACTAAGGATGGGCATTTCTAAACAAATGGCTTTGCACTGGATGGGACGTGTTGAAGACTCCAGACTGCGAGATATGTCAGAACTGCCTGTATGCTCATGGTAGAGGGAAAGGGAGAAGCAAAAGCATACTGGCTTGCTTGTCTTCCTACAAAAATCCCCCCCCTAAAGGGTACTAAAATACTGTTCTTGACTTAAAAAAAAATAATTCATTATTGAACTCACCAGAAAAAATGTCAAATGTCTATGTTTGAGGGAATGGAAAAGTGTTCTGATGGCATTGATTCTTGGATATTGATTTGATTGATACTGTGATTTGTTGCTTGCTTGCTTGCTTGAAGTTTTACACAGAGGTAGTTCAGGGCAGTTGCAGAAAATGTGTGCATAGGCTTGGCTGTGGTGGTATGGGCATCCAAGTGACAATCCGTAACTGCTGACATTCAGTAAAACTGTTCTGTTTTCCAAACAGGAAAGTTTCCAGCAATGTTAGGATGGTAATTAGCGATTGATTTTCATTTGGCGGCTTGCCATGAGGTCAGAGTGACAGACACCAGAACTCTTGAACACATTTAATGGGATTTTTCCTTCCATTTACACTATCATAAATTACAAAGCATATTTCACTTCACAAAATAAAACCATTTCCAGATCATTTTTATGACAGTATTAAGTAGTACATAACCTACAACAAACAGTCCTGTACAAGGCAGGAGGATCTATGGAAGTATTGGGAACTCAGACTATTTAGCATTTGCTCTGCAATCTGGGTTAATCTACCTAGCCCTTAGTTATTTCTCTAGAAGATGACAGAATTACAGTCATATCCTTCAATTCCCTTCATTATCATAGTTACACATATTTTTCAATTTGAATAGAAACCTGTGCTCCCTGAAATAATTCAGGAAACTGCATCACCGAGTTACTAAGCATGTGACAACCAATCAAAATGAGGGATTATTAGATTATTTATTTTGTTTGTTTTGAAAATTGAATTTGGTAGTAAAGTATTTGATTTTCTATGCTTGCAGAAACATCTAATACTGAGAAACAGTTCTAACATTAGGAATAAGTTGCCGTTAGACTATGAACACCATAGGTCAATGTTTGGGATGGGAGAAAAATATTAAAATTTGGTAATAATTAAATTTACCAACTCCCACATTTCCTACACATTCTTTCTTTTTCTTTTTTTTTTTTTTTTAACAAACCATCAGGAAACACATTCAAGATAAATACCTACATTTTTAGCAGATTTACTGTACGTTTATAAATACAGAAGCATGACAAAACATAACTTGATTTTTACAGAAAAACCAAATCCTTCATAATTAACCCCCAAAAGTGCTAACTTTTCAACAAGGCCAGAAAATATCCAGTGTCCCAGCATCACTTAACTGTAATCCAAGAAAAATCTGGCATGTGAAACTGATGCTATCACCAGGACTTTTGAAAAATTTTCAATACTGTATTTTACATGGGAGTAAAAAACGACAACAAAAAAGCCAAACCAAACAAAACAGAAGAAATCCAAACCAAAACAACAACAGCAAAAAAAAACACAGCAAAAAACCCCACAAACAACAAACAAACCAAACCGAAAAAGTTTTTGGAAATAACAAATGGCTAAAAGTGTACAATCTTAGGATGCTAGTGTCTAAATGCAAAGAAACCTAAGGAAAGCTGGAATACATATGAGTAATGTATTCTCTGTTGAAACACTTGCAATGTAAGAGGTATGTCAGGATAATACTGCTTTAGTGGTAACTGTTTTCAATATATCATAGCAAAAATGCAGTAAAGAATTACGTGGAAAATAATCAATGCACCGCATTGATTTATAGTTTGCTAAAATAAAATGCCATTCTTTCAACTAGGTAAAGTAAAAATATCTTTATAATATAGGTTCTGCTTCACAATTGACATATATAATTATGTCTCATGGAGAGGGAAAAGCATAGGCGTATACAAGTAACACTGATTAAGTACCTTTTTGCTTCTCTAGCCATATTAAAATATGTTTTGTGTTTCTTAATAAGTTAACAATAAAATTGTTTGAAACTTCTCAAAACAAATATACATCTGAGGCAAGGCAAAAGATACAAGGTAAGAGGATTTTTTCTGACCTTTTTTTTTCCCTTCTACAAAGAGGCGTATGTCTATGAGACATAGACTTTCGCTAAACATTTTGGCATCCATCTGCAATTTTGCAGAAATTGAGTGCAGTCAAGGAACTTCTCCTTTATGTTTAAAAAAAATTAAAGAAATGCTGTTTTTCCTTCAAACTAATTGCTTTGAAACAAATGGCTTTGAAGATATGCCTCTCATCTAAAAGAGAACATCTTCATTTTCTATTAAAATCTGCACAATTAACTTCTGGTACCGCATGTCATTCAGCGTAGCAAGGGTACTATCCTCTGGAGGTCTCATTAAGGTAGGCCCAAACACTATTCCCAGGTTTTCAGCATTCATAAAATTCTCCTTTTCATGCAAGGTAACCCTAAAATAGAAAACCAAAAGAAAGTAGTTGTTTACTTCCTAGAAGAAAAGAGCATATGCATCTTAAACTGTAGTCCCATTTCACATCCAGGATTGGAAGATAATGACATTTTTCATTAACAGTTTTTACTTTCACTCAATATAGTAACTGTTTCCAGAGCCAGTGCAATGTAACTATGGCAGGGCTGTGATTCCCAGTGCCTTTAAACACCCCTCATGTAACTCTTAAGTCACTTTTCATGGGGTTATCTGTTAGGGCATAAGAATTAGTAGCAGCTGCTTTTTTTGAAAAGCATTATCATGATTTAAATGTTGATGTATGGAGCAGTGCCCTATGCTACCAGTAACTACAGTTCTCCGGCGTGTTGTGTTTGGTGTGCATCACACTGGAGCTGTGGGTGTGCTTCCTGGATACAAACCCAGATTTTCTTTTAATTATCAATGACCACCATGCTCCCAGACATGCTTCCAGCTTGTAGGAACCCACTCCTTCATACATTTCTGCCTTGCTGCCTGCCTCAGGCCAACCAACGGCTAAGTGGTGCCGATTACTTGTTATACTTTAGGAGTAGGCTGAATCCTGGAGCAGCCTGGAGAGGCAGCTTACTAAAGTCAGGCTGCTACAAGTGTTATTCATCCTTGACAGAGAACAGAGGCACCTCTAGGCAACCGTCCAGGCTCTTGTTCCGACATGGGGCATTTCATAATAATAAATACAAGAACAGGCAGACTGTGTGTGGCTGGAGCAAAGACCACCAAGTACTGGTCAAGCTGCAGAGAAGTCAGCTCAGATTGGAAGATTAGCCAGGTCTGCTGGAAAATACAAGGTGTGCTCAAGGTTTTCCTCCAGGTAATAGAGCTGGATCTCATCAGTGTTTTGCCAGCAAGACTCTGGCATTTGAGTTTGGTCCTGAGAGTGCTCTTGCACTGCAGTGTAGAGAGTGCCATGGCCCCTTGACTGGTCACAGTCCCTGACAGTTACTTGCTGTTAGTAAAGTACAGCACGGGTGAAGCTTCACATGTCCTCTACATGCATCTTCTCTGCCAGGGTGGAGTACATCTGGTTTTGGAAAGAGCTCTCCTGGCAACAGCCAAATCAGCTCTGGCCACTGGAATTCCCAGCTGGGCAGCAGTGGATTCACTCATGCCATCAGGGGAGCACAAAGAGGCTGAAACCAGAAGTAACTGGTCTTCCTTTGTTTGCAAGGTCCACATATGACTAGGTTTTGCTGTTACTATTGTCTGTCTGCAAAGAGTGGCTCTGTCACAGGAAAACACTGTTCCTCTTTTCTTTCAGGATGGAAGTCCATTAGTGCCCCTACTCATGTCCTAGCATACTCATCTTCTAGCACAGATATGTTAGCTATGCCTTGCACGGAGAAAAGACAAACCATCTATCCCAAGCCACCTCTGTGTAAGTACACTTTGTGTTCCATCTGTGGATGTATGCAGCACAGATGCTGAACAGCTATGCAATGCCACATACATCTTACTAACAACTCTGTGCAGGAGTGAGGGGCTTGCTGCATGGCCTGGAGTGAACACATAGAAGATTCACACCTTCACTGCAGTCAACATGGATGGAGATGTATGCATTTCGCCACAGGGGGGACTGCTCATACTATCATATTTCCTCCAATTTTGAGCAAAAAATTATTAGAAAGAAAACTGAATAAAACAATTAATTGACTGACAGACTCATTTTTCATTGATGATATTGTCCTTGGCTGGACTTTCCTGTGCATTTAAAAACTCAGTGCAGTTTCTTTTCTCTTGAGCGCTGGTGTAAAGGCCTCAGTCCTGCAGCCTTCACATAAGATCCTTGACACCAGCACGTTTTCTCTGTGCAGGAGGAGTCCTATGGGGCTGGAGTTGGGACTCTATGTTTAATCTACAGAACAACATACTCTGAACCAAAAGGATCCTTCCCTCTTTTGCATTCAGATATGTCAGAGAGGAACTGACATGCACTTGATTTCCATGCTGATGCTGAAAAGCTATGATCTGGGAAAGGAGATGAAATTCACTGTGTGACTTGCAGGTATTTGAGAGAGAAAGCTTCATCAGCTGTTTGAATTATTTTTGTTTCATCAGTAGTTCAGCTCAACAGCTGAATCAAAGCTTGTACTGCAGTTCATGAAAAAGGCGACAGGCAAGTCAATACTCGTCTGTTAAAAACTTGCTGCTGGGACATGAAAGCACTGTTTCTGTATGTAGGTCGCTTGTCTACAGCCTCTGTGGGCCTTCTTAAAAGGCAACATTGTTCATCCTGAGTTGTCCATGCATGTCTGCTGACAGGGGTGGATATTTGCACATATCATTCTTCAGAGTCCAAAGAAGCTCCTGCATGCCCAGGTAATGACTCACCAAAAGGAAAAACTACTCAGTTGTAATGACCTGAGCCAGTTCAAACTAAGGAAAAGTCTCTGCATAATGAGAGCCTGATTGAGCATGAAGCACACTTCACACAAGCTTTCTGATGCAATTCTACATGAGTTGAGGTCTTTTTCTTTTTAGGTTGGCATTAATAGTGCAAAGTACTGCAGATCAAACAGAAAATACTCTAAATTTTCAACTGTGTTGCAAGTAGTGGATCAACTAAGAAGAGATCAGAGATTTGCTGCATAAAAGGTGAGTTATTTTATTACTCCCTTATCCTCTTTTCTGTTGTTTCCAAGTAGCACCATAAACTTTAACCAGAGATAAGGGACATCTTGGGCAATATATCCTTAAATGAGGGCCTGCTTTGAGATGACAGTGTCAGTCTTCACTCAGCTTCAGTTTTTAAAAACTTACCAAGAAGACTTCCTGAGGCATGTTAATACCCAAAGGAGCAAAGTGGAGTTAGCATGGTATTGAAAAACAGTTTTTCTTAAATTAGTGAAATGAGGTACTCGCTTTGGATCACACATAATTTTTCTAGGTACCTAGCTGAAAACTTGGAAGACTCAGCACTACATTCCCAAGTCACTTTCAAAACCAAAATTTAGGCACTTTTGAAAATTTTGTATGCCCTGTGAAGCCTTATGGATGCCTAAAGAAACTTGGGAAAGCAAATGAGGCAGAGTGTGTTTAACACCAAAAGAGATATAACTGGTAAGGGCCTGTGTCGCCTCTACTAATCATATAAAAATAGTCTTTTGGCTTAACTCTGATGTGAGCAAACGACTTGTAAGAGACAGCTCTTTCCTTTTAGGTTTATCACTCAAGAAGACAAATCAGGAGGCAAGGGAAGGCAGAAACAAGTCATGAACAAGTGACTTACTGCAGCACATCTAGCCCATCTCTGAAGTACCTACCATTCCAGGGTTTTTCAGATATTATCTGCCTCAGAGAAGCATGACAAATCTCAATTAATGTTTCAAAGGTTTGCAAAGATCTGCCAGCAAAAGGATCTGTGCTATGTATGTGCATAGCTTATATGTATTTATACAAACATAGCTTGTCTGCTTATTTGTAACATTATTATTATTTTAGTGGCAGTGCCCTAGTGGAAGCTTTATTGCTGCTTCCTCTAGTATCTCTCTTTCAAAGCAGAAAATTGTTAAGCTCTTCAAGAATTATCCTGCATGCCAATTAACTCACTTTTTGAGATGAATCATTAGGTATCTAAGTGTCTCGTAGTGAGCAGCAGGGAGTAACATCAACACTTCATGTATTGCTTCTAGTCTTTCATCAGGATTGGAGATTTCTGTAAAAACACCAAACAGGATTAATGTTAATAGGGCTTTCCATTTGTAAACAGCTATAATTTGGAAAGCGAACTTATTAGTATGGAGCCATTTACAAGCCATTGACTGTGCTTGGAGAGATAAATATTAAACTCCATTTAATATTTAAATAGTTCCATATTAAACATGGAGCTTATCAGCAACTTCTGCATCCTCAAAAAACAAGTGGCTCGGCAAATCAGCAACAAAGACCACTCAGTAGTTGTCTCTATGGTCTGTGGCTCTGTATAGCTACCATACCCAAGCTTTGTTAAGTGCTTCATAATGCTTTGCCCAGAATTGACTCTGAAATCTGACATAAAATTACTTCCATTAGACTTCAAAACCAGATGGGGGTGAAGATAGACTCTTTGAGAGGGTATGCTTGAATATGTAAGTTTAGCTAGAGATTGAAGTGGCATGGAATTGCATGAACAAAGACTTCTGAACATATTTAAGTATGTAGGTATCAGTGATCGGAGAGCATCAGTGCTCACTTAAGACTGCTTGCAACTCTCTGAAAATCTGAGCCACATTTACATCTATTTTATGTGGGAAATATAGATTCCTAAAATGTGAACTGAGTCAGACTTGTATCTGCTGCATGACTTTTCATACAAATGGCACTAGGAACCCAAAATTCTAGAAGATTAGCTATGTCCTCCTTTAAGAGACTGGTGTATCAACATGACAGGAACTGCTTCCTCTGGCAAGAATAATTTCTCTGCCAAGGAGGAAGAGGAGAGTGCAGGAGAGAGGTATCATGGGGGTACAAGGTGGGGTAAACCAGAGGGGAAGGGAAGGCAGCCCACTCAGACAACTTTTCCTGCTGCTTATTGCTATACTGGTTGCCATTTCAAAATTATTAAGGATACATTTGAAAGAAGAAAGCATGCTATTTCTTAGATACCTCAGGTCTTTGACATTTTTGCTAAAATATTTTGATGCAATTCATGTGGTGAGCTTTCATTAGGGACTATCATTACATGGAAGGCTGTGCCCCCGAGAACAGAATTTGAGGCAAATCTCACCATTCTGTGCTAACGTTATGGCAATGAACGCTGCTGTCCTCCCCCTCCCATGGCTCTTGGTGGGGGATAAGTGCATGTGCCTCTCCCCTGGACACAGGTTAGATACTGTAGGACTTAATGAACAGTGGATGCACCTGAACTGTGAGGTGGATGTGCTTTGTGGGGTGTCTCATTGGTCTGATCCCTCATGGACTGAAGGAGGTGATGTGCTTGCCTGCAGTGCAGATTTGTTGCCAAAGGAAGCCAGGATACGGGAGATGGGGAAGAATGGTGAGGAAATGGAATGCACTCTCAAGACTTACACTTGATCCCTCACTGAACAGAACAACTCTTTCTTCCAGTTTGTTGTCTCTTCTTTCTCTTTAATGTGGACTGTTTTATGCAGGGGAAATGTAATTAAAGATTGGTACAAATTACTATGGAATACTTACTTGCTGCCTCTATGAACTTGGAATAGGTGTCATAGGTGATCACAGGAATTGGTAAGTCTCTGAAGTATAGCTTCAGTGCTCCAGCAATGATGTTTATGTCTGGATAAATACTGGCAGAAATATCAGCCTTGTCTCCATCTAGAAGAGGAGGAAGAAATCTTTTTGAAACCAGGCTAATTTTGACTGAAGCAAAGCTAGGCTTCTAATTCAGATTTATTGCATTTGACCTGACATGAAAAAAACAACCTGAAAGCATTTGGAGTCTTAAATGAGAATATATTGCTACCAGCTTTACGGTATATGAATGAGGAATGGTAGTTTCTTTATCTTGCAGTAAACAATTTATTTGATTACATCTTTTGGAGAGGCTGGTGATTACATCAACAATATCTGCAGTGTACCATTTCACACATCATGTTTTAATGTTGGATGAAAAATCATGTTAGTAATATATTTATTGAATTTAGGTCATTTATTCACTGAAAATAAGCTATTAATAACTTGTCCCCATGTTTCGCTTTGTATTCACAGACCAATGCACAGGAGTATGAACCATTCTTTTCATTTTCATTTTGGCAAACAGAGGCACAGAGCAATAACATAAATTTCCAATGACCCGCAGGAGACCAGTAGTAAAAATCAGAGTAAACATCCACACCTTGCAAGTCCTACACCAATCTATCAATACTGATTGGCAAGTAAGAAAGCCTTATTTTCCAGATGTCCTCTTGTGTCTTAATATTTGACCAACTAATTTGTTGCAGAGATTGGAATATAAATAGGCATGCTATGGTATTTAGCTATACGATTTATTCTGAAACGTGGATCACAATTTGTTAAATGAATATGGATACTTGTAATGGATGAACAGCGACAGAGAAGAATCATGCAACTGAAATGACATACAATTTGTTTGCCACAAATTATAACACAGTTAGAACTTCATTATGGAGCACTTTTAGTAACACGAGCTTAAGATTTACATGTGTTGCTGGTAAGCCCTTGACCAATGCATGGCTTGCAACGAGTGAAATGAGAAGAATTAGCAGTAAGGCTGGATCACTACTGTTTTTCAGGTTCAAATGACTACATCTGTTCTGTACTACCTTGTTCTCTAATATCCACATTTTTCTCCAGGCCAAGGAATTCTGCTGTCCTGACCTCCTGGGGCCTGTCCTTGCAGCCTTCCAGTAGAAAGACAGGGGCTAAGACACTGGTTAAGCAGGTGCTAAGGCTGTCTGGATTTAACTTCCAGCTTTAACTCAGGCTACTCTGAAATCAGTTATACCTCATAAAACTTTACCTCATGTTCGAAGTGGCTTGACAAGTGGGCCCATATGAACCTCACGAGATTCAAAAAGGCCAAGTTCAAAGTCCTGCACCTGGGTTGGGGCAATCCTTGGTATCAATATAGGCTGGGGGACAATGGGATTGAGAGCAGCCCTGCAGACAAGGACCTGGGGGTACTGGCAGATAAAAAGCTGAACATGAGGCTACAATGTGAGCCTGCAGCCCAGAAGGCCGGTCATATCCTGGGCTGCATGAAAAGAAGCATGGCCAGCAGGTCAAGGGAGGCGATTTCCTCCCCTCTCCTCCACTCTTGTGGAGTGATTCCTTCCTCAGCACAGGGAAGATATGTACCTGTTGGATCAGGTGTAGAGGAGGGCCCCAAAGATGATCGAGGGGCTGGAACACCTCATGAGGTCAGGCTGAGAAGTTGGTGTTGTTCATCCTGGAGAAGAGAAGGCTCCGGGGGGACCTTACTGTGACATTTCAGTACTTAAAGAGGGCTTATAGGAAAGATGGAGTCAATCTTTTAGCAGGCCTGTTGTGACAGGACAAGAGGTAATGGTTTTAAACTAAAAGAGGGTAGATTCAGACTAGATCTAAGGAAGGCTTTTTTTACAATGAGGGTGGTGAAACACTGGAACAGGTTGCCCAGAGAGATGGTAGAAGCCCCATCCCTGGAAACATTCAAGGTCAGATTGGACCTGAGCAACCTCATCTAGTTGAAGATGTCCCTGCTCACTGTAGGGGGAATGGCCTAGATGAGCTTTAAAGGTCCCTTCCAACCCAAACCATTCTATGATTCTATGAGATTAGGACCATGTGAGGTTATGCTTGCTTGAACAATGGAGAGGAGTTTGCTTCTATCTTCAGAATGTGCTGTTACCACCGCAGTGCTGACATGCTGTAAAGCCATCTCCTGGCTTGTCTCACAATAACTAGTGCTTGTAGCAGTGTGTTGATACAGACAGATAGATGAGTGGCTGTGCTTAATACACGGCATCTAAGGTGGTTATAAAGGCTTCCACAGCAGAGTAAAAGAGTTTATATTGATTGTAGACATTTTATACAAACCTACAGCATTAATCTTGAAGGGATGCGTCCTGTCCAATGTATGCACATAATTCTCATTAAGACTAATAGCACTACATGTTCTCATCAAGAGGAGATTATATGCTTAAGTGTTTAAAACAAGCAGCCTTTCTTGATGCAGCTGAGCAGTCTGAATACATCCATCAGCATTTAATTTAATACAGCATCAATAAGCCCTAGGAGGATGTTTACCCTGCCCCAATCTTTTGTTTAATCCACACATTCCAGGCACGGTAGCATTAGTCTTGTAAAGCTCTGTGTGGAGAGCTCTATTTAATTGACAGACACTGAGCACTCAAAATGCTCCACTGAAAGCAGATACCTCCAAGGAGCCCGCAGCTGCATCAGAGCAGATATAGCAAAGCAGAAGGTTGCATCTATTATCCAGGTCACCAGTAGACTAAATGGAAGTGTTATTTATTTATTACTTTTACAAAGCAGTCCAGCAAGCTTCTTTGAAGAGGCACCTCACCTAGGGGTACTTCTAACTACACTGTACTTCAAACATGCCTTTTATTTACATATTCACTTACCATAGGAAAAATGCATTCATTAACGATTTTGCTCTTCAGAGACAAACATACATGCATTGGGAATGCAATGAAGACTGTTTTAAAATGAGTGTAACAATCCCCTCTCTGTAAGAAGGACATTGAGGTGCTGGAGCGTGTCCAAAGAAGGGCAAAGAAGCTGGTGAAGGGTCTAGAGAACAAGTCTTATGAATGTAGGCTGAGGGAACTGGGGTTGTTTAGCATGGAGAAAAGTAGGCTGAGCGAAGACATTATGGTGCTCTACAACTACCTGAAAGGAGGTTGGAGTGAGGTGGGGGTTGGTCTGCTCTCCTTGGTAACAAGTGATAGGCCAAGAGGACATGGCCCCAAGTTGCACCAGGGGAAGTTTAGGTTGGATGTTAGGAAAAATTTCTTCACAGAAGGGGGTGTCAAGCACTGAAACAGGCTGCCCAGGGAAGAGGTGGGGTCCCCATCCCTGGAGGGATTTAAAAGATGTGTAGATGTGGCACTGAGGGACATGTTTAGCGGTGACCTGGCAGTGCTGGGTTAATAGTTAGACTTGATGATCTTAGAAGTTTCTATCAATCAAAACAACTCTCTAATTCTGTGAATACGTCATTTATAACATAACTGCCCCAATCTTTTGCCTCACCTCTGTGCCTGGGAAGATCATGGAGCAGATTCTCCTAGAAGTTCTGATAAGGCACATGGAGGACAGGGAGGTGATCAAGGACAGCCAGCATGGCTTCAGTAAGGAGAAATCCTGCCTGACAAACCTAG